>CM029599.1:46831936-47431936 GCA_017311375.1 Mytilus coruscus | reverse complement strand
CGTCCCAAGTTTTATTTGACAAAAGTCTTATCTCCACAATGTTTTAAATTTTAAACTTTTTCACACAAGCTAATTTAAATATTAAAATTTTAGATTCACAACAAGAGCATTAAATGAATGATTATGTATTTTAAGTAACCATGGCGATAATAATCATTAATTTCATTTATTTTAAAATGTCCAAACTATAACTTCCAGCAAATTGTATGTTCAAAGGCATTTTATACAAATGCATCTGTTTTAAATTTGTTCAGTAATTGTCAACAAAGAATGTGAACAAATTGTCTAATTTATGAAAATATTTAAAATACGTCACAGATATGAAATTTATATGACAATCATTTGAATGACTTATACTTTGTAGTCTTGTCTCCAATTATATTTAAAATGTTATGTTATAATAACATGTATATCGTAAAACGCGAAAAGGCGAAAACGCGAAAACGCGAAAACGCGAAAACGCGAAAACGCGAAAACGCGAAAACGCGAAATCGATTTCGCGTTTTCGACTTCGCGCGAAATCGATTTCGCGTTTTCGACTTCGCGTTTTCGCGTTTTCGACTTTGCGTTTTCGCGTTTTCGCTTCGCCTTTCGCGTTTTCGACTTCGCGTTTTCGACTTCGCGATTTCGCGTTTTCGCCCTATAGAATATGAAAGGCGAAAACGCGAAATGGCCTTAACCGGCCACCATAAAAACAACTTATTAGTTACCTTTACAAATATTCTTCACCCGTCGCTGAGATAAAGTTGGGAGATTGATGTATTACTATTTAAATACAGCAAGTAGCAATTAAAACAAAACAGTGGGAAGGAATAATAAGGTCATTTTATGGCACTTCGAATTTTTAAAACAAGAGTTATAAATCCTTCAGACGGTCATGAGACTTTATTTTCGACTTATGAGTTTGAATGTCCCTTTGGTATCTTTCGCCTCTCTTTTAGCCTGTCAGACATTATTAATCTTGTTTTTGAATTTTGTCTTACATATTAGTTTGTGCGCTCTCAAATTTGGTGAAAAACTTTAAAAATAACGTTTTTTGGAATCTTGTCATTTATATTTACCAGAACAAATTGTGTTTGTTTTTTATCTATTATTTCGTTATTGTAGAGTTCTGGTTTTGAGTGAGTTTGTGTTGCTCAGTCTTTAGTTTTCTATGTTGTGTTCTGTGTACAGTAACTGTTGTATGTCTTTTTGTCATTTTTCGTTTTTTGCCGTGGCATTGTTAGTTTGTTTTATGCCCCACCTACGATAGTAGAGGGCATTATGTTTTCTGGTTTGTGCGTCCGTCCGTTCGTTCGTTCGTTCGTTCGTTCGTCTGTTCGTCCGTCCGTCCGTTCGTCCCGCTTCAGGTTAAAGTTTTTGGTCGAGGTAGTTTTGATGAAGTTGAAGTCCAATCAACTTGAAACTTAGAATACATGTTCCCTATGATATGATCTTTCTAATTTTAATGCCAAATTAGAGATTTTCCCACATTTTCACGGTCCACTGAACATAGAAAATGATAGTTCGAGTGGGACATCCGTGTACTATGGACACATTCTTGTTGACTTATGAGTTTGGATATCCCTTTGATATCTTTCAGCTCTCTTAGATAATTTTCTGATGTATCGAGATCAAAAGGATGAGATCTGAAGTTTTAACTTCGCCACGTGTCCATGCATGCACCAATTCCAGTCAGAAACCTCGTTAGCGTGTGTCTTTATATGTGTCACTAAATATTTTTGTCTTTTGGAGTATTTAGTTATTTAAATGATGTTAGATCTTTTAAAGTTAATAATACATTTAATTGCATTTTTTTTTAGAATAAAAAAAGATTCGGAATTTGAAATATTGAAAAGAGACCTTTTTTATTTTTGAAGATTCTAAGTTGACCTCTAGGCGTTATACAGGTGCTAAAACAGTGAAAAGATCATTTGTGATCAAATGCTTTGAAAATAGAATTAAAAAAAACTTTTTTTTCAAAGTATGGTGTTTAGAAATGCAGATTAAATTTTTTTATTTATATTTCGTTGTAAAATATATTTTAAAAGACAATGCAGTTCTCGCCCTCAGGCAACAAACCGTCCGTGCGAGGCCTTTTACTTGTAGTCGCAAGGACGTAAATCCTTCCCATTATCATCAACCGTTTAGTTTTACTATGACTTTTTGCTTCATTCGGAAATATTTATTGAAATTGCTAAAGTTTAAGGCTGTTGTGCTTGCTCACAATGCATATCTGTTTTGTCATTAATTGTTAAGACCAAAGTATGACTTCACTATAAACAATGTATCATAGGTGATAACGTCCCAAACTGATTCTGAGGAGGAGTTAATTATTGAAAAAGATAAGGATTCAATGAGATATGAAATTTGAGATGTACGATAAAAAAAAAAGCTACTGTCAAATAACCATTCAAGCTTTACATATAAATTATCTTTTATAACAGTAAATGTGTACAAGACCAGTCGTTTCACTATAAATGGCTCGATTTAACGCTTGAGTATTTCTTCTTTTTTTCGTACTGCTCAAACTTAAATTAGTTCTGTGAAAAGTTTTTTTTTAAAGTGTCAAGTGGTTGTCCTTTTGTCTTTTTCTTTTAGTCGTGATGTTGTTTTTTTAATTGCCCCGTTGTTATATTCTTATTTTTAATTTTAAAAAGTCTTTTAAAGGTTGGTATGGGTTTTGCTCATTGTTGAAGGTCGTACGGTGACCTATAGTTGTTAATTTCTGTGTCATTTGGTCTCTTGTGGAGAGTTGTCACAATTATACCACATCATCTTTTTTTATATTTTCTTCATTTTAACGACATATTATCTTGTTTGTCGAAAATATTAATACTAGTAACTTTTGTAAATGTGTTGCTTCCGAGGCGCATTCACATCACAAGGAACAATAAATCTCAAAAAATTATAATCCAGGGGTGTGTAAGTACCTGAATACGCGAAGTGCTGTATGACGGAAGGGGGCACAAAAAGAATATATAACGAAAAACAAAAAGAATATATGACGAAAAAACGAAAAATGTTGTCGTTCAAAGGACATGAACTATAATAATTGCTATATTGACAAATGTATGTCATTTTACGCATTAACTTCTCCAACAGAGTTATGAAGACTGAAATCGACACTACTTAAGTTTGACGGTCACCATCACGAGTTGGTTGACCGATTCGATGTGTCTGTGTCAACTCACTAGCGACATGGTTTCGCGGTCTTTTAAGGGACTGTGCAATATTTATCTGAGGGTGGGGCCGGTGCAAACATGGACGGGGCACATACTTTTTCATGCAAATAATGAGCGGGCGAAAAGTTTTTTAACATACATTTGGCGGGGCGCACACTTTTAAAACCCTTCATGTGTGCATAAAAAAATTAAATCAGAGTATAAAAGATTAAAACTATTTATTAAAATCAAATTGAATAACAGCACCTTTAACATATCAATGGCTTGAGATGATGTTAGTTCATATACTTATATATTATCTGAATGCAACATGTTTAAAGGTATAAATGTTCTTATCAATACATATATTTGTGATTTCTGTGGGAAAAACATAACTTAAAAGAAAAAAAACACAATTGAATCTAAAACAAAATAACCTAATACAGTGCTTCAATATACTTTTTGTGTTTATGCTTTTAATAATCATTTAAAAAATGAAATACTGACCAACATAATATATAAAATGTACATGTACAATATATATATATATATATATTTGTACACATGCACTCAATTTTATTTATAAAAGTAAAGGAGCATCAAAGCATTAAACTCAAATGTAAAAAAAAAAAAACAAAGAATGTTGAAGCTAAAATAAGAAAAATATATGTTTGGCACTTTAAAAAATATTAAATTGCTTATAGTACATTATTATTAAGCATTGTCTGTATAAATAAAATATCTGAAAACTATAAACAATGTTTTGTACATTAAACATAACATAACATATGGTAAATACATGCTTAAACATAAAACAACTTCAATTGTATTGTAAATAAATCTTTAACATAACAAAATTAAATTCTTAAACATTAAAAGAATTACAACTTAATCTATGAAAAACTGAATTATGTCCCTTGGGAGTATAAATTTCAAGAAAAGTCCTTGCAAACAGTAGAAAATGAAAATTATATAAATTGATGTAATAAAAGATAGAAACTACAAAATGAAGCATTATTGAAATATTTGCTGCATGAATTGCCAAGAATGTGAACAATTCTTTACACAGGAGAATATAAATTCTATCTAAATTTAGCCTCAAGTGGGCCTCTTTTTTTTAGATGGACAATTTTAACACTGAAAATGCTTCTAGTATGACTAAATATTGCCTTACTCCATAAACAGTACAAACTTAACCAGAACATTTCCCTTTTAATAGATTATAGCTAGAGAAATACCCCAGTGATAAATTTAAGGAATTACACAGCAAAGAAGGCAAATATCTCAGTTAAAATATTTGTCACGACTTGAATTCTGGTGTTTCCAATTGAATTAATCATTGGGAAAGGTGAAAACAAATACAAAAGAACTATAGTTTGGTGCATTTTATACAATAGAGTTAATATTGAAATCCTAGAATAAAGATTTATATCAGTACCCATCAATTTGACTTATTATGATGAATCAGAACTTTTCTCAACACAGCATTGTTTTCAGTGAAAATTTCTATTCTTTGTGATAAAATCAAATGTACTAATCAAAAGCTTAAAAAGTTTTACATAACTGAAGTCTGATTTATTTTGATTTCCTATGCTATCTTCAGTATAGGAAAACGGTACTATTTATTCTGCCGTATGCGGCAATACTAACATATTCTAAATTTACCACTTTTTATAATAAAACCTGGATAAAATAGTTATATGTGGTGTTAGTACTTTATTATTCTGTTTTAAAAATTGAAGCCAAATAGTATCATGACCAACTTCCAACGGAGTTTGTTTATGTTATCCATGCCCACCGTCATTTTACACCAAATTATGAAATTTTGGAAATCTTTTCGAATAATTCTCTAGAAAATATTTCAATAGGTTTCAAAATTTATATTGTAAATATACATACTGCAGTTACTCATAGATAAATAAAAAAATATATTGTACCTTACATCCAATCACAGCGCTCCTAAATTGACTTTCTTCACAAAATAAAATCTTTATAATATTGAAATATATGCATTTGAGTTTAAATATCATCTCTGATATACATGTATTATTGAATGTTGTGCGTTTTCGTTAAAAAATATCAGGTTTCCATATGTGTGTTTTATTTTTCCAGCGGGGCAAGGACTTTTTTTCATTAATTGAAGCGGGCAAGAACTTTTTATAATAAATATTGGCGGGGCATAAAGTTTTTTTTTTAAATATTTGCTGTACACCGGCCCCACCCTCAGATAAATATTGCACAGTCCCTTAGACCTTTATATACCAGTATAGTGTCTGATCTGTAATTTTACCGGTGTTATCCTTCGCAAGGCGGGTGATGCATGCATAGCAGAAGATGCTTGCCCTCTCACACACCGGGTCTCGCTCTGTTTTGAGTTCATGCCCACCCCCCCCCATTTTTGTTACCTTGATATTTCTTTTCCTAATCGATTTCGAAATTTCGGAACATCCGTTATCTACGGTTGCTTTAATTTATAAACAAATAAATATATTTTTTTGTGATAGATTTATTACAGGAAAGCAGATGTTTGATAAATATATTCATATGTACTGATTTTGATTCATGGATGGATACCCCATATCCTTTTTTTTTTTCTATTAATTGTACATATCATCCTCAGTTCTGATATTTCACTAAATCTTCCGGTCATAGTCCAAATTAATCCTATTTGAGTATTTTCAGGGCCGTAACTACATTGAGGCAAACGAGGCAAATGCCTCATGTTGGAAATTTCAAAAAAAAAAAAATAAGTTGAAACAAAAGCTTGTCTTCATATCAAATTGTTTTCACTGCGAATGTCTTGCACAAAGCAAGTTCTATCCACCTCTGACGTCGCCCCTGTTTTTTCGGGATCAATATTTCTCATTTACTTTTAGTTTTCAGTGTTGATTGTCTATTGTTGGTCGTTATGTGTCTAATCTGTTCCCGGGTTTGTCTGTCTGCTTTGCGTAGACTTAAGACTTGGGAAAGATCTACGATGACGGGTGAACGGTTGTGTGGTTTGGCAATGTTACAAGAAGGTATGGATGGGGGGTCCTGTATTCTTTAATTTTTTCGCTCATTATTCTTTATCTTTAAAAATAATGGCTATTCTGTAATTACTTGATAACTATATTCTGGACATTGTTCTTTTCTGTAATCAATATATTTTTACCCATTGTAGCACCCCATTAGTCTGTTTGCCCATTTGTTTCTATTCCTTATTTTTTATGCTCATTATTCTCTATTCTGTAAACCCCATCAACACCCTCTTACATGTCCACCGATGTCCAGATATTTTTCGAGAAAATGTTTTCAGAAGATACGATGCTACCGGACATAGAAAAAATGTCATTTTGTAATGGAAAATTAAACTTTATATTAAAGAATAAAAGACTGGCTCTCTTTTCTGTAAATAAAACCAAAAGGTTAAATTACAGCGAGACAACCAATCTCCCGGAATCAAATCATTTAATAGAAAAATAATGTATTGCCATATGACCTTTTACATTGAAGGGCTAAATTTGCATTAAGCTGTGTTCAGGCCCTTAAATAGAAAATAAAGGGATATGGAGTAAATGTGCATGGAACAAAATCGCACACAATACATAGAAAAATTACAAATTATCAGTGAACAGGGCTTTTATTCCTATTCTTCCTCTTCACAGTCGCTGGAGGGTCTTCAACAATGAACGAATCATTCATACCCTACGGCAAGGTCAAGACGGCCCCTAGATTTTGCTTTTTGACCAGAATATTGTCGAAAAAAAATTTAAAACAAAACCTGCGTTTCAGATTCAAAAAGGATCCGGGAAACGCTCAGAATGCACAATTTTGTGTCATTTTTTCTAGAGCTTCTCGCTTCCTCGCCTAAATTTTTTGCCTCACTTTTAAAAGAGGCTAGTTACGGCCCTGATTTTACAACTGCTTGTCTTTGAACTTGTAGTTATATATCTACAATATCTTGTATTGGACCCTATTATATATACTTATCTAATAAGAATTAACGTTGTTGGAAAATCCAGAATAGCTGAAAACATTAGTAAAAAGTCTACTTAAAGCTTAATAGTTTACAGAACCTTATGAAGGGAAATGTAGTTTGGAAGAAGAGACACTATACAAGTCGTGAGATAAAAAAAAATGTGTTCACTGTTATCAAAAATAGAAATTCAACTAACAAAGTATAACAAAAATATCGAACTCAATGGTGAATTCAAAAAGAGGCAAAATCCATAAAAACTGACAAAACCAAACGTTATCAACGAACGGAACGAATGAAAAACATACGGTCATATTCCTGACTTGGAACAGGCATTTTCCAAAAAAATAAACCCAGACACAATTATATTATTCTAATGACAATCCCAGTAAATAAGAGCTATATTTTTAGTATGTTATATCAGAATACCTTAAACTATTGGTCAAATTCATAAGTATATTGGAAGGGATGAACATATAGAAATTTTGCCTTTTTATCTTTTTTTCAACGCGCGTCTGCCGTACAAAATTTTAATCCTGGTATCTATGATGAGTTTATTTATAAAAATATAATAGTTATTGTTACTTAGATTACATCGACCATTTTGAAATTTTAATGGTGAAATTAAACATCTCAATGAAATTAAAAATTTTAAAATCAAAAAAATATTGATAGAAGTTATTGCTAAATAACCAAAATAAGGTGTAGAGTTGTCAGGTGTGATATTGTTCCTAGTAGACTTAGTGAACATGATGTAAATGATAAGTGACGTGTATTGTGTCCTGTTATTTGTACATTTTTTTATTCAAATAAAGAAGGTTGGTTAATACTATTTTTAGATGGCTGCATGATAATGTGCCTGTCCTTATCATTGTCTGTCTCCATATTTGTGTATATCTTCCATATTTGTGTTTTTGCTCCTTTAATTATATAAAGTAGCGTTTATTGCAGATCTTTGGTGGGATCAGAAGAACGTTAAGATGATCTCTAAACGTTTTATTTTATTTTTTTTTATTGGCTCATTCTTGATGGCGTATACATCAGTTCTCCTATTTCAAGATACGAAGTAGTAACTGGCAAACGAGATACCACGCCTAGAATATTGAAATGATATACCAGGTTAACTAATATCAATAAAAAAATATTTAGCAGCAGCATGATCCATCATATAATATTCTCATCATTCAAGGATAAATTAGAGATATTTCCTAATTTCATTTTTAATCATTTCCAATGATTTACAGATTGAATAAGTCCAAGTTGTACAAGGTCAAAAGTAATCCTTTAAACTGTTCTACAATCCATCTACTTTCAATTATATTCACCATGGTAGACTGGTTCCATCAATGAAGTATTTATGTAGCTTAGATAAAAAAAAACAGAAAAGAAAGATAATTAATTGAAACGATATTTATCACATGAAGCTTAGTGTTGAAAAAGACCATTACATTATTAGCAATTAATGGTAGTTCTTTGGACTTGTTTTATGTGACCAATCACTGTTGACTGTTGTTAATTAAACAAATCCACTAGGAAAAATTTAGTTGGCTGTTAATCTTTGGTATACAAATGCTATATAAAATCTATAAACTCAATAATTAGTGACATGGCACGAAGACCATATGTATACATTAAACTTTTTTTTAATTTTGATCAATGCTATAAAGGATTCTAATGCTATTTTATGTAACAATTTTTCATTGGTTAAAAGTTGCCGTCAAATCCACAGTTGACCAGGCGTAACTAAGGAGGATCCGCCATTTTGAATTGAAAGGATCAACAGACCATACTGTACGAGGGTCTGGGTGGGGTTTAGAGAAAGAGAATAATGGGTTAAATGTACAGAATAATGGACAAATAAGTAAAGATTAGAGAAAATAGGGAAAATTAATAAGGAATGGAGAACAAAGGGATGCTAAAATATAAAGAATAGAGAAAATCGGGAAAATTAATAAGGAATGGAGAACAAAGGGGTGCTAAAATATAAAGAATAGAGAAAATCGGGAAAATTAATAAGGAATGGAGAACAAAGGATGCTAAAATATAAAGAATAGAGAATAATGGGCAAAAAATATAAAGATAAAAATTACCTAAAAAATAAAGAATACAAAAATGAAGGACCACCTATCCAGACCTTCCTGTACTTTATTTTTCTGATAAATTGACACCATAACACTCAACAGGAAGCGATTTGAGTTAAAATTTGCAGGGCCCAGATCTCGATATTCTTGTATAAGAACTTCATTCCTCAAAATCGAATTTATATTGATGACAACTAATGCGGAATTCAATTTGAGATAAATAATAAAGAACAACATATGGCTAAAGATATGTTGTCCAAAAATGACTCCATGACTTTAAAATCGAATGCTTCTTTCTGTGAAAGCGCGTCATACTAAAAAAAGTACGCACGATCAAGCTTTTACAACCCTATAAAATTACAAAAAGAAGCATTCATTTCTTATAGATACCTTTGTATGCTACACACATGAAATTATGAGTTTTAGCAAATGTTTCGTTTGTTTTCCTATGCATCGTTGTGATTTGTCATGAGAAGCACGTGCTGTCATGACTGTTGAATCTTATTGAGAAATACAATCTGATATTGGAATGCCTCGCGATTACTTTCAGCCAATCAAAAGTAAGGATTTTTATGAAACATTAATGTAATGTAATTATTTTTATTTTATATAGTTAAAGTTGATTTGTAGAAATATTCTTCAGTCCGCCACTAAATCCCTGGTTGGGTAGCTGTAAGTTTAAAATGTGCGGTGAGTAAAAATGATACATTCACGTACGGCCTGTAACTTTATACCATAGAAAGTCTCTATGCATGTAAAAGAACTCAGAAAAAAATCTTCATAGGGGACTTGTATATTGTAAAATTTTCTAGAGAGCTCTACCTTCTAAGTCCGCACCAACTGATTCATTATAAATGTGGTCGTATCTTAATGATACATTTTAACCTTAGTTACTAGACGTTAGGTTTAAATAAAAATCAGCTGATTACCTGAGTGTTTGAAGACGACTACTAACACCAAGTGACCAAAGAAGAGCAGTGAAAAATACCTAGTAAGTAACACACAATCATGAAACTGCAAAATAAAAAGTTATAGCCATTGTTTCTTCCATTTGAAAGGAGATTTTTTTTTTAATTAAAGGAAGTTGATATCCATTTAAACATTTAATCTATGAAGATTGCTTACTTGTATATTTTGCATTTATTGTAAATTGTAATGAACATTTTTGAAATGACAAATTTGAGTCTTTTTATTACTTTCTAGGAAAAAAGGATGCTACTGCAAACCAATCGGCTGATTTTTGCACTGTTGGGAAAATTATTTTGAAAAGACAAATTATTATTTTTATTTTTGAGAGTAACTGATATCAATACAGGAACCAAAGGTGAGCGTAAGGATGCAAGAGCGTACGCCCCACTTTTTCCCCGAAAAAATTCTTAACCAATGCAAAAAATGAAAGTAGTAGTTTTGAAAACATTCATGTATGTATTCAAGTCCCCGATACTTTCATTTTACTTTGTCTACTTACCCTTCGGGGTACTGTAGTTTGTCTTTTCGTCGTTTTTCTTTCTTTTTTTTTTTGTCAAGGCGTTGTTAGTTTGTCTCCGAATTATGATTTTAAATCTTCCTTTGGTACCTTCCGCTTTTTTTTTTCAGGTAGTTTTAGAGATTTTCTAAATCAGCTTTTGCTTACTCCTTTGCAATTCTGACTTTGCGAAGAAATGAACGTACATGATACCCATATCCTTTGTTTTTCTATTATGGTAGTAGCTGCAATTTTCTCGGTAGGTAAATATAAAGATAAGATGTGGTAAAACTGTGATTGCTAATGAGGCAACTATCCAACAGAGTTCAAATGAAGTTGTTCTCTGTTAATATTTTCTTTCGAATGATAAACAAGTTTTAAAGACAGATGAAATCCTAATGTATAGAATGCAAGTAGACCGAGGTATAGGGGGATGGTTGAGATCTCACAAAACATGTTTAACCCTGCCGCATTTTTGCGACTGTCCCAAGTCAGGAACCTCTGTGCTTTGTTAGTCTTGTGTGTTTTTTTAATTTTGGTTCATTTATATGTTTCGGAGTTTAGTGTGACGTCCATTTTCGCTGAACTAGTATACATTATTGTTTAGGGGCCAGCTGAAGCCCGCCTCCGGGTGCGGGATTTTCTTGCTGTGTTAAAGACCCATTGGTGGCATTTGGCGGTTTTGTTCTCTTTGCTCGGGTTGTTGTCTCTTTTATGCATTCCCCGTTTCCATTCTCAATTTTATTAATCTTGTAGATGTTCGTGCAAAACTACAACTCTAAGAGCAACAAATGTATGCAGCATGCGGGCATATATCAATGTGAAAAGCCACTAGTTCTAGGCTGATTTTCCTGTCTAGATATATTTGTACATATTACATATTTCATATATCAAGGTACTTATACATAGCAGGAATCCAGTCTAAGATAATACCGGAACAGAAATTCATTACTATTTGAGATTGATAGTCCAAATTACTATGAAATCAAAACCTTGAACGATGAAGCAAATAGTTCTTACCAAAATAACAATTATAATCCAATAATTAGATATATAACCAAAACCATGTCGTTTGTGATTGAACTACTTATCTAAAAAATTATAGAATAGTCAATCCAAAAGATGATTTGTCCGAGAACATAACTTTGAAAATCAAATACTGAACGTGTTAATTTCAGGAGAAGGCAGGAGAAAGAAAATACTTTCTTCTGCTTTCTCATAAAATTATAATGTTGTATATTTCAAATGCATTTGCATCGGTACACTTACATATGTGAAAGGAGAGAAGATGCCGTTCTAACATCGACGATTTATGACCAAGCTTGTCGTCCTGGTCAAAGCCAATCTAAATGAGCATCACAGAGTAACATTCATTAGAGACGATTAACAAAGGAGCGTTACTCAGCTGTCTATATCCTATTAGTTCCTTTTATATGAAGTGACGGTCAATAAGTGCATTCCATTTTAACAATACAACATCCTTGTAATAAAAAGGATACTCCGACATAGTAATCAATATAAAAGTAAGATGTGGTAGTATTGTCAATGAGACAATTATTCACAATGATAAAATGACATCAATATAAATAACTTTTGGTTACCGTACGGTTTTCAACAATAATGAAATCCCATACCATATAGTGAAAGAGAGGCGAAAGATACCAAAGGGACGTTTAAACTCATAAGTCGAAAATAGACTGACTAGGCCATGGCAAAAAAAAAAAGACCAAAGACAAACAACAGTTTACAAAACACAACATAGAAGTCTGAGCATCACGTTCCCCTACAAAAACCGGGGTGATCTCAGGTGCTCCGGAAGGGTAAGCAGGTCCTGCTCCACATGTGGCACCCGTCGTGATGTTCATGTAAGTACAAACCAATAATCAAAGACACGGACGTGACAACATGTGAAACGATTCAAACCAGACAAACCGGCCTACTTTTTTATAACGCAATAAACTAAACACAAATATGACAGACAACCACTGAATTACAAGCTCCTGACTTTGGACATGCACATAAAGAATGTGACAGGATCGAACATGTTTGTGTGCTCTTTACCCTGTCATAAGCATAATGCCGGTGCAGTTTATGATATCTGCCTTTTTTATGCTCTCACATATATGATAAGTAGCCGAATATGTTCTTTTAATTTCTTTATCACTCTTACTAGCCCACATAATGTTGCAGTCTTTTGAATTGGAATTTAATGAAATTTTCAAAATAGACATTAATCATACATATACTAACTTAGTATATAATCATAACCCTTTCATTTCTTTTCAAAATTATAGAAAGTTAATTTCTGGTGATTCATTTTAGCCAGCATAAAAACAAGGAGATGTGAAATGACAACTATCCACCAAAGTTCACATGAAGTGGGTGTAAGCAGTAGCCAGTTCTTCGGCATAAAACTACGGACATTGTTTATTATGGGCCGGCACTAAGCCGGTCCATCATATGATATGGGTTTGAGATTGTTACATGATTATCTGCGGATCTATATCATTTTGTGTATATGCAAAATTAAAGATTTTGAGTAATTGAAATAAATACATTTCTATTAATTTTAAAAAGAAATGCAAAAAAAACTTAAATATATTTATAACAATGAATGTTCATTGGTTTTTTTGTTTTTTTTGTGCACAGAATGCGTGACTCATATTTGCGTAAAGTCCCAAACCGGGTTATTTTTAGAAATGTAAACAATTAAGGTACCATGTTCTTACAACAACTCGTCGTCGGAACATTGGAAATGATTTATAGTTTGCGTTTTTTTTTTTCTCAAAATAGTTATTTTATAATCTATTTTGATTATTATATATACAATTTTCATCACTAAAAAAAAATAATCATATTAATAAAGATATCTTTACCTTCAACGTAAACGATCTCGGGAGTTTTTATAGGTAACATGTTTCCATGTTTCGCGGGTTTTTCACAAAGACAAAGAAAGGTCAAAATTCAAATTTAACAAATGCAGCTTTATTTGATATGTGGACATCTTTGTGAATTCCAACCCTCAAATGTCGCCTCGAAAAAGGATTTTTATCTTCAGTAATTGAAAGTGATTTTCAAGCCTCTCAAATATCCACTTGGTGTGTGTTAATACTTTGCAATTTTACTGCAACCCAACAGAAATGAAAACATTTTGTCAAGGATTTCTCAGCTGTTACGAAGAGAATAATTTGTTCATAGATGACCCTTGAATAACCAATGGGTCCTGATAAAATAAGGTCATCTTGACCTACATTTCATATATGAGTGACTGATTAAAGTTTGCGTTAGAGTCCATATCTGAGATACAACTCGTGGAGAAAAAAATATTTTCTCAGTAGATGCGTCTTTAATAGTCAGGAGGGTCCTAAAAATAAGTCATCTTGACATTAAATTCATGGATGAGTAAATGAGATAAAAGGCTGTGTTAAAGTCTATATCTAAGATAAGGAATACAAATATTTTGTCAGTAGATGCAACTTTGATAGTTACGAGTTTGAAAATCAAGACTTGAAAATGATTTAAATGATATTCCATTTCATCAACTACACGTAAATGATATTCAATTTCATCAACTGCACAATTTAGTAATATTTCATAGCATTATCATAGCTAATTAGATTGGAACAGTTCTGGCAATTGAGGATTCAAGTTAACTCAATATACTGATTGTTTATATAAGCATTTTGCAATTTTTTACACAAAAACCTCCTTACTTCCGGCCCAAAAATTTGGTACGTGCACCAATTAACTCTCTTGTTGGAATCTGTAATGAGTTTACATCTTTTAAATCAAGAAATGTACCTCACTCATGCGTATCACTCATTCCATTAATGTGTGTAGTAAATAATTCTCAATTTGGTTCATACTTATATTTCATATATCATACTGTACTTTAAATCCAGGAAACTTCAAAGACAAAAACATCTGCGTTAACTTTATCTTTCTTTTCTTTTAACTCAAAATAATTATCAATACCAAACATGATGTTTTGATTTTCAATCTGAATTTTCCATTTCTACGTGGCAACATGCCATCTACCAACGCCTTCTTCTGTACCTCATTTGAATCATATATCAGATCCTTTTTCTCATATTCACTGTACATGCAGAGTTGAACTCAACGTAAAAATTAATTGAGTCAATAAGGAAGACCAATTGAAAGTTTATTTTGATTTACAAGCTCTAAGGTCGTATTACCCTGGAAACTCTTGATGGTGGTACATATAAAGAAGTAGACGCTATCCAAATGGACGATCGTACTGAATAAGCATAAAATGATTGTAACTGGTCGTTAAGCAAGCAGCAATCAATCAATTAAATGGATGAATATAGTTTTTATATCATCTAAATTTTATACATTAAAAGGCTGTTTTCGCTCCCTTTTTTGTTTGCTTGTATTTTGACTTATGAAATCTGAACAAATTTCACTACACTATAAATGATGTTTACAAAAATACTACTGCCATATCTGTCAAAAACTGAAAAACATCAAGGTAACTATGTGTCCGCTCTGTTCCTTGCTTCAAACAAAATAAAAAGGAAAAAGAGGCTGGAAGAATAACCTTTTTCGTAAATGATGATAACACGTCAACTGAAAGCCATTGTTCTATACATGTCCATATTCCTGTCACATTATGCGAAACGCAGAAAATCGACAACTTGCAATATATTGCACGTTTTCGTCAATTTTGAATATATGCAAAACGATTAGGTCAAGTACGAAAGCCTATTAGGGTCACAAAAAAATAAATATCTCGTACTTACGAGAAAATTATTGCGTATTTACGAGATAATTATCGCGTAATTACGAGAAAACTATCGCGTAATTACGAGAAAATTATCACGTAATTACGAAAAAACTATCGCGTAATTACGAGATAAGATTTTTATCTCGTAATTACGAGATAATCATCGCGTAATTACGAGATAATCATCGCGTAATTACGAGAAAACTATCGCATAATTACGAGATAATCATTTTTTTATCTCGTAATTACGAGAAAAATATCGCGTAATTACGCGATAATCATTGTTTTATCTCGTAATTACGAGATAATTATCGCGTAATTACGAGAAAACTATCGCGTAATTACGAGATAAGATATTTTTATCGCGTAATTACGAGATAATTAGTTTTGGATAAACCTTTCGAAGTGTAAATCATTGCGTGTATATGTATTGCGTCTGTTTGGCTTGGCTCTCAGACTACCATTTTATCCAACGTTATCTCGAACATATAAAAAGCCTCAGAAAATCTGTTCCATCCTTTATACAAGATGAAAATAATGGTAATGGAATAATATTAGAAATTTCTCATACCCTGCAGTATTGGTTCATCAAAAAGCGTGATAATCATGAAAACAGTGTTAATTTGATCGTACGAGCTGCTCCGTGCGAAAAGGTACAAAACCCATGAAATACAAATTTTTTAGGAAAGGTGTGAAAAGTTTGCAATGAAAACTTGAGGGAGATACACTTTAATCGTTGTTAAAAATACATGAGTTGATAAGTGCCCGACAAAATTCGGTGTTTCATCCACAGGCGCTTGGGTATAGGATACGATTTTTTTTTTGGAATTTTTTTGTTGTTGATTAGATATCATTATACTACATATCTATCACTTCTGCGCATGTCTTATCTACTTTCGAGTGATTTTACCAACTCTTATACAACCCCCATTTTACTATCCACACTAAGAAACAGCAAAATGGGGGTTGTATCAGAGTTGGTAAAATCACACAAAAAAATCGTATCCTATACCCAAGCGCCTGCGGTTTCATCATATTTATATTTCATGCAAAAAAAAATTCACATGGTACATGTAAAATCAACCTTTTCGTGTATATTTGTGCGTAAAAAAGCAAGTATCTCGTTTTCTGATATTTTATGATTCCGTACCTTTATACATGGGGTGGCTCATATGTGTTTTGTTCCATTCTCGTATGGTCTGGGCAACATCAGTATATACTTTGCTTACGTCAGCGTATTTGAAGTTTTAGAGGAATGTTTACACATATATTTTTTTAGGGGTTTCAAAGAACTCGTCGTGCGGTGTAGGTTTCTGCTCATTGTTGAAGGATTTTCAGTGACATAATATGATATTTTTGTAGGGTTGTTATGTCAGCGACGTTCTCCATGTCTCGCTTTTTTTCTATATGCCTATATATTCCACCCGTACACATGCAGTCTTGGTAGTTTTTACTACATTAATGTACATGAAAGGCAGTGACAGTGAATATTATAAAGAAATATAAACAAAACAATATTACCATTTTTTAAATGAAGATTAGTGTGCAAGACACAAACAAACAAATGAAATAATGCTTATGAATTAACACAAAAAAAAAACACAAATTAAAATAGGATATACCATGAATGCGATTGTGATCTTCGAGCAAAAAACTAGTTCAAAGGAAATTAAAATATTTGTCGGTAAAAAAAAAAACTCTTAATAGCTACTGTTGTTGTGTTGTTTCTCTCGAGCACAGGCATTTCCATTTCGTCTGTTAAACAGCGATCCTGATTTCCCACATTAAATGACATTTGTACCGCGTTTTTCTTATAGATTGGTTTGTCAGGATTGAACTCTGAAGTTGGTGAACGACTTAAAGAACGAATTAAAGATCAAATGCATTTCTGCCAAATATCTTAGAATGATATCTTAAAATGTAATCACGTTCATAATAAAAACCAGTGACAACTTTCTTTATTCCTTTAATTTTAGATGTTTCGTGTAATCTCTTTTATTGCTTTGGATGTATATATTGACTCTAAATCCAACTTTAAAGTAAAGTTGAATGTACTTATTTTTACTTTCTATAACAACCTTCTTACGACTATATATATATGTAATTTTATCTCGTAATTACGAGATAGTTTTCTAGTAATTACGCGATAGTTATCTCGTAATTACGCAATAATTATCTCGTAATTATGAGATAAAAAAATCTTAACTCGCAATTACGCGATAGTTTTCGCGTAATTACGCGATAATTATCTCGTAATTACGAGATAAAAAATTATTATCTCGTAATTACGCGATAGTTTTCTCGTAATTACGCGATAATTATCTCGTAATTACGCGATAGTTTTCTCGTAATGACGAGATATTTATCTCGTAATTACGAGATAATTTTTTTTTTTGTGTGACCCTAATAGGCTTTCGTAGCCAAGCGAAAATACATATCTCCTAATTCTTTCTTTTTTTTTTTTTTATTTCATATCTAAATGAACATCTACAATATAAAAAAATGAAGATGTGGTATGATTGTCAACTTTCCATCAGACCAAATGACGTACATTTTAGAAACTATAGGTCACCGTACGCCCTTCAACAATACCGCATAGCAAGCTATAAAAGGCCCCGACATGACAAATTTAAAACAATTCAAGCGAAAGAACTAACGACTTGGTGTTGTTTTTTACAACATGATGAGACCAAAGTCTTATCGAAATTAAAGACACCGGTAAAAATATTCCAAAGCACAGAACACTAGAGGCTATCACCATAACAGCCAAAGTTTCAAAAGCAGAAAAGTACTATACCCAGATAAGTAATTTTATGCTATCCTCCTACAACCGAAATAAACCATCTGATAAGATGTAATTGTCAGAATTCATTGAGAACTTCTTTTTGACCTTATATGGGCAATGTATAAATGTATAGAGAAACAAGAAAGTAAATTGCAAAATTTTTACTTATTCGTAAAAAATTTTCTCATATCAAAATACACAATATATATACATCTGTACAACAAGATAATAATGAATGAAGATACATAAAAACGATAATAACATATTACATAATACAATAGCTTGGCCTAGAAAGGGGGTCAACTAAGCCACCAGGAAAGATGCAATAAAATAAGTCTTTCCTACCCCACAAAGGCCAATCACTTGGCAGAAATAGAAAGCTTTTAGCTTAATGCATGTTCATATTGTATACCTAAATCATTACTGTAGGTTGAAAATAATTAATGTTATCACAATACATACATTGTGTTATATAAAATATACAAGTCCAATGGTCAATATACATATCTTTCATGTATAAATAACAGTGAAGATATTGAATGTGAAAAATAGCGTTTGAAATGTATAAGTATAAATACAATACCGGCTCAAGCAAGTACTGTAACATTAACATTAAGACAGTGTCCTTGTAAACAAATAATGGCAATAAAACCTTCTTTTCATAACCGAAATAGATCAGCAGCGCCACAAATATATAAATATATATAAGCTAATGTATGCATTAGAGTTAAGTATACATAAATATACTGTAAATTCAGAAATAATTGCGATGTTTTTATTATTGCAAAAAATGCGACAGGGTTGTAATCGCAATAATTTAAACTCGCATTTTGGATATTTTTTTATATAAAAGAAGCGGAATTTTTCTCAATATCGCAAAAATAATAATCGCATTTTGGTCTTAAATGACAAAATTGCAATAATAAATGCACACAATAATTTCTGAATTTAAAGACTTAACGGCCCAAGCAGAAAAGTACTATAGCCCAAATAAGTAATTAACAAGAGTGCACATGCTGAAATGTTTCGCATGTTTGACTGATAATATTATATTGAAAGTCTTTAGATAAAGGTTTTACTGCAGTCATCACATAATATTAATATGATTATCATTATCAAATTTTTATGAAAATGAGGACATGGATAGATGAACACTGTAATACAGAAATAAAATATCTTACAGTTATTCCATATACTCTATAAATTTTACATTTTGCGAATAGTATTTGCGAAACAGATGTTATCATAAAAACTTAATCTTGACCAATGAACAATGAACACGAAGTCCAGGTCTGATGAACACTGAAATACAGTACGGACATTCACGCCTTACAATCTTTCCATACACCAAGTACAGTTGACGTTTTGCTTATAGTATCGAAGAAACGGATCTTACCATGACAACGTTTTTAACAACAAATAGATAATCTTTATTGTTCAGATTGCATGTTATTACTTGAATTATACTTAAAAGATTAAGCTCTGGTGGCGTGAAGGGTCCCTGTGAACTGCTTTCTGAATATCCAGGAAATACTCAGAATAGAATACAAAATATTACGTTAAATATAAACATGTATTCTATTATTTTTTTAAACGTATACAAAACTTTTTGAGAAACAGTTTCGTGGCCGCCACGAAATAGCAAATAGTGCTGAAAGTGGCGTTAAACACCAACACATCAATCATTCGTAGCTCCTTTATAAACAAATTATACACATCTTAGAATTTCAATAGATGATCTGAAACATAGGCCACAATACCCTTGATCAGAGATTTTGTTTTAAAATTGATTTTTGTTAGAAGATAGTACACATCCTACGTTATATCTTTAAAGATGAACATGTAATAAAGAAATGTATTTAGTCTTCCTAAGCTATCACGAAAACTTTACGTTGGCCAGTGAACAATAAAAATGATTTTCAAAGTCAAATTAACCCTGCCAGACGGACAGGTTGACTTTTTGCTTACGGATTCTAAGAAACATACATAACCATGCAAACGTACCCTTGATTAGTGAACAATTATTAAAGAGACCGAGATCAAATGAACCTTGTCAGACGGAAATGTCCAGGGCGGGTGCCACTAGTGAAGCGGGATCTGCCTACCCTCCGGATCACCTGAGATCAACCCCGTTTTTGATGGGGTTTGTTTTACTCAGTCTTTATATTCTATAAAGTGTTCTGTTAACTTGTTTGTCTTTTTGTCATCTTTCCTTTTATTTTTGCTTGGCGTTGTCAGTTTCTCTCGACTTATGATTTTGAATGTCCGCTTGGTATCTTCCGCCTTCTTTTTTAAAAATCATTCACGTCCGTATTGTTTATAATACAGAAACTAACTTAACCTCGGAACTTAAAACTTGCAAAAAGGTTGATCTATATAGTGCGGTCATTGTCAGGTGAACCCTGTTTGGCTGATCTTGCAATCATTCTAAATACCTGATATAGTTGTCTCGTTGCTCATAATACGTAAGAAAAGCGCGTGGAAAAAACTTGAAAGTTTTTTTTAAGCAGTCGTTTAACCAAAACAATGAGGGCACATGCTAGACGGAAACTTCAGAAACATATGTCATCTGTATATAAGATAATCTAGGTATTCTAATTTCTGAAATATTAATCTTTATACAAATAGTTTATGTTATCGCCGTGTGTCACACTTTTTGATATTTGTTGTAGTCGAAACAAAATTCGATTAATTAGTTTGCAGAAAGATTCTTTATTATTTTGAAGGGGATCAAAAACATGTCCATCAAACAAATAAATATTTTGTCAAAATGTAACATCTTCATTCATATGAATCGGAAAGCATTTTATGTCTAAATTATAGTCCCTGTGATTATCATAGAGTAGTAAATCTCTTTGCTTTATATAACAGTCTTTTTCAGAACAAAAAACTGATCAATTACATTTTTCTTTTTTTTTTTTTGTTGTTATTATTAGAAAAAACTTTTCCAAATTAACTTGCAAATTCATGCGTTTGACAAAGATTGAGGTTTATGAAACTATTCAACATTGTATAAGGCTGCACTATCAGCATCGTTACACAGAAGTAATATTTTTTTGTCTTTGTTGTAGTGTAGCGCAGATGGTGCGTGCATACCGTCCGTTCCGTTTAGTAGATTTTTATTTGCCCTCCCGTCATGCTGTATTACCTTTAGCAAATTCGAATTTCGATCAACAACAAATACATTTTGATAATCATCCACAGTGATGCCCATCGGATCGACTAACGATTCCACCTTATGTACCCATATTTCCTCACCTGCCATGGAGATACAATGTATAGTATGATCTCTTTTGACTGCGAAATAAATTCTATCAATAGTTGTTTCTAAGTATAATCCATTGTTAGTATCTAATGTTTTCAGTACTTCTCCCGTAATATCTATTATTACAATGCCTCCTGTACTGATAAATAGTTTATTGTCCTGGTATGATATTCCATAGCAGCTGTTATCAAATTGAACTTTTCTATCGACAGTATTGTTCTTCATATTCAAAATATCGATGTACTTACTAATACCATATGAAACAGCAATACGGTCAGTGTCTATGACTGTCAAATCAAATGGTTTTCCAGAGCATGGTATGTCACGGATATGTTTACCGTCTTTTCTATACTCCATTATTACATTACTTACCAGGTAATCAGCAATCAACAAATTGCTATTTGATAACATGATGCATCCAGACAGATTCATCATTAAACCATTTTTATTCACTTTAAATCTCTTCTTCAACTTTAAGCGAATGTTAATGCTTTTCATTTCTTGCACTGGAAGTTGTATTTGGGCTTGGTCTGCCTTTGCATCTTTGAACGGTAAACTAATGGTAGTCTTCTTAATGGATATTTTGCCCAGCTGATCTATCTCATTCATAAACTCCATGATAGCTGGATGTAACTGTAAGTAAACCTCATAGTTCTGTACAGACTTGATTCTTTCTTTGACGGATTCTACTTCTTTGAAGACTGTTTAGTTGATCTGGCGCGTTCCCAGGAAAAGCTGAACGTCGGATGCAAATAATTTCAATTGCGATGTTTGCTCCTTCAGACAATTTAAATCTCGTTCCGAATTTTTCAAACGATCAGTAAGAAGTTTGTTTACTTCGGATTTACATTTACCATGTTGTGTGTCTAACTCAAGAAATATTTTTTGTTCTAAATCGTCTAACTTTTTCATTATTCTTGCTCGTGTATCATTGATTGTAATTTTATGGATTGCTTCTGACCGTCTAAATTCTCCAATGCTGCAGAACGGTCGTTAATGATTTGTTGAAGATTTTGTAATGCTATGGTTAATGTGTCCTGTAAATCAGCCAGTGCAGTTGAATGTTTTGCATTTTCAGCAGCTTTGTCTAAAGAAATGACGTCAGAGCATGCCCTATGATGAGAGGGGACGCAACCTAAACAAACTGCAACATCATGCGTTTTACATTAAAGTTCGAGCCGTTTGTTGTGGTCTTTACAGTTAAGGCTGATAGAAATATTTTGGATCTGCCGGAAGTCTTCGGTTGATATAAGCCTGTGATTCCTAGTTGTTTTGATAGATTTATGAACCTGTTCACAATCTGTATATAAACCCTCTTCACAAACTGTACACCATTTCTCCGCATTTTTTTTATTTTCTGCATAACCACAGGGACCACAAAGAATCAAATGTGACATGATGAAATACCTGTAAAAGTATATTTAATAGTATGAATATAAGTGAATTGTAACGATTACTAAAAATTGAAGGGTATAAAATCAAGAATTGGTTCAATTTTTGTTCGATCACGAAATATGAATGTTTTTCCTCAGTTAAGGTAGATTACCTGTATACCACCATCTTAGATTGCAAAATAGCAATACACGATCTAGTTCTTTGCTTAAATCTGCAAATTTGGAGACAGATTGGCAATTAATGTATAGTCTGTTTATTTGAACATAGACAAATAAGTGATTTATTGCATAATTAAGACTAAAACCAAACAATTTTTCAACTTAGCCATTTAAGGGGAGATAATAAGAGTAAATTTTTTATAAAGGTGTAATACCACCAAATCATCGTACGTCATATCAGGTTTCATACGAAAAAGGGTTGAAAAAAGATATTCCCTTGAATTTGACAGTTGTAGGAAATTTATCCTACATTTCATTGTAGTAAAAAAATTCATAAACATGTATCTTCGGTGTTTCAAAGCACATATCATTTTTTATTTGGTGATTCTATTAAATATATTTTGATATAATAGAATCATCAAATAAATAAAGAACTTGGAAACTTGAGGTTTCATGGTTACTAAAGCTTGTAAACAGGGAAAAAAAGGGGGTGAAAATTGATTGGTTAACTTCCAGTGATGGTTATTATCTTATATGCAATGAAATGTTATATGAAAATTGTCTGTAGTACTGGACAGGATAAAACTTTACTCATGCAAAGTATTTATACATTTTAAACAAGATAAAGTCTGCACACTTTTCTGAAAAGTGCCAATTTAACAAAGACTAATAGGGAAAAAAAGATGGTGGTAGGCGTCTGGCGCAAATACAAATTTTCAATCCTGGTATCTATGATGAGTTTATTTACTCCTATTTAGGGAAGCCGCATATGCACCTTTGACCTTGTATGTACTCTCATTTGTAAAAATTTTATGTTTTTTCAGTGAAACATTGCAAAAATTAAATATTCTGAGTGGATTGAGTCTCAAAAACTCATTTTTAGAGAAAATTGCCTTGAAATAGGGCTCTACCATGAATATTAGTAGGCAGGGCAAGCCATACTCAGTGTTTTGGGGAGCTTTTTCTAACTTTTTCTCCTTATTTCCTACATTTTGCTGTAAAAGAAAACTATTTCTTAGTAATACTTTAAAAAATATACAGTTATAAGTAAATGAAATTAATTTTGAAGCGGTAACAAGAAGTTATTCACTAAAAGGAAAGCATTTTATGTCCTCACTGAAGCGTGGCATTAACTTAAGTTTTACGTAAGGACTTATTGAAACCCCCATGAAGTCAGTAAACTTTTATATTGATAGTTGAAATTTTGAAGAAATGAGAGGTACAAATGGACCAAAAGGGACCTTATAATGAAGACGAAGACGTCCATTAGTGGTATTTATCATCTTAGAGTCATCTTTTGTATCATATTCAACTGTTTGTATGCAGATGAGATGAATATTTGATTATGTATTGGTCCACACTATATTCTATCATGATGCGGCGTGATTCGGATTTTTCTTAGAATTTTTGCTCAAATCGCTGTAGATGTCGGCTTAAATTATACTAGATTTCTCTCAAACTATTGAACTGATTATGACAAAACTTGACAGCAATGCTTAAAATAACCAGTAGTATAAAGGAAAAAAAAATCACATTCAGTTTATGCATCAAAAAAGTCTTCTTTTAAAGGAATGTTAAAGAAGTTTTCATTTTTTACTTATAGTAAGAAAACAAGTTTCTGTGACACCATTTTTTCTTTTTATTTTCTTAAAGCATATTATGAAACCTATCTTCTCATGTTTTATTTCAAAATGTTATCTCATAGATTTCCTTTTATTCACAAAAAAGTGTTTTTTCATGAATAATCTATGCAAAATTGAGCAATTTTGCACGACTTGTAGCTTGAAAAATAGCACGGTGACCCTCACTTTTTATTATATTTTTGAAAAAAGCATGGTAAAATCTACATTTTGGGAAAGTATAAAAAAAAACTCTACCTGAAGGAGTATATACTGATGATCCACCTTAAATTCCTCACCATTACATGTTGAATCTTATTTAAATTGTACATGAAACTGAGATGGTTGTCTTGTATTTTCGTACAAGATGGTTTATCAAAGATAGCGGAAAAAAGTGGAAGGACACTTTCTAATGAATTTACTTCACTTCAGGACAATTTTTAAAAGTCTTTAAGAGTCTATCAGTACTAATTTTTATAGCAGTACAGAATCATGAATGTACTTTCAGAATGTAACAAACACTGTGTCTTTTTTCTAAACAAATAGTTCAAGATGGATAAAAAAATGCTAAACAAAAGATCTAAATTATATGCATAGTCTTTCAAAGCTAGATAAATTCATGTTGGTTATTGATGCCTTGCGATTCACAGTTTAACAAAATACCTGTAAAATTTGCAATGTTTTGTCAAAATAGTCTACAAAAGTCGTGTATAGTGTTGAATATCATTAAAATTTTATTAATATATGTAAAACTGTTGAGAGATCTTTTAAATTTATGATTTAAACCTTTCGATATTCACATTTTATTAGATTTTATTAACTTTAAAATCTCTACGTTCACAGAAGTGAACGAAAACAGGGGAAATGATCATCAAGCAGGGGGGGATTTCATGCAAGTACAGGACAGGAACAAATTAACAACTAAAACAAAAGACAGGTCTGCAAAGTAGGTCGACCGGGATGAAAAATAGGAAATTTGGACTGCCACTTAAAATGATGGCGTGATGGACAGGGGCAGAAGAAATGACAATATTACTTTATTTATGATATACGTGTATAAAGTTAACAAGTGGATTTCATTGGTACCGGGAACATTATCTCATGTTCTGTTATTTGTATTAGCTATGCATAATTAAGTAATAATGACTAGAGTCTCTGAACACGAAATAGATGCTTTACTAAAAAAAATTGTTTTAAGGAACTCAATTCTAGTTTTATTTAGTTTTATTCAAATATTAGTAGTAGTTGACTTATATTAATATCCTTAACAGAATGTGTAATAAAAATCACTGTGTAAAATTGAAGCACACATTAAAGAAATTTATATCCAGACCAAAGCATTCAAATGTTTACAGATGTTTTTAGAACATAGTCTTCAAAGTGTGAATATCTCGAGCAAATTTCTGTTATGGCAAAAATTAGAGTCCACCTTTAATTAATTCTTGCACTCTTCTAGATTTGTTAAGTTTTAGAAAAAGTTCTCCATAACAACATAATATTCCTGAAATTATTTGAATACAATTGATGGTATACACTCGAATACTTTCTTTGGAACCCCCACCCCACCTCCCTCCCACCTCATCTGATAAATGTAAGAACAATAAAAATTCGAAAAAAAAATTGAAACCATTCATATCTGGAATAAGATTATTGTTTGCTTGAATACTCGGGACGAATGAAACAAATCAAGAAAGCAGGTTCTGCGAAGTGGACCGACCGGGTGAAGGACAAAAATGTTTGACTGCCACTTGAAAAGATTAGTATTTTAGATTAGGTTATACATTTTGCCACCAATGGACTTGAAATTGGTTCTTATATGTGCTAATAGCTTGGCAATCATCCAACACAGAAGCATTGTATTTAACATCCCCATTCCTTCTTTGCATAACTTGGAAGAGTCGAACCACGGCTCATGAATAAAAACGAGTAATCTTAGCTTCATTAACAATATAACCCTATTTTTTATGGATCGGTACTAAGCACCGATAAAATTTTAAAAACCGGAGGACCGAAATATAAACCACATTAACTGCATTGTAATGTTTTTTTAAACAAGAACTTTTGGGGCAGTAATGGCTTTAGTGCCGGCGATTCATCACATATTATGCTATATGCGGTGGTCTTATTTCATTCATTTTGATTTTCTCCCTTTCGATATCTCATTTAACCGAATCGAAGGCCAAAATATGAAAAAAAAATATGGAGCATTGAAAACAAGGAAGTTAATCATAAAATGATATATCCAAAATTTTGTGGAATTCAATATTAAAACACGTAAAACAAAAAAGAATACATGTACCGTTTCGCAGGATTTAATGATATTCAATACATGCCAGAAGCTTTATCTTTGCTAATCAAGGTTTATTTTTGCTAAACTACCTTTGATGTTCCTTATGAATGACCGCGTCTAAGTCATTGTCATCAGGGTGTAAGTCACGTGATATGACACAATTGCAACCTGGGTGTTTAAAAAGTGTTAAAAATAGGTAAATTTAAAAGGTATACTGATATTAAGTTTGAAATGTTAAATGTATATGCGGATTTCTCTGTCAATAAACTGTCCCAGGTAAGGGGAGGAGTTGAGCACTCACAAACATGTTAAACCCGACATATTCTTATACGCCTGTCCAAAGCCAGGAGCCTACATTCAAGGGGCTGCAGTTGCTTGATGTCTGCTATGTTTTTCGTTATTCTTTTGTAGTTTAAATCAGGCCGTTGATATCTTTCAATTGTTTCACGTTTTTGTCATCCCAGGACCTTACTAATTGTTGAGGGCCGTATGGTGACTTGTATTTGCTTGATGTCTGCTATGTTTTTCGTTATTCTTTTGTAGTTTAAATCAGGCCGTTGATATCTTTCAATTGTTTCACGTTTTTGTCATCCCAGGACCTTACTAATTGTTGAGGGCCGTATGGTGACTTCTAATTGTTAACATCGTCGACCTGTTGTCTTAAAAGAGATTTGTATCATTGGCAATCTTTCCAAAACTCTTTATTTTAAAGTACTAGTATTATGTAAATATTTTGCTGTGTAAGTTATGATTGTCAATGAGACAACTATCAACCAGAGACCAAATGGCGTAGATATAAGCAAGTATAGTTCATCATACGGCCTTTAACAATGCGCTAAGCCCGTACTGCGCATAGAAAAAGGCTGGTACACGCCAACACGTAAAACACTTCGAACGATAAAACCAACGGTCTTAATTATGTACAAAAGAAAAAACGAAAATTAAATATGATAGCAGCAACTAACGACAACAGCTGAATAACAGGCTCTTAACTTTGGGACAGAAATATATACAGAATGTGGCGGTAAAACATGTTTGCGAGAGCTCAACTATCCCCGTAACATCGGAGAGTGGCGTAACAGCACAACATAAGAACAAACTGTAAAATCCATTTGAAAAGGAATTGACTCTCGTCAGATCGACACAAATCACCAAAAACAACTAACAAAAGAATAGACACAAAGTACCGATCTAAGATAATTTGCAGTTACTGAACGCTAGTTCAAAGCTAATTACAACAAATGATAGCATGATGTTTGCCAAACCAAAATATCAATCAGCACTGAGGCATGGCTGTCTATACTTAAACACTGTTAAAATAAAACCAACAAAAAATTTAAGATCAAAAGCAGTGTTAAACACTTCATTGTATATTATCACACTTTAAAAAGACATTCATGAAAAACAGTAACTTGTCTATATGAATATGTTTCGTGGTAATTTTGCGTATACGGTTGGTTTTTCAAAATTTGCGTCTTATAATGTCGTCTGGCATCAAATACTTGTATGTCGTGGTTCTTTAATATTCCGTTTAAAATTTTGAATTCATTTAGAAACTCACTCCGAAAAAAAGATAATTTGCGATAATTTTTTTTTACAGTAAGTTAGCGTATATGTAGGTAACTCGAACAAATATAAGCTTTCAAAACGTTTGTATGATTTAAACATCTATTAAACGTGAGCTGACGTGAATTTGTCCATCAGTGCAAGATCTGGTATAAGTTTAGGACTTTAATTAAGGTGGGCTTAGATTGTATATTAGGTTGGGAGTGTCTATAAGAGGGACGTCCGTTTGTCTGTTCTTAACGTATAAATGTGCAGCCACGCTAGGACCGAATGAGGACGTTAAATCCTACGCCCACTGGTTGGACAGTGCAACTCTATCTTTATTGTTCTTCTAGGTAAGCTTTGGTCATATAGCTCCTCAAGTATTTATACACCTTTTGTTTCAATTGTTTGTTTTTAAGAGTTCCAGATTAAGGTAAATTAAAAGAAGCACTTCAGGGTAGCCAAATTATAACGTTTTCTTCTCGGAAGAAATACACATGCTTAGAAGGGCATTCGTTTGTCCGTTCTTTATGTATAAACAAGCAGTCATATTTGGAAGAGTATAGCTAACTCTGCATATACAAACACTTGCACAAACTCTTCGAGGAGTCCACAGACGGCTTGTTGCAAGGCAAAATGTCCCTATCCAGCATGACCTTTTTTCCCAGTTTTCATTTTTCCAAATTCTGGTTTTTCATCACAGTCAATTATGATAAACTTTGTAGATTTATTTTGCATTTTGTTCTCCGTCAAATTGAAATCAGATGGCTGATTTCGTTATGATTATAACTTTAACAGGCGGGTTAGGGTCGATTTGAATTTTCATTTTATTGCATAGAGTGTATACTGTTACAAAAACTTTACCTGTTTTTATGCCTTTTTAATGTCCGTCTCACCGTCCCGTCTCAGGTTAAAGATTTGGTTTAAGGTAGTCAGTGGTCATATCAACTTGAAAATTATACACATGTTCATTATCTCAACTGAACCGTTTAAGATATATCATGTTAATATGAGATGAAGGATACAACAGATACAGTTAAGTCTGCCTCATATCTTGACTTACATCTAGAACTTGACAATGAGGGTCGTTTGAAAACAAAACTTTACGACAAAAGAGATGATTTCAGCTTCCCAATTGTGAACTTTCCATTTCTATGTAGCAATATCCCAGCAGCGCCTTCATACGGAGTATATATCTCTTAGTTGATACGATATTCCAGGGCTTGCATTTCCTATCATGATTTCCTTGATAGAGGGTTGCTGCTAACATGGAAGCTATTAAACCAAGAGTTCCAAGTGGTGAGGTTGAAATCATCCCTTCGAAAATTTTATGGACGCCATCACGAGTTGGTTGACCGTTATGGAATATCCGTTTCACAGATGATAGCGGATATGTTCAAACTGTCGTTAGTACAATCCCGCCCCTTTTCCCCAAATGTGACCTATCAAATTAGACTTATTACAGGGTTTGTACTAACATAAGCAAAACGACGGGTGCCACATGTGGAGTACGATCTGCTTACCCTTCCGGAGCACCTGAGATCACCCCCAGTTTTGGTGGAGTTCGTGTTGCTCAGTCTTTAGTTTTCTATGTAGTGTTTTGTGTACTGTTATTTGTCTGTTGGTCTTCTTTTTTCGACTTATGAGTTTGAATGTCCCTTTGGTATCTTTCGCCTCTCTTTAAATAGTATATTTGAAATATTTTCCCCAGCATTCCAGCATTGGTATAATTACTACGACCATTACAGCTGGGACTAATATACTCAATATATTATGTCCCAGATTACAGTAAGTAAGCGTATATGTAGGTAACTCGAACAAATATAAGCTTTCAAAAAGCTTGTATGACTTAAACATCTATTAAACGTGAGCTGACGTGAATTTGTCCATCAGTGCAAGATCAGGTATAAGTTTAAGACTTTAATTAAGGTGGGCTTAGATTGTATATTAGGTTTGGAGTGTCTTTAAGAGGGACGTCCGTTTGTCTGTTCTTAAAGTATAAATGTGCAGCCACGCTAGAACCGAATGAGGACGTTAAATCCTACGCCCACTGGTGGGACAGTGCAATTCTATCTGCACGTATAAAGAACTCCTGCAATAACTCTTTAAAGTGTCCGCAGTTGACCCGTTGCAGCACATGATGTCTTCTTATCCGACATACCCTCATTTTCCACTCGTTTTCCAGTTATCGTGTTGTTTTAATTTCCGCCCTTCATCGCAATCAACGAACATTGCACAATCTACTCATTGGATAAATATTATCTAATTGTTCTGATAATGAATGAAATATTTGAACTTGACGTTAGGAAAACAAATTCCTTCAATCAGTTACATAACTTGGCCGATTTATTAGGGATGTAAAGCGACAAAATATTATCTAATTAAGTTATCTAAAAAGATGACAAAATTTTCTTAAAACACGCATTTAGTCCTGTGATTTACCCTTTAGAAGTCTGTCGGATGACCGTTGCTGTATAACAAATATTGTCACATAGCCATGATTAGAATTTTTTGAAAGACAAAAAATTCGATTGAAGAAGTGCTATGGCTTTTTGAAACTTTGTTTGATCTTTGATCTTTGTCTGTTTATGTATATTCGAAACCTTCTATATATATTTTGTGATGGTGTATTAAAAGTGTAACATTAACCAGAAGCTTCAAAACACATACTTTTGGTGGATACGTGATTTTCAAATTAAGACTACTTTTTGCCCTTCTAATGATAAGCCTCTAAGTCTGCTTTGTAGTCTGAAATCATCGGTTTTCATTATTCATGTACATTTACTTTTTTCACCAGTACGGACTTCGATTTTCCAACATTCCCGACATTCCACGTGGGGGAAAACTTTTCCTTCGATTCATGTGTTAATTTTATATATACATGTATATATATAGGATGCTAACCTTAAAACCTTTGTCCATTTGTTATGATGCACCTTAGGTGTCAATTTTTAAATCAGTTGTGTTGAGTGTCTGTGATGTATATTTTACACAGTTTGGGATGCTGGATACCAATTATTGTCACGTTAACCAATCATGTCTGTTTGGTTGCTCACCCAATTTCATAAAACATACCTATGCACAACTGTCATACGAGAGAGAGGTTTAGCTTGATATAACACCAGGTATAACCGAAGAAAATGACTCTACCAAATTCTTTTCCATTCGTTCCGTTGGCTGATATAGTCGAGAGTTTGATTTTATGGACTTCCACCATTTTGTATTCACCTTGGAGTTCGGTATTTTCGTTAAGACATTTTTGCTTAAATATATTGCCAAGTTAACAAATCAATATGTTTATTAATATAACGGAAGATGGTAAAACACGTATGTGCTGTTTACAATCAACACGTGTTAAGTATACCTGTAATGTTTACCCTGGTTTTCATCGAATTTTGTTTGTCGCATTCCAGTTATCATTCTCGTATTGAAAGATTTGACTCGTGTTTTTGTGCTTGCTGGTTTCATTTTATAAGTAAAGAAAAGAGGAGGAACGATAAGAGCAATTGTTGGCCATAAATTTACAAACGTGGTAAACTTGCGGTACTGGCATGAAAATACGGATTTTGTGTTATTAAAATTTGCTGTTACAAAATTTTGGAAATCATTTTGAATTAAGGAATATATCTCCCTCATGCAAAGCTCTGATTCCTTGCCCGACTTTGGCTATACCTTTTGTCCTTTTTGGTTTATAGCTCTTCATATTTTTAATAAGCTTTAGGTTTTCAAATATTTTGGCCTCGATTATCATTGAAGAGACATTGATTGTCGAAATGCGCATCTGGTGCAGAAAAATTGGTACCGTTTATATTATTATTCAAGCCTTTCAAAATTACGGTATCTTATTTTTATTGGTAAATGAAAAGGTTAATATAATCTGTACACTTTGGTGCAAAAATATGTCACTTGTGATGTCACTGTGACGTCATAAATATAGTGAAATTTACATTTTGAACCTAAGATTGCAATTTCACGCAGTTTTTAGTCAAAATAAATATGAGCAACAACGTAAATTTACCAAAAACAGATATTAAACACAAATTAACATTTTCGTAAAATACATTTTGTAGCAAAATATCTTCTTGGGCAAAGCTGTTTCTCATATCTAATCATTAATGACAAGCTCTGAAAATTAGTCTATCTTGGCAGTTTGTCCTATTTCTCATTAAATGTAAGAAGCTTTAAGCCCTTACGCCAATATTTAAGACAAAATTCTAAACCATAAATATTGATATCCGACAGACTATAATGTCTTATGAACATCTGAAAAATATTATTTGGTAGATCTAGAATTCATTTTTCCTTTCGAATCTAAGGGGCGATAAAATGGCCTTATCATAATTTCTCCTTTATAATGCAATCATATGAAGTTCTGCTTCACGCTGAGTAACATACTCATTTCAGCTTCCTCTCTTGTATCAAACTTCACTCACCCATCTTCCGCAAGATGGTTTTTGTTCTTATGTGATGAATAATGGCTATTGATTATGCTTAATATTGAATTAATGTATCCGACGAATGTTTTTATATTATAGATATTGGCATTTTCTTCTGTTAACAATACTTCTATGTTGATATCTCATGTTTCACGTTTTGTCAATACAATAGGCCATGAGATTTTTTCAAATATGAAATAAAAACTTCACTTATTAACTAAATTTCAAGTAGAACGTTGTTTCTTTTTCAAGACAATTTTGTAAATTGGATCGCTACATTAAAAGTTTCTTACAAAATATGTACGCTATTTACGACCTTCTTACTAAAGAAGAAACATTTATGGTGTTTAAGTATTGTTTAATACACGATTGTCTGTGGCCTAATAATATCTTTTTGCTACCTGTATGTGTAAAAACTTTAACAAACTGTAAAGGATTCTTATAAAACAAAGAATGTGTTCCGTTAAACTATACAAATAACTCGTAAAATAAAAAAAAAAACTTAATTGAATAAAAGAAAGATGCATGTGCTGCACTTCTTCAAGTTTTAAAAGCTTGTCGGATTAAATCTTTATTGTCATTTTTTGTTATTTTGGGAAAGTGTAAAAAAAATCTGGTAAATGGTTAATGAGGAGAAGCGGATACAAATGTTCGCTGTGGTGTGCGAGTATTATGTCGAGTAAGATTCTATCTTTCCGAAAAAAAACATTTGCCGGATCTTTGTTATCAATTTTCAATTATATTATTTGTTATCAATTATCAATTATATTATTTGTTATCAATTATCAATTATATTATTTGTTATCAATTATCAATTATATTATTTGTTTTTAATTATCAATTATCCCAATTATCCCAATTGACCCAATTATCAATTTTCCATTTCTCAGCAGTAACCTACCCTCTGCTCCGTTGTATGGTGTTTATATATCTCAATTGATACGTTATGCTCGTGCATGTTGACACTATACTGACTTCATATACAGGAGTGTGCTCCTTATGTAGAAACTGCTCCAACAGAGTTATGAGGAGGAAAGATTAAAATGACACATTTTATGGACACCATCACGAATTGGTTGATCTATACGATGTGTCTGTGTCTAAACTAACTAATGACATTTTTACCACGTCTTAGATTGTGGTTTAACATCTATGTCGTCTGTCTGCTAAGTACCAAACGTGACCTATTCCCGAATATGACTGTTATACCGAGTGTGGATTTGCATTGTTATACGACGTGTCTCGGTATTTTGTACATCCAACATGCATGTATTTATTTTTGATGTTTCTGTTATGGTTTCGGTTGGATTATGTGTTATGTCTTATCGTTTGTAGTCCAAATAATTATAAAATAGCCTTTCAATACCATCATTGTCATGAAAATTGCTAGAACTGGTATTGTGAAAATAATTGTATAAAGTTCGAAATTGCATGTTCGTTACGTAAGTGCGTCACTATTTGTGATGTCCTGTGGTGTCTGTGGTTGATGGAAGATGTTCGTTGTTGTTCTGCGGTTTGTATGTTGTGTCGACTATTATATTTTTTGTTTATGCGTTTCTCTGTGATGACTGTTCTTGTGTGTGTTTGTGCTGTATTTCTGTCACGTAGTGTTGTCATTTAAGCGATATTTTTAAACATTGTCATATAAGCGGGAGGTTTGGCTAGCCATAAAACCAGGTTCAACCCACCATTTTTTCTTAAAATGTCCTGTACAAGTCAGGAATATGGCAATTGTTATCAAATAGTTCGTTTCTATGTATGTTGGCGTTTGTTTTTGTTGCACTTAAGTGTTCCTTTGTTTTCCTCTTATAGTTGATGTGTATCCCTCGGTTTTATTTTGTAACCCGGATTTGTTTTCTCTCAATCGATTTATGACTTTTGAACACCGGTATACTACTGTTGCCTTTATTTACCGATTGCATCTGCGGTACCGACATGCAGTAATAGGGTGTACTTAAAAGATTTTAATATAACACCTTTGTTTTATGCAGAATTGATAACGAATGAACTGCAAAACAGCACAGACAAGAGTAATTTTAGGCTTCCAAAAGCAACGCTTTAACTGATAACAAAATAATATTCAACAAATACCTTATTAGTCTCATTTAAGACTCGCTATACTTAAGGTTTTTTATTAAAGGGAAGTATCGTTTTTTTAACGTTTGGCACCTTAAACTCCTAAGCTTTGGATCATCTCGTGACGTGCAATATTCTCAAGCTTAACTATCCAGAAATTGAGGAAGGAAAGAATCGATTGTTAGACCGGCAAATGTAATCGGTTGAATATTGACAATTCTAAAGCAAGCTAGCATCTTGGAATACAAGTTTTTCTTCTTTCATGTAAGATTAAGAAATATTTACAGGCAGTTTTTAAATATTTTGAAACCTGAAAAGTTTTAGGGAGTATGAACTAAAAACTATTCAAAGATAGCAGGCTTAGAATTAGATGTGATAATAAACTCAATATCATAAAATGCCAAAGTCCACAATTGATTTAATGTTAAAAGGAAACCTCTTTATTTTTTTGAAGTTTGAAAATCAAATCCATTGTGTACATATACAAATCTCAAATTTTAATTGTTTCAAACTGAAGTAAAGAAAATCATGACATTTGAAATGCGAGCATGTCAAGACTTGTCGAAATTTTTTTTTTTTGTTTTTTTTACTTTATAAAAGTTTTGTTTACATAATTAATCTAGAAGTCTTACAAAAAACCAAAGGACGAAAACACTACTGGCATTGCTGACTAGACAGCCGTTTGGTTAAAGGAGGAGTTATCAGTACCGTAAGAGTCAGTATTTTGTCCCTGAAAATGCAGAAATACTAAAATTTTTCATGCATCATAATTATGTTAATTTTATAGATAAATGAACAGGTTGGTATAATCTCGACATTTGAGTACAGAAATGTCACTTAGTCTCTTTGGCGTCCAAAAATGTAGAAATTGACATATTTGACCTAAATTAGCCATTTTACAAATAGTTTTCGGTCAAACTAGGTATGAGATTATTTGTTACCTAAAAAGATACTTTACACTCTTTTGCATCTTTGTAAAATAATCTTGTGACTGGAAAAACATCTTTTTGGGTAAGCCTTGGTTATATCTAAATATTGATAACAAGTTCTCAAAATGAAGCTATGTAGGCAGTGCACTAGATACAAGAAGTTTGAAACATTTGTTGAAATATGGACACATTTTAAAAATATAAATACTGTCCGATGTCTTATATGTCATTAAGTATTCTATAAATTAATTACTAATAAAAATTCAGTCAGCATGTAATACATATTTCCTTTTTAAAATTGTCAGATGGATGATGTAAAACATGTCCATCAAACAAAGATTATGGTCAGGTTTATCTTGATATATGAATCTGAAAACACTTTCTGTTTAAAGCATAGCCATTGTGGTGATAACAAAATACTCTGCTAATTGAAAAAAAGATATCGGTATTAATCGATTACTTATCTATGACTTGCTAGCTATAAAACCAGGTTTAATATACCATTTTCTACATAAGGAGATGCCTGTACCAAGTCAGGAATATGGCAGTTGTTTTCCATTCGTTTGATGTGTGTTTGAGCTTTTGATTTTGCCATTTGACTTTCCGTTTTGAATTTTCCTTGGAGTTCGGTATTTTTGTTATTTTACTTTTGGCTTTTCAAGAATATTGAATAAAAATGAATAACAAAATGAAATAAAGTTTATGAAACTAATAAAGATTGTATAAGGCAGCATACCCAAGCTCGGTGCATAGAAGTAATAGTTGTTTGTCTTTGTTAAAGTGCAATGTAGATAACAGGTTCAGATCACTAGATTTGGTTATTAATGTTTTACTTAAACTCCAGTCATGTTGTATTTCTTGGCGATTTCGACTTTGGATCAACAACAAATACATCTTGATGATCATCCACAGTGATGCCCTTCGGCTTGACTAACGATTCCTCCTTACGGACCCATATTTCCTCACTGGATATGGAGTTTACAGTGTGACCTTTCTTATAGTAAAATAAATTCTATCTTTCGTGGTTTCTAAGTATGTATCACAATCAAAATAGAATGTTTTCAGAACTTTGCTTTCAATATCAATGTTATTACAATCAAACCTGTAATGATAAAAAGTGTATTGTCCTGAAATGATATTCCATAGCAGTTATTCTCAAATTTTACTCTCCTCTCGACAATATTGTTCTGCATATTCAATACTCTACGTACTTTCTATTTCCATATGTAACGGCAATACGGTCAGCGTCTATGACTGTTCATATCAAACGGACGCCCAGATCATGCTCTGTCAAGGATATGTTCACCATCCTCACTATACTCCATAAGTACAGAATTTCCTCTATCATTAGCCATCAACAAATTACCATTTGTTAATATGGTACATCCAGTCAGCTCGAACTTTCAAAAACCTTTTTGCTTCACTTTAAATCCCTTCTTTAACTCGATACGAACGTTTTCAATGCTTTTCATTTCGGGATCTCGAAGTTGTACCTGGGCTTGATCTACATTTGCTTCTTTGAATGGTATACAAGTGGTAGTCTTCTTAACATATATTTCCCCGAGCTGATCTTCTTCATTTATTAACACCATGACAGAAGGGTGCAACTGTAAATAAATTTCAGAGTTCTCCAAAGCTTAACAACAAATAAACAAATCCATATTGATGATGAATGCCTTACGCTGCCTAATTTTACAACATGTCTAACAAAGCAGTGTGTAGTGCATAATAACATTTATACTCTATGGATATACGTAAAAATGTTGTAAGATCTTATAACTATATAATGTATTCTTTTTGATATATTCAAATTTTACTCTGTTTTGACAACTTTTGAAACTTCATGTTCACCTGAGTGAACGAAATTGGGGGAAATGATTGTTTGGTTGATTATTGTTTGTATACTGTCAAGGGCAAATATGTTAAACAAATTCAGGACAGGAACAAATTAAATATTAAAACAGAAATTAATATCTCTAAATATCCGTAAAAAATAATGAATTTCTGTGTGTGCTGGTGAATTACTGATTTGATGATGTATACCAATCAAAGGTTAGAGGTTTGAGGAGCAACACTGGGTATGTTACTTCATCGATCGATCAGGTATCACTTATTATCCGGGATTTGTAGTATCTACATAACTGATAACGTTAAACGGAAATAATTCATGAAATTAAATGCATTTATTTTGTACAAAGGTTCTTATATAAAATAATTGTTTCAACAATGTTTTATGTGTGACTCCGATGTTTTTTACTCATTATAATCTTATTGTTTAATTTTCAAGAGTTATTTTATATCACGACTGGAATTACCATGGTTAGTACTGATAATATTCATTTTTCTAGATAACACCATGTGAACAATATAATCTTGTCAAATGGCGCAAAAGCAAGTCACCGGATGAAACTAAAACAGCGACAAAAAAATGACAGCACGTTCACAATTACTTGAGTGTTAAAGGAAACAAAAATGTTAATTTTACTCTTCTTCAGACTTAAAAGTAAAACAAAATTATGCTACATACGACATTTTACATTTGAAAGACACTTTGAGGATTGCCAAGTTTTTAATATATTTTCGACTTTTTACAATTTATTCGCAAACTTTTAACAATTTTAAAGACAATAACGAAAATGATTAAATCAAGTTTGAACTCTTGAAAACTCGAACTTTTTGGCACACTGAAAATCAAGATTTTACATTGCTTTTCGAATTACGAGTATTAACAACTCAATGATATGTTGTATAAAATTATTTTCAAACTTAAATTATTGCTTTTAAATATAAATCAGTTTATATATAATTTTGCCTAATAAAATGGCAATTTATTGTTGATGTTATTTTCCTTCTTATTTTAATAATTCTAAAGCTCATGTATGAATGCATTTGTTAAATGAATATTGTACTGTGTTTTAAGATATAAACAGGGCATATCACTTGTTGAAAGTCACAAATTTTGGCCAAAATATATCATTAAAAAAATATTTACTTTTTAGTCATATGGTACAGAAAAGTAAACTGTAGGCGTGTCACATAGTACATTGAAAACTGGTAAGGACCAGACCAGTTTTTGTCTGTACAAGGTCTAACTTGCTATCTGGGCCATGTGTTGCTTGTTGTTTGTTTTCGTTAGTACGCATCTTGTTTTCGCAGGAGACAAGTGCTTTGTCGTTTGTTATCGTCCATCGTCTATTGTACTCTTCAATATTTTTGCTAGTTCATGTTGTCCTTTCATGTATTATTTGGAAAGTGGGTCACACATCAAATTACATATTCATATGTTTATATATCACAAATCGTTCGCTATGCCCGTGTCTGAAGTGACGTTTTGGATTTCAATGAACGGAATCTATATATTACTGGTAAATTATTGAGTCAATGATTTTATTACCACACATTACTTAACACTTTTACTCAATTCTTCCATAGATACAAAGATTTCGTTTGGCAGTTTGGATGTATACTTGTAGACGTGTTATTACAAACAGGATAGTATATCCTAATTTTTGCGGTGAGTGTTGTTTACCGCCCGTAAAGTTAGATACGATCATGGTAAACTTATCGATCCTCTTTGATAAACTTATTCTAAAATGTTACTAATAGATTTTTTATCGGTATAAATATTGATTTTGTTATCAGTAAATTAAAACCAAACTAAATATCATTGTTGTACACATATGTACATTCAAGGTTCTACAATCTGTCGATACCTATATTTTGCCATTGCACAAGATCATGTTCTTCTCTGACTGTTAATGACGTCTTTACGCTAAATCCATTTAATGTTGGATGTGTACTCATTGATATTTTAGTCTTAGAAACATGATTTTTTGATTAGTTTTATTAGCTTTGAACTAGCTTTCAGTAACTGCGAGAACTCTCAGATATGTACTTTGTGTCTGTATGTGACTGTCCCAAGTCTGGAGCCTGTAATTAGACGTGTTACGAAAAGGTACATACTGGACGCTAAGGTTGACTTATTAGACTCTAAATTTGGGGACTGTGTCAAAACATAGATTATCGATTTAAACCGGTAAAATTTGATTTGAGTGATGTTCACCAGATATCCTACACTTTTTGGTTTCTTTTCAATTATACTGATTTAGAATATACATTTTTTGATACCATTGCTTGTGATTATACGACGGGAAAGGTGTGTGTGTAAAAAAGGGGGAGCAAGGGGTTGATGGTAATTTATATACGCACTTCTAGATTTGAAAAATTGACATAGTGTGTCAGTTTGATTTTTTTTTTTTCATTAATCATTGTTCTTCGAACATATCAATCTGTCACTCCACTTCTAAACCTCGTCCTGAACATGCATGCAATATCTACCACTGGACGAAAAAAAAACAGCAATCAATCCATCAATTAATCATTAAGCTCTACATGTTGGTTGATTTATTTCTCTGATGTCGCCATAAGCTTCCGCTGGCTTTGAAAGTTTGTAAGTGCCTAATAGCGTGTTCGACATATACCCGACACTCAGATTATCGCAAGTTCATTTTTGTACATTCTATTCTTTCTGCTTGTGGTCTACATGCAGCTTTAAGTTTATGACGCCTATAGAGGGTAATGGGCGGAGAACGACATCAGTATATTTTAAAAGCTAAATGACAAGTCCTGGGGTTAAATCTAATATCATACCTTGCGGGATTGAAGGCAGTAAACTTAACTGTTGACCACCATCTTGTTCTCCTTAGAAACAACTGCGTATGAATCTAATATGATTTCTGTTGTCCACAACAACCTGCGTACGTATGCAATGTCGGTATCTGTGCTCGGAGTTAAATTGGTACTGAGGCTCCATGTGTGGTTTGTATATAGCATGAGGGGTGCCGTTAATTCCTGCTAACGCTGTGGAAATTTAAAGCCACCACCATGTAATTCTCCAGTAATTTTCTCCGTCCGACCAAGAAATACTTGGTGCATAAATTTCATAAAGAATCGGAATATAAGCATTTATCTGTGGACTCGCAGCATGAACATAAACTTCAAGAGAAATATGCAGGAATATGTATTTAGGATGTCAAACTGGCAAAACACGAGTCACATTTTACATAGAATCCTTACATAGGAAATTACAGTTTGAGTTTAAACTTGTGTCTTTAACTTTTTCAAAGACTTAGTTGTAAGAAAATAAATAAAGAAAATGCATGCCAGTAAGAGGATATATGACAAGGAGCATTTTTCATCTTTGTTACGTGTTATAGTGTTCTTTTATTTGTCTTTGTAAATTATTACCTTTACTGTTTAGTCCATTTTTGGTAATATCCCTTTGACGTGGCTCGGTACTTATACATCCCGCATTGTGTTATTGTGCTATGGTCAATTTTTGTATTCTTGTCTTTCATTTTTACTGATGTGCTTTGTCTATATGCCATTTTGTTTTTCCTTCTTGTCATATTTGTTTGTTTTTTATGGTGATTAAGATTATAACACAATGTTGACTGCTGTACCTCTATTTTTGACATTTTTACCTATTATGTCTGTTTGTTTTGTTCACACATTGTTGTAAATACAATGGAATTTTATGCGACTGCCATACAAGTGAGAGGTTTAGCTAGATATAAAACCAGGTTTAATTCACCATTTTCTACATAAGGAAATGCCTGTACCAAGTCAGGAATATGACAGTTGTTTTTCATTCGTTTGATGTGTTTGAGCTTTTGATTTTGCCTTTTGATAAGGGACTTTCCGTTTTGAATTTTCCTTGGAGTTCGGTGTTTTTGTTATTTTACTTTTTTGGACTGTTTGAAAGGCTGGTCAAACGGGTAAGACAATTTCAGACCTCGGAAACTGATTACAATGAGAAATCTTTTTAAACTTTGTCTACGATGTTTTTTTTTCCAATGATCCTCATTTTGTTGGGTCGAAACGGCTAAAAACGAAGCTTCTCCTTAAAGAAAAGACGAAGTTATAGGCAATTAAAAAATATGAAAATACGAACCACTTAAAAACATGAGCAGACATTCTCAGATCTTCTCTAAAAATTAAACTACAATACAAAACTTTTCCAGTTGAAACTCACAAAACAAAATATATATGGAAGGTCCTTTCAAACAGTCCCGGTTGGATGAAAAATATGCCTGCTAGCAGAGATCAACTTTACATATAATCAATTCTGTCTGGTTTACATTACAGAAAGTGGTGAAAGGAAACAAACATTGCATATACATATTGTTCAACCTCCGAAAATACTGCAAGCTAATATCAAAAATTAATCTATAAAAGGAGCTGCACATTTTCTATGTATATACATACATTGTGCAATGTTCGAAAGCCCTTAGGTTAGGACATATAGGAGGTGTTTATTACTCAAAACTGGCACCCTCATTTCCCGCTCGCCTGCACGTCCGACCGCCCGGAAGCCCGAATTTCACCATATTATATAATACGTCTATTTTGCATTGTGTGCAACCCGTCCAAAAGTTCTGACCTCGAGTAAACACCTCTTTAAATTAAAAGGTCCGTCGCGATTGATTTCGAAAACTCAGAGATAAGAAAAATCAGTACATATAGCTTTAATTTATATGGGTTAGAAGGGGATTCGTTTCTCTCATCAATTACTCCTTTTTCTCAGCTTCCCTTCTCTCCTTTCTTCTGGCTTCATTTCCATTCTGCAATATCCTTACCTCTTGTCAATGTTCCAAAAGGACGAAATATTATGGGATGTATAACATTGTATAATTTGTATTCCTCACGGAATAAATGTTAGGGAATGTTCATTCCATGTGGAATATTTATAATTATATTGTCTAGAATAATGTTTCCAAAAGGACATCTGTTATAAGGAACAAATATACGAAGTCACAAGTACTATGCAGTTTAAACACACGATTCAATTGATACAAAAGTAGTTTAAATATTTAAATCATTTTGTGTTTCGATACAATACCCACATTTAAAGTTTAATTTGACAACCCCAGTGTCGAGTATATACCATTTCGTAACACGTTTAGTCAAGGGTTGTCATTGTTCGTGTATATCATATTTGTTTTTCGTTTAATCAGGCCGTTAGTTTTTTTCGTTTGAATTGTTATACTTTTGTCATTTCGGGGCCTTTTATAGCTCACTATGCGGTATGTTTTTTCGCTCATTGTTGAAGGGTGTACGGTGACCTATAGTTGTTAACTTCTATGTCATTAGATCTCTGGTGGAGAGTTGTCTCATTGTCAATCATACTACATCTTCTTATTTTGACAACCTTCTCTCATAAAATCAGAATGAATCTTACTTTGAAATAAAATACGAAGTAAAGAATCAGTGCTGTCGCTATTTCAGAATAGTAAATCCATTTGAATTAACATAGTTTGTTAATATGTTAAAAAGAATTCCCAGGTTTTTTTGATGGGTCATCTGGTTCATCTATATATTTTCAAAGTACGCATTCGAAGTATAACTGTAGAAACTTCAATCTGATTATTACACGTGAAATGATGTAAATTAGATTATATTTCAATAACCATATGGTGTACATTTTGGATTGTGTCAGGTAGAATGTATAAATGGAGGGAAACAATTTATTAAAAGAATTATGTAGTTACTTTCCGAGTTCGAAAGTTTAACATGCAATGATTCCGGACCTTTCGTAGCTTACTAAACTATATATTTTTGCATATTGTCGAAGGCCGTATGGTGACCTGTTTTTGTTTGCATTCTTGTTCTCTGTCTTTGGTGGAGTGTTGTCTCATTGACAATGATTCGAAAAACTAAGATTTTTCTTACCCCGGGTATAGATAGCCTTATCCGTATTTGGCACTTTTCGGAATTTTAAATGCTCAATGCTTTCCAACTACGTGTTTGAATTGGCCTTCCTGTTTTTTTTTTATTCGAGTGTCATTGATAAGTATAAACTAGACAAAACGAGCTTGTTGTTTACCAAATTATAAGCATGGTATATTTGATGAATTTATACCTAATCTCTTTGTTTTATAAAGCCAAATAAATAAACGTTAGTCGATTATTTTGTACACATTTTATCAGTTGATCTAAAACATGTCGCTCAAAATAGAAATATTGTCAAAGAGACTATTTTTTCCAATAATATGAATCTGAAAAGACTTTCTGTTGAAATCAAAGTCACTTTGAGTTCACGAAATAGAAGATCTCATTATTCAAAATTATATTTCGGAAGTCATTCATTTATCTTTATAGGAACAAAAAGTACGTTTAATTTCATTTCTTTAAAAAAAAAAGTCTTTTAGATCAATTCCATAGTTTCTCTTGACTGGGAAATACTCGAATATTGACTAAAAAATCAATACAAATGTGTTACTCAGTTCTATATCTACTCAAGATTGTATAAGGCAGCATACCCTAACTCAGTACAAAGAAGTAATACGTCTGTGTGTTTGTTGAAGTGTAATGCAGATGGCATGTCTAAATCATCAGTTTTGATTAGTAATGTTTTACTGGCCGTCCCATCATGTTGTATTACTATCATCGATTTCGATTTTCGACCAGCAACATACACATTTTGATGATCATATACAGTGATGCCGTTGGGCTTGACTAAAGATTTCTCCTTATAAACCAATATTTCTTCGCCTTCCATGATGATGCAGTTTACAGTACGACCCCTTTTGGTGGTAAAATAAATTTTGTCTTCCGTGGGTTCTTAGTATATATCATATCAAAATAGAATGTTTTCAGAACTTTGCCTTCACTATCTGTTATTACAATGCCACCTGTAAAGTTTATTGTCCTGGAATGATATTCCATAGCAGTCGTTCTCAAATTATTTAACTTTCCTCTTGACAGTATTGTTCTGCCAATTCAAAATCTCTACGTACTTTCTATTTCCATATGTAACAGCAATACGGTCATCGTCTATGACTGTCAAATCAAACTGTTTGCCAGAGCATGATATGTCACGGATATGTGTACCGTTTTCACTATACTCCATTAGTTGCATATTTCAGTAAAAATTAGCTAAAAACAAATTACCATTTGATAACATGGCACATCCAGTCAGCACATTATCGAACATACCTCTGTGTGTACCTTAAAATCTAATCCTAAACATGATATGTACGTTGTTAACTTCTACGCTTTTCATTTCGGGGACTAGAAGCCATATCTGAGCTTGATCTACTTTTGCTTCTTTGAACGATAAACTAGTGGTGGTCTTATGAACGGATATTTCTCGGTAGTGATTTAATTCATTCATTAACGCCATGACAAAAAGATGTAACTGTAAGTAAACTTCATAATTCTGTACGGACTTGATTCTTTCTTTGGCGGATTCTACTTCTTTGTAGACTTCTTCATTGATCTGACGCGTTCCCAGGAAAACCTGAATATGTTATGCAAATAATTTTAACTGCGATGTTTGCTCCTTTAAACAATTTAAAGCTCGTTCTGATTTTTTTAGAAGCTTTAGAAATTTGTTCTCCTCGGATTTATAATTACCATTTTGAGTGTCTAATTTTAAAAGAAGGTTTTGCTCTACGTTGTCTTATAATTTTTTTTTCATTATGCTAGCTCGTGTATCCTTGGTTGTATTTTTGATAGTTTGCCTCTGACCTTCAAAAGTCTCCAATGCTGAATGACGATATGTAATAATTTATTGAAGGTTTTGTAGTGTTGTGGTTAAAGTGTTCTCTAAATCAACCAGTGCAATTGAACGTTTTGCATTTTCAGAAGCTATATCTAAAGGTTTGACATCAGAGCAGGATCTAAGCTCAGATGGAAGGCAGCGTAAACAAACTGCAACATCATGGTTGTACAGTCCAGTTCGAGTCATTTGTCATAATCTTTACATTTGAGACTTACAGAAATATTTTGGATTTCCGGAAGCCTTCTATCGATATGAACCTGTGATTTCGTGTTGTTTTATAGATTTGTGAATCTTCTAACAATCTCCACATAATCCTTCCTCACACACTACAAACCATTTTTCAGGGCTTTTATTATTTTTCAAATAACCACAGGGACCACAAAGAATTATTTCTGACATGGTGGAATATACATGTTGAGTTAAATGTGTTAGGTATAATGGTTATAAAAAATCAACTGGTAAGAAATAAAAAATTGTAAGAATTGAAAATAAAAGTTTTTTCTTCGTTCCATATCAAATATTTATCAATAAATGCATTTTGTACAAGATTGGGCATGCCTAGAAAAAATTCAAAAGAGATAGAATCATTTCCCTCAGAATTTATTTCAGTACAGAATAATTTTCAAAAAGCCTTGTAATCTTAACTAAACTTGACAGTAATAGCGCATCAGGTTCGTAGTTTCAAATAGCAAAAATTATCAGTCAAATCAAAAATCAAATTCTTTATGAAATAACACTATGCATAGTCTTTCAAAATCAACCAATTCCTACTATTTATAAATGCTTTTCGATGCAAATTAAAGGTTACCTAAAATATAAATTATGTCATATTATCATTGTCTTCAACTGCATTGTAAAGGGTTGTATTACATTTTGTAGATCAGTGGCCACTCATCTTTTTTGTGTGAGGGAAAAAATTATTTCGGGTTTAAATCAGAAACAAACATTTTTTAATAACATATAAAATGTAGTAAAAAGGCATGTTTTTCGAAACTAAATGTGGTATTTATTTTTTTTATTTAATTATCTATGGAAACAAACTATTTATTTCACTTCCCTTCTGAAACAAATTATTGTTATCAAAGAAATTTCTGACCAAACAATTTGTATTAAAAAACATGCTGCCCCACAAAGAACAAATGAACGATGTATAAGTAAAGCAGTATTCAAACTTAGCAATTGGTTTCATCAACAAACTAACTCTGGGATGACTGAATTCTTACTCCTATTCTTATTCCTGTGTGAATGTCAAAACCATAAAATTTGGGAACAAATCGTTCTACAGTGTAAATGTTAAATAATATGTTGGTGAGTCAGACCAACCATTTCACAAACGTTTGAACGGCCATCGTAGCAACTTTAGATGCAAGCCAGATTTTTCTCTAATTCGACATTTGAGATCACCTGACCACGTGCACACTAAAATGTAAAACAACAAAAACACCGAACTCCAAAAAAAATTTAAAACGGAGAGTCCCTTAGCAAATGACAAAATCAAAACCTCAAACACATCAAACGAATAGAAACCAACTGCCATATTCCTGACTTGGTACAGGCATTTCCTTATGTAGAAATGGTGGATTAAACCTGGTTGTGTAGCTAGCTAAACCTCTCACTTGTATTGATTGATTGATTGTTGGTTGCTTAACGTCCAGTGGCAAATATTTCATGCATATTCAGGACGAGAACAAATTAACAATAAATACAATAGGTAGGTTCTGTAATAGAGGCGTCTGGGATTGAGGTCGGAGAAATTTAGAATGCCACGGGAAATGAGGGTATATTGGATAGGGACAGAAATTTAGCCTTGCAACAGGTCACCTACGGACCCCTCAAAGAGTTGTTGCAAGGGTTCTTAACGTGCAAAGAGCGTGGCACTCTCTTTAAACGAGGCATCGGATTTAACGTCCCCATTCTGACCGGACGTGGCTGCAAATTTGTACATCCCGCACAGCCAAACGGACGCCCCACTTTGACGAGGGTTCTACCGCCGGTCGGAGGAAGACCAATTGTGACCATACTTCTATTCCCCAGTCACCCTTGGGGTAACCTCTCACTTGTATGACAGTCGCATAGAATTTCATTATATTGACAACAATGTGTGAGCAAAACAAACAGACATAATAGGTCAAAAAGTAAAACAATTGGGGTACAGCAGTCAACACTGTGTTAATATCTTTAGAATTACTATAAAGACAAACAATTATGCCAACAAAGAAAAACAAAATGGCATATAGACACTCTATAGACAAAGCACATAAGCAAACATGAAGGACGAGAATACAAAAAATGACCGTACATAGCACAATAACACAATGGTGGGATGTATAAATACCGAGCCACGCTAAAAGGATTACTAGAAATGGACTAAGCAGTAAAGGTTGAAAATATACAAAGACCAATAAAAAGAACACTATAACACGTAATTAGGATGATAAACAACGTCGGTACTTAGAATCTATACTTCAAGAAAGGAGTGGAGGTGGAGGAAGCCGGAGTGCCCGGAGAGGACCACCGACCTTCGGTAGGAAAACTGACAATCCTAGTCAAATAACATTTAATAAACTCAAATGATATAAATAAAAAAAAGATTTAATTCTTCAGTTAATATTTTGGCAGCTCAAGATATAACAATACACAATGCATGTGTGACTGATATTAAGTTAATAAGTAAAAACAAATGACTAAATATTTCGGATAACAGATAAATGAATCTTATCAATATATACCGATTGAAGAAAATATTGGATGATTGCCAATGAGACAACTCTCCACTAGAGACCAAATGACGTAGAAGGTTAGCATTCATGTTCTATTAATGTAATTATTAAGCTGGCAGTTTCAGCATAAAAAGAAGTTGTAGTCTATATGATGCTAACACATAAACCAATCGAATCCCAGCTTTGGTCTTTCTACGAATGACGCCTATTTTCTTTTAACCAATCACGACATAACACATTACCGCATGTTTCTTATCCCCTCTCTTTTGTTAATAGTGCCTAACAGATTGCAGATAGACTAGGTTATTGGTTTTAGACAATCTCTTTAGAGAGGATTTTTTTCGCAATTAGAAATAAACTTCTGAAAAAGGAGATTGATTTACAATCATTATATACCTAATAGACATACTTAAAGATATCATCTCTGAGAAGGCTTTTTTGCAATTAGAAAAAAACTTCTAAAAAAGGAGATTGAATTACAATCATAATATACCGATTAGACATACCGATAGATATCATCTCTGAGAAGGCCTTTTTTCACAATTGGAAAAAACTTCTAAAAAGGAGATTGATTAATATTTTAAAGAAATTCACTATAGATGAGAGATTATCAGCAACTCAATATCAATCTGAATCTGATCTTCACGAGCATATCAATTCAAACCTGTCTTTACTAAAATCTCGATAGAGAAATTTTTATTCGTATGACCACAAACAGAGTCAGCAAACGCACGACATTACACATATAAAATAAATTGTACAGGATAGACTTAACCTTCAAGTATGTCTAATAGAAAGAATAGATCGTTCAAAGCTAGGGATAAGAAACGCAAAAGTGCCTAAATTAAAGAAAAACGAAAAAATATACAATATAAAACGACAGCAAAATTATAACCACTGTAAACAATCAATGTATAATTAGATAAGAAAGGACATAAAAATAATCAGGTTTTAACAGATTCACCAGGTGTCGTGCCCCCAAAATGTAACTGCATTTGATACGTTACACGATAGAGACATATTGATAACAATTAAAAAGTAATTATAATCGAATGTTATAGTAAATAAAAATAAATTAGGCCAGGGCACCTGACGAGGATGAACGGCCTTGGTTGAACTTGACATGAATGATCCGAAACACCAGGTATAATATCATCAAATTAAAGAAATTCATAGACGACCAGTTGATTACTGCAAGACCATTTACGTTGGGAAAATCCTTTCAAATAAATAGATGTGTAAAAGTTTATAATTAACCACAGAACAAATTATCTACCGAGAAAAGGTCAAATCAGGTTTTAACAGTTAAAGATCATATACATAATTTTAAAGTAAATATATATAAGCGAAACATGCTATGTATATATGAATCACCAAATAATGCATTAACAAAGCAATAACAGAATAAACCTGTAATTTAAGACAAACATTTAAATGCATATAAAATTGCAAATAACGTATACACAGCGATACATGGAATATCATTATAGAAACTCGATACGGACAAGAAATAAAATATCCTATAGGCAATAATGTTAGTAGGTTTTGCTAAGATTGGTTCATGGACACGATTATTTATAAAAATAAATTATGACGTCGTCACAGCATTAATTTAAAATAGCCTTTCAAGAACGTCATAATCATGATAATAATTTGGACTTGTATTGTGAAAATAATTGTGAATTTTTGGATCTCGTTCCATATAATTGTATGAATTTCAAGATTACCTGTGATAATATATACGTCACTTTTTTGTGGCGTTGATCCATTCATGTGACGCGCAGTTTGCGGTGTCCTGTGCTGTCTTTAATTCATGGGAGATGTCCGTTGTTATTCTATGGTTAACATGTTGTAATGTACTATTATATTATTTATTTATGTATTTCTCTGTGCTGAGTGTTCTTGCGTTTGTTTGTACTGTATTCCTGTCACGTAGTGTTGTCTTTTTAACGGTATTTTTTAACATTGCCATATAAGTGGGAGGTTTGGCTGGCCATAAATCCAGGTTCAACCCACCATTTTTTCCTAAAATGTCCTGTATTAAGTTAGGAATATGGCAGTTGTTATCAAATAGTCCGTTTCTATGTATGTTGGCGTTTGTTTTTGTTGCAGTTCAGTGTTTCTGTTGTTCCGTTGTTTTCCTCTTATAGTTGATGTGTTTCCCTCGGTTTTAGTTTGTAACTCGGATTTGTTTTCTCTTAATCGATTTATGACTTTTGAACAGCGGTATACTACTGTTGCCTTTATTTTTTACCAAAATAGAAAAGGGTCATATAGGAACGATAACTCCTATGAGGAGTCGACTGACAATTTCGGCAATAATGGTCTTTTTGTAAAACATGTCTGTCTGATCATATTTTGCTGTTTCCATTTTTTCTTTATCTTCTATAGTTTTCACCAAAAATGCAAAATGGGTAAATCATCAGTAAAGAACAATGACTTCTATGAGGAGTTCACTGACAATTTTGGCCATATTGATATATTTGTAGATCTTGTCCTGCTGAATAAATTGATAAAAAAAAATATTTAACGGAAATAACTTCTATAATGAGTCGACAGACGATTTCGGCCATGCAAACTTATTTGAAGATCTTGTCTTGCTGATTATGTTTCTTTTAAAGTTTCTCTCTATCTATTACAGTTTTAAGATGATAAGCAAAAACGAAAACAATCGGTAGAAATAGTCATTTTAGGGCTATAACTCGTGTAAGGAGTAGACTGACGATTTCGACCATATGCTTTTTTGTAGATATTGTCTTTCTTATCATTTTTTTCTTTTTTTATATTTTTCTCTATCTATTATCATAGTTTTCAAAATACTACGCAAACAGTTTAAAAAAAATGTCATTCAAGGACAATAACTCCTATAAGGAGTTGTCTGACAATTTTTATCAAATGTCCAAAAGGTATATATTGACATTTAACATTTCTGCCCTGTCATATTTTCTCTAAATTTAACGGTTTTTAAGACAACATACAACAAATGCATTTTACATCTCTATTCTATTTTTAGCCATGTTGACCACGTTAGTTGGCAGGCGAGACTATTGGACATATTTTTCAAATTCGATATCTCAATTGTGATTGTGCCAATGTTTGGTTCCAATTGCCCAAACAATTTGAGAGAAGATTTTTTTATTAAAGTTAACGTACAACAAAGACGGGCGACAGTCGACGGAAGCAAAGTGATAACAAAATCTCACATTGGCCCTTTGGTGAGCCTAAAATGGACCGCTTTCCTTACAGATATTCGATGCTCTCGGATGTGTAAAAGTAAAGGTTTTAATTTCGTATTTTTTTAATTTTGTTTTTTCTGTCAAAAAGATGCTGAAATAATGAAGTAAACGCAATAAAACTTAAAAAAATATTTCGGACAATTTTTGGATGTCGTGTCAAAGTTTTAAACATTTTCAAAATTAAATTACTAAAGTAGCTTGACAAGTTCAACAAGTTAGTGTAAACGTAATTTTTCAGCGAATTCAAAAGTTCATGACACAATTTAACCTTCTCTCATAAAATCTATATTCATGAGTACTTTGAAATAAGATAAGAGAGCTTCCACTATGTTAGAGTAGGATATCCATTGAAATTAAAGATGTTTTGTCAACATGCGTCCATATTTGAATGGTAGAAGTAATGTAATAGTATTCAGTTTCTAAGTTCCCATTTGTATGACGTAACGTTTAGCCATGACGTCTATGCCCCAAAATCATTTATGAAGTTTCGCAGCATTTTATTTTATTTCAAATGTATATACTTTTTTTCCAAGCTCTAACATACAATTCTTATTGATATGCATTAGATTCGGAAAATCAGTATTGTGTATTGTAGTTGAAGAGTTTTCGCCGTCAATTATTATCTGACGTCGTAAATATCCGTTTTACAGTCTCCACTATACGTCGAAAGTACAACTGCATTTGCGACCATCACACCGCCAATTGACGGCGGCAACTCTTCATCTACAGTACTGTTATTAATTAATTATGTGATGATAAATACAACTTATTTTCGACATTTTTTTGTTCGTTGTGTTTTCTGGTTCGACTATATTGTTTCAAAGTACGCATTTGAAAAATTACAGTAGACACCCCAATTTGATGGAGCATTATTACAAGTAAAATGATGTAAATTTGATTTGTTTTTCAATAACTATACGGTGAACATTAAGGAATGGTAACTTAGACAGGATGTATATATGAAAGTAAACATTCCATGAACAGAACTATATAGTGACTGTTCTGGTTTGAAAATTGTACATGTTCTTCGTCCGGACCTATTGTAGCTTTCTATACGGTATGGGTTTTGCACATTGTTGAAGGCTGAACGGTATACCTGTTGTTGTTGGCATTTTTGTCCTTTGTCTTTGGTGGATTGTTTTTCTTTAACAATGATTCGAAAACTTAAGATGTTTTACCCCAAGCCATAGATAGCCTGATCCGTATTTCGCACAGGTTTTCAAAACTTTAAATTGCCAATGCTCTCCAACTGCTTGTTTGATTTGGCCTTTCTTCTGTTTTGATTCGAGTGCCACTGGTGAGTAATTAAAAGATCAGTCAATTATTTGTACACGTTTTCTTTTTACTTTTGTCAGGTGATCTAAAAGGATGCCGTTCAAACAAAGCGAAATATTATCAAACAGACTTTATATTTCAATAATATGACTCTGAAAAGATTTCTTGTTTTTATTAAAGTCACTGTGAATTAATTCATAATGACAATCTTCTCTTTATTTAAAATTATAGTTCAGTAATAAACTGTTGACAAACTTTGAATTTTTCGAAAGACGAAGGATTTTCTACCCCAGGAGTAGACTACCTGAGCTGTATTTGGCAAAACCTTTCGGAACTTTGGGTCTTTAACTTCGTATTTTATTTGGCCTTTTTAAATTGTTTGATTCGAGCGTCACTAATGAGTCTTTTGTAGACGAAACGTGCGTCTGGCGTACAAAATTTTAATCCTGGTATCTATGATGAGTTTATTCGTTCATTTGTTCTTTTTAAGAACAAAAAGTATGTTCAATTTCATTTCTTTTTTTTTAAACGTCTGTTAGCCAGATGACATTGTTTCTTCTTTTATCTTGAAAATTCACGAATAATGACTAAATAATCCATAAACATATAAAATCCAGTTTTATAACTGTTCAAGATTGTATAAGTCAGCATATTCATAATCGTCACATAGAAGTAATACGTTTTTGTTTTTGTTGAAGTGTAATGCAGTTGAATTTTCCAAATCATCAGTTTTGGTTAGTAATGTTTTACTGGCCGTTCCGTCATGTTGTATAACTATCAACGATTTCGACTTTCGACCAGCAACGTACACATTTTGGTGATCATCCACAGCGATGCCGTTCGGCTTGACTAAAGATTTTTCCTGGTGTACCCATATTTCCTCGCCTGCCATTGAGATGCAGTTTACAGTATGACCTCTTTTGGTGGTAAAATAAATTCTATCTTTCTTGGTTTCTAAGTACTTTCCACTATCAGCATTGATTGTTTTTAGTACTTTTCCCGCAATATCTGTTATTACAATGCCATTTGTAACAATAAAAAGTTTATTGTCCTGGTAGGATATTCCAAAGCAGTAGTGTTTAAATGTAACGCTCATCTGGACCGTATTGTTCTTCATGTTCAAAATCTCTACGTACTTTCTATATCCATATGTAATAGCAATACGCTCTGTGTCTATGACTGTCATATCAAACGGACGTCCTGAGCATGGTATGTCACGGATATGTTTACCGTCTTCGCTATATTCCATAAGTACAGCATTTCCTAAATCATTAGCCATCAACCAATTACCATTTATTAACATGGTACAACCAGACAGCTGGTACTTTAAAAAACCTTTTTGTTTCACTTCAAATCTCTTCTTGAACTGGAGACGGACGTTGTTAATGTTTTTCATGTCTGGCATTCGAAGTTGCACCTTGGCTTGATCCGCTTTTGCTTCTTTGAATAGTAAACTAATGGTACTCGTTTTCGCGGATATTTTTCCGAGCCAATCTTCATTCATTAACGCAAAGATAGAAGGATTTAACTGTAAGTATAGTTCATAGTTATAAACCGACTTCATTCCTTCTTTGACGGAATTCTACTTCCTTGAAGACTGTTTCATCGATCTGGCGAGTTCCCAGGAAAACCTGAATGTCGGATGCAAATAATTTCAATTGCGACGTTTGCTCCCTCAGACAAGTTTGCTTACTTAGGAATTACATTTACCATGTTGTGTGTCTAACTCAAGAAGTAGATTTTGTTCTAAGTCGTCTAACTTTTTCATTATTCTTGCACGTGTATCATTGATTGTATTTTTGATGGTTTGCTTCTGACCGTCTAAATTCTCCAACGCTGTGGCTCGGTCGGTAATGATTTGTTGAATATTTTGTAATGCTATGGTTAAAGTGTCCTCTAAACCAGCTAGTGCAGTTGAATGTTTTGCATTTTCAGCAGCTTTATCTAAAGAAATGACACCAGTACATGCCACATGATTAGGTGGGACGCAATCTAAACAAACTGCAACATCATGTGTTTTACAGTACAGTTCAAGTCGCTTGTCATGATATTTACAGGTAAGGCTGACGGAAATATTTTTTATCTGCCGGAAGTCGTCGCTTGATATGAGCTTGTGATTTCTTGATGTTTTGATAGATTTTTGAACCTTCTCACAATCTGTACATAATCCATCTTCACAAACTGTACACCATTTCTCTGCATTTTTATTGTTTTCCTCATTCCCACAGGGACCATAAAGAATCAAATCCGACATGATGAAATACCTGTAAAGTCAAATTTGTTAGTATGAATATTAATGAATTGTAAAGATTACTTATTATAAATACAATGAATAAGCGTTGATTCTTGAAAAAGAAACCATGAGCCCGGAGGGCAAATAGTTTGTTTTTCATTACATCCCAGCTCCTCTGTTCTACAAGGTGTGATCTGAGCCGGATCACCCCTACCAGAACACCCTAGCTTGAGTTTCTTTGTTCTGCATGCTTTCCTCGGTTCTGTAACATTTTGGCGGGAATGTCAAATCCACAATAAAACTTAGAATTATTAATACGGAAAAGACTAACTATCAAAATTTATGTAGAAAAAATCCAGTGTCTATGCTGGGAATCGAATTCAAGACCTTTAGCATATAGACCCACGATTCATACCCCTACACCAGGACGACTGGATAGAAACTCTCTGTTAATTTAACATATTTAAACATTGTATCCGGGCTCATAAAGGGTATATACTATATAGTAATATATAAAGTATATTATAATGATTGTGAGGCGTTCTAAACTAGATTTTATGAAGCGTAAATTGTTTTTTATCCAATCTAGAACAGCTGGGATGTAAAATAGTTATCTCATTCGGATTTGGTGTGTCAGTGTAAGATCACCCCGATGTCCTCATGGGATAACTATTATGAATCAACGCTTATCATTGTATCTATAACTTAAACTATTGTGTTGATGTCTTTTCAAAATTAAAGCCTTTTCTTAATTAGAAGGTATTGTAAGTGAGTATATATAACCCTGTTATCAGATTCAACGATGCATTAAAGTTCACAATTAATTGGTTAGAGATATACAAATATAACATAACACGTCTGTCTTTAAATTATTATGCATCTGAATATTATCCGTAATTTACAAAATAAGACATATTTGAACTTATTTTTAAGTATATATAATAAGTATATTACCAATATTTCTAGCAAGAAACCTAATTCTAGGCACATCACAATTTACTCGCATAGGTATTTGCGAATAAACATTTGTAAAGATATGTAGTAAAACAGATGAAATCATACTATATATATAAAACAAAAACGCAAAAATTGAATGTTATAATTTTTTTTCAAGTACATGAATTGGCCGATAATAATAAAAAAATAAAGGGAAAACCCGCTACTATTACAAAAATATCCACAATAACATACAAAATAAGAAAAACGGAAAAACTAAAGAATAGGGACAACAAAGATAAAAAAAAAAAAAGGGATTCGAACCTAACCGAAAAGTCTCCACTTCTAACTTTACTCTTTAACTCATGGATCTTAACCTCGCGGCTACCAACTTGTACTATACGATTGTCTATTATGTATGTTTAAAGGTACAAACCCTGTGTGTCCGTTGTACCGATGTGTATCATATGTTCATTTATATGTATAAAATAGAAATTTAGATTGCAACCCATTGGTAGCCGAGAGGTTTCATCGAAGTGTTGATGTCAGTCACACATAACAGTTTTCGAAAAGGGGTTCGATTCCCAGTGAAGGAATATAAAAATTACAAAAGTTAAAGGTGAGTTTTTAAATTAATTCCATTAGTGAACAGAAATCAGTAAATTAGCTAATTCAAATTTAATGAAATAAGGCACACAACCGAAACAATTGAATATGATTTGGTCATTCCATTTCAGCGACAGATTTAGGAAGCGTTGATTCTAGAAAAAGAATCCACGGTAAATGAATAGGCTGACGTCATGGCAATGGTTTAATAACAATTGAAGGGTATAAAATCAAGAATTGGTTCACTTTTTGTTCGATCACGAAATATGAATGTTTTTCCTCGGTTAAGGTGGCTGGGGTGTTTCCTCCATCTTGGATTTTGAAATAGCAGATAACAATCGGTCTAGATCTTTAATGAAATATGCAAATTTCGATAATAGTGTGTAATTAATGTGTAAGACTTTTTATGTTAATATAGAAAATTATGTGTTTTATCATATTTACGGCTGTATTTTACAAAAAAACAGAATATTTTTGTTTAATTCATTTTTTTCCCAACTTTGCAACATAAGGGTAGATAACTCAGATATAAGGAGAGATAACTCAGATAAAGTAACTTTTATAATAGAATGTGTTGTGAATTTACCTATTTTGTTATGTAACAAGAAAACGAGTCCCGTGACCCCATTTTTCCTTTTTCTCATCTGAAAGCATATTATTAGAGATATCTCCTCATATTTTATCTTAAAATTCTATGATGTAGTTTTCTTTTTATCACACAAAATTGGGTTTTCCATTAATAATCTATTCAAAATTTGACAATTTTGCACAACCTGTAGCGTGAAAAAAAGTCCGGTGACCCATACTTTTTATTATATTTTGAAAAAAGCACGACATAAACTACATTCTGACAAATTATTAAAAAATTCTATGGATTTTAATTTAGACCCCCATCTACCTTAAATTCCTCACCATTACATGTAGAATCTTATTCAAATTGTACATGAAACTGAGATGGTTGTCTTGTATTTCGTACAAGATGGTTCAGCAAAGATAGCGGAAAAAGTGGTAGGACCATTTTCCAATGAATTTACCTCACTTCAGGGCAATTTTCAAAAGTCTTTAAGAGTCGATCTGTACTAATTTTTATAGCAGTACTGAATCATGAGTGTATTTTCAGAATGTAACAAACACTGTGTCTTTTTTCTAAACAGATAGTTCAAGATGGTTCAAAAATGCAATTACAGAACAAGCTAAACAAAGATCTAAATTATATGCATAGTCTTTCAAATTTAAATAAATTCATGTTGGTTACGGATGCCTTGCGATGCGCAATTTAACAAAATACAGTGTAAAATTTGCAAAGTTTTGTCAAAATAGTCTACAAAAGCCGTGTATAGTGTTGAATATCATTAAGATTTTATTAATGCATGTGAAATAGTTGAGAGATCTTTTAAATTTATCATTTAAACTTTTCGATATTCAAATTTTATTAGGTTTTATAAAATTTCAAATCTTTACGTTCACAGGAGTGAACGAAAGCAGAGGAAATGATTGATTGTTTGATTTGTTGTTGCTTGCTTAACATCCAGGGGGAGGGGAATATTTCATGCAAGTACAGGACAGGAACAAATTAACAACTTAACAAAAGACAGGTTCTGCGAGGTAGGTCGACCGGGATGAAGAATAGGAAAGTTAGACTGCCACTCAAAATGATGGCGTGATGGATAGGGGCAGAAGAAATGACAATATTACTTTATTTATGATATGCTTCTTTATAGTTGAAAAGCAGTTTTCATTGATACCGGGAATATTATCTCTTATTCTGTTATTTGTATCAGCTATGCATAATTAAGTACCAATGAGTAGAGGCTTTGAACAAAGAGTAGATGCTTTACTAAAAAACAATAGTAAGAATTTTAAGGTAGTATTTGTTTTAATGAACTCAATTATAGTTATATTCGGTTTTATTCAAATATTAGTAGAAGTTGACTTTATTTTATCCTGAACAGAATGTGTAATGAAAATGACTGTTGATTTGAAGCACACATTAAAGAAATTTATCCAGACCAAAGCATTCGAATTGTTTCTGACACAAAGACGGCAAGACTTTCAACCAGTGGGGTAAATCAATAAATAAAAAATAATGAAAAAATAGAAGACGTCTTGCTTGAATAAACCACAAATTTCAGATTTCTAGATTATTTAGAACATAGTATTCAAAGTGTGAATAGCCCGGGCAAAGTTCTGTTATGGCAAAAATAAGAGTCCATCTTTAATAAATTCTTGAACTCTTCTAGATTTGTAAAGTTTTTGGAAAAGTTCTCAATAGCAACATAATATTCCTGAAATGATTTGAATACAATTGATGGTATAAACTTGAGCCCCCCTCCCCCTTCTGATAAATGTTAGAACAATAAAAATTCGAAACAAATTTGAAATCATTTATATATGGAATAAAATTATTGTTTGCTTGAATACTCGGGACGAATGAAAACCAATCAAGACCGGGGTGAAGGACAAAAAACGTTTGACTGCCACTTGGAAAGATGAGTATTTAAGATTAGATTATACATTTTGCCACCAATGGACCTCTGAAAGTCTTACTGAAATTGGTTCTTATACGTGCTAATAGCTTGGCAATCATCGAACACAGAAGCATTGTATTTAACATCCCCATTCCTTCTTTGCATAATTTTGAAGAGTAGAACATCGGCTCATCAATAAAAACGAATTCGAATAATTTTAGCTTCGGTGACGATCTTATTCTAGTTTTTATGGATAGGTACTAAGCACCGATAAAATTTAAAGAACCGGATAGCCAAAATCTATCGCATTGATCAAATATAATTCCATTTAAAGTAGACGTCGCTGAAAATACCAGATATTTCTTAAATATGAACAACATCAATTGCATGGGCTATTAGATCAAAACAATAGTAATGTTTGTTGCACAAATTATGCTATAGGCTGTGGTCGTATGTCATCCCTTTATAGCTTGCTGTTCAGTGTGAGCCGAGGCTTCGTGTTAAAGGCCCGCTATACTTTGACCTATAATTGTTTACTTTTTACACATTGTGACTTGGATGGATAATTGTCTCATTGGCACTCATACCACACCTTCTTATTCATATTTACCGTTTCGGCGGGTTCAAATGATTATTTAATAGATGTCAGAATCTTTATCTTTGCTAATCAAGGTTTATTTTTGTTAACTTACCTTTGATGTTCCTTCTGAATGACAGCGTCTACATCACTGTAAGCAGGGTGTAAGTCATGTGATATATAACACAATTGCATCCTGGGTATTTAAATAGTTTTAAAAATAGGTATACTGATATAAAGTTTGAAATGTTAAATGTATATATGCTGATTTCTCCGTCAATAAACTGTCCCAGTTATAAGGGGAGGAGTTGACCACTCACAAACATGATAACCCGACACATTCATATACGCCTTTCCCAAGCCAGGAGCCTGTATTCAAGGGGTAACAGTTGGTGGTTGATGTCTGCTATGTTTGTGTTTCGTTATTTTTTGTAGTTTTAATCAGGCCGTTGATATTTTTTAATTGTTTCACGTTTTTGTCATCCCGGGACCTTACTAATTGTTGAGGGCCGTAAGGTGAATTGTAATTGTTAACATCGCAGACTTGTTGTCTTAATGGAGATTTGTCTCATTGGCAATCTTTCCACAACTCATTATTTTAAAGTATTATGTAAATATTTTGCTGTGTTAGTTATGATTGTCAATGAGACAACTATCAACCAGAGATCAAATGGCGTAGATGTAAGCAAGTATAGTTCAGCATACGGTATTAAACAATGAGCTAAGCCCGGACACGCCAAAATGTAAAACAATTTGAACGAGAAAAAATTTACAAAACAAAAAACGAAGATTAATATAGTAGCAGCAACTAACGACAACCGCTGAATAACAGCTCTTAACTTTGGACAGACACATACAGAATGGAGTTAAACATGTTTGCGAGCGTTCAACTATCCCCCTAACCTCGGACATTGGCGTAAGAGCACAACATAAGAAAAAGTTGTAAAATCCATTTGAAAAGGAATTGACTCTCATCAGATCGACACAAAGTACCAAAAAAAAAACAAATAACAAAAGACTAGACACAAAGCAGCGATCTAAGAGAACTTGCAGTTACTGAACGCTAGTTCAAAGCTAATTACAACAAATAATAGAATGATGTTTCCCAAACTAAAATGCCAATCAGCACTCAGGCATACCTGTCTATACTTAATCATTGTTAAAATAAAACCAAATAGAAATTGAAGATAAAAAGCAAAATTAAACCCCATTGTATACTATCACACTATAAAAAGGCATTCATGAAAAATAACAATTTGTCTATATGAATATGATACGGTTGGCTTTTCAAATTTGCGTCTTATCAAGTCGCCTGGCAAATACTGGTATTTCAGGGTTCTTTTATATTCCGTTTAAAATTTAGAATTCATTTAGAAACTTCCGCCGTAAAAAGATGATTTACGATTATTTTTTTATTATTCTTCTAGGGTAGCTTTGGTCATATAGCTCCTCAAGTAACTATACACCTTTTGTTTCAATTGTTTGTTTTTAAAAGTTCCAGATTAAGGTAAATTAAGGAAAGCTCTTCGGGGTAGCCAAATTATAAAGTGTTCTTCTCGGAAGAAAAACACATGCTAAGAAGGGCATCCGTATGTCCGTTCGTTATGTATAAACAAGCAGTAGTCATATTTAGAAGTGTATAGCTAAATCTGCACGTTAACAAACACTTTCACCAACTCTTTGAGGAGTCCATAGACAGTTGGTGAAAGGCAAAATGTCCCTATCCAGCATAACCTCATTTCCCGGTTTTCATTTTTCCAAAATTCTGGTTTTTCATCACAGTCGATCGTGATTACCTTTGCAGATTTATTTTGCATTTTGTTCTCCGTCTAATTGAAATCTGATCGCTGATTTCGTTATGATTATAACTTCAACAGGCGGGTTACGGTCGATTTGAATTTTCATTATGTTGCATAGAGTGTATACTGTAACAAAACCTTAACTTGTTTTTATGCCTTTTTTATGTCCGTCCTATCGTCCCGTTTCAGGTTAAAGACTTGGTTTAAGGAGGTGAGTGGTCATATCAACTTGAAAATTATATTCATTATCAACTGAACTGTTTAAAATATATAATGTTTATATGAGATAAAGGATACCACATACAGTTAAGTCTGCCTCATATATTGACTTACATCTAAAAATTGACAATGAGAGTCGGTTGAAAACAAAAATTTACGACAAAAGAGATGATTTCAGCTTCCCAATTGTGAACTTTCCATTTCTATGTAGCAAAATTTGAGCAGCGCCTGCATACGGAGTGTATATCTCTCAGTTGATAAGATATTCCAGAGCTTGTATTTCCTATCATGATTTCCTTGATAGAGGGTTCCTGCTCACAAGGAAGCAATTAAACCAAGAGTTCCAAGTTGTGAAGTTGAAATCATCCCTTCGTAAATTTTACGGACGCCATCACGAGTTGGTAGACCGTTATGGAATATCCGTTTCACAGATGATAGCGGACAGCAACCTACCGAATTAGACTTGTTACCGGGTGTGTACTAACATGAGCAACACGACGGGTGCCACATGTGGAGCAGGATCTGCTTACCCTTCCGGAGCACCTGAGATCATCCCCAGTGTTTTGTGGGGTTCCTGTTGCTCAGTCTTTAGTTTTCTATGTTGTGTTTTGTGTACTGTTGTTTGTCTGCTGGTCTTTTTTTTTAGCCATGGCGTTGTCAGTTTATTTTCGACTCATGATTTTAAATGTCCCTTTGATATCTTTCGCCTCTCTTTTAATAGTCTATTTGAAATATTTTCCCCAGCATTCAGGATGGCAAACGCAAATTTTATTGTGATAGTTTTTGCTCCAGCAGTTGATCAAAATGACTACTTCCTCTTCTAAGAGGCGTGACATAAGACGCCAACAGGAAATCAATTTTAATAAAGGTATGACTTAATACAGTAATTTAGAAGTACTATAACAGATATTATATCCGTTAATTGGAGAGATTTCATACCTACAAACCTGCGTGTAAAATAGACGTAAAGCATTCCTCTTGGTTTCATTTAGATTCCTACTACTAGATTAATTTTTTAGCAAGGTCACTGATTAAATAATTATAGCTCAAAATTAATTGTTTCCCCCTTTGGTGACACATTTAACTCTGGTCAAAACTACAGCAAACTGTATGGGGCTTTAAAAATATTCAGGACAATCTTTTAAAAGTTTGATTTCAATTAGGTCGTTCCGCAATTTCAGGTAAAATTTATAATTTGTTTTATTTGTTGGTGCATTCCGATAAACTATTGAAGGTTGCCTGTTCGAATACTTACCTTACACGCAAAAGGTCACGGGTTTGATTCCCGGTTGTAGTGTCAAACTTAAGACGTTAAAACAGGTATTCACTATCCTACTACCTGTCGATACATTTATTTTTGGCATTGCACAAGTCATGTCTTCTCTGACTGTTCATGACGTTAAAATACTAAATCCCTGAGATGTGTTTTAGTTGATTTTAGTCTCTGATGCATGATTTTTATTATTAATTGTTTTGGCTTTTAACTAGTGTCAGTAACTGCGAGTACTCTCAAATCGTACTTTCTTGTTAATTCGACCTGTTGATACTATTTGTAATACTTTTTGTTATTTTATATTAATATGGATCTTGTCTGTATACCAGCTTTGATTATTTGGAATATCTACTAATTTTCACTTCTTCATACTACATTTGTATGAACATCAAGATTATTCTCCTTAAATCAGTACAGGGAAGTTTTAGCTAGCTCTAATTGTATAGTTTTATTGTTGATATTCACCCCTTATGTATCTAGTGTTAAATTAGTTATTTATATGACAGACCTTTCTTGGTATTCCTAATTATTGGAAGATTTTATATAGACAGAAGTAGTATACCTAAAACGACAAAGTTATTTTTCATTTACCTGTATATATTATGAAAACCGTTTTTTTCAAAAGTGATTATTTTCTAAGGGTTAAATATTTCGCGGTGGTGTCTTGCCATGGCTTTGTTTGGACTTGTTTGTATGCTTTTTGGCCTTGCATGCTTGTCCCTAATATTTTATTAACTCTGTTTTTACTTTCAGGTATCACAGATCGAATTTATTCGTTCATAGTGTGTTTATTTACGTTTTTTGATTGAGTTAAGCCTTCCAATTGATATTTTATCGTGTGTTTTTCTATGTTGTGATGTTATACTATTGTTTCAGAAAAAGGGAGAAGGTTTGGTACCATTAAAACGTTTAATCCCGCTGCAAATGTTTGCACCTGTCCTAAGTCAGGAATCTGTAGTTGTCGTTTGTTTATGTAATTTATACGTGTTTCTCGTTTCTCGTTTTTTATATAGACTAGACCGTTGGTTTTCCCGTTTGAATGGTTTTACACTAGTAATTTTGGGGCCCTTTATAGCTTGTTGTTCGGTGTGAGCCAAGGCTCCGTGTTGAAGGCCGTACATTGACCTATAATGGTTTACTTTTATAAATTGTTATTTGGATGGAGAGTTGTCTCATTTGCACTCACACCACATCGTCCTATATCTATTCGTTGCTTTTTTCACTAGAACTGTAGCATTTAGGAGCAAAACTTGACTGATAGGAGACAGACTAACATGTCTGTCTTTTTGTTAGCTAATATGAACATTCAACTCGATGCGTCTATCTAGCACTCATTAGGATTTAAACATATGCTATCGTCCTTAACATTCGTGTAATATTAGCTGCTAGACATTTGAGTCTGATATATTAGTCAGTCTATCAATTATTCCACGAAGCTTCCATTTATGTGCCTGGTATCAGATAATAATGCATACATGATAAACATTAAACAGTGGAGCAGGAACTTCTTACCATTCCTGGTCACCTTGTGTCACTCGCGGCTATAAGTGGGATTTGATTTAACCAGTCTTTAATTTTTCACGTATTGTTTTGTGGACTCGCTGTTATCATATCGTTGTCTGTCTAATAGCGGTATCTGCTTTCATGAAAAGGACCCCCGCCAAGGGTGACTGGGAATAGAGATATGCTCACATTGTTCTACTTCTGATCGGCAGTAAAATCCTTGCCAAAGTGGGGCGTCCGTTTTGCTGTGTGGGATGTAGAAATACCCTGCCACGTCTGGTCAAAATGGGGACGTTTAATCCGATGCCTCGTTTAGAGAGAGTGCTACGCTCTCTGCACGTTCAGAACCTTGCAACAATTGTTACAGGTGTCCGTATGTGGCCTGTTGCAAGGCAAAATTTCTTTCACTGTCTAATTTACACTCATTTCCCAATGGCAGTCCAAATTTCCCTGACCTTCATCCTGGACGGCGTCTATTACAAGACCTACCTACAGTATTCATTGTTTATTTGCTTTTTTTCCTGAACATTCACGAAACATTTGCCACTAGACGATAAGCAACCAACAATCAATCAATCAATCATCATAAAAAGAAAAATTAAACATTCATCAGCGTCGAGTGAGTTTCACTTAACAATCATACTTTTTGTTTTTATAATTTCAGAGAATGTTTTGACTAAATCTATCATACTTACGACTGTTTTGTTTCTGAAACCACGAGAGAGAGATACCTGTAGAAAAACAAACTTATATATTGTAATGATCAGAATATCTGAAACTGGAAAAAACTCTCCAAGACAAAAATCAGTCGTCTAGATGAGTTGACAAGACTAAAAGAAAAATACGTGTGAAAAATAGAAATTTTGCAATTATAAGTTCTTAACTATTATGGAGGGATGTCAGATGATACGTTAAACATCATCTGTCCTACATCGAATTGCGTGATAGTCAATGTTGTTTGGTGGGGGTGTTGTTGTTTTTCTACTCCTTTTCTGAGCGGCTGTCACTGTCCCTACTGTGAATGAACTTATTATGATTCATTTGATAATCATACACTTAGATTCGATTTTAAAGTGTTCTATAACCAACACATATCAAACATCTGAACAAAAGAAGCCAGACAATTGAATTTTCTAAAAAGGATTGAATCAAACTTGAATAAACTGGCAAAAATGACAATTTACCATTCTTTCATCATGTCAAACCGAAGTTACTGCCCACTCATATGTCACTTTTGTACCGAGCGCAATACTAACAAAAATTGAAAAACTACACGAACGAGCGCTCCGATTCATCTACAGTGACTACAACAACACATATGAACAATAACTTGAACAATCGAGACTTCCAACACTTACAAATTAGAAGGAAGAGAACCAGGGCATTAGAAACCTACAAAATTGTGACAAAATCAAGTCCTGAGTTCTTACACAATATATCAAATCCTAAAGATAATGAAGGACCTCCTATCCAGAGATTCCTGTATTTCATTTTTCTGATAAATTGACACCCTACCACTCAACAGGAAGAGATTTGAATTAAAATTTGCAGGGCCCAGATCTCGATATTTTTGTATAGGAAATCGAATTTGCGTTGATGACAACTAAGGCAAAATTGCATTAAATAAATAATGAAAAACAGCATATGGCTAAAAATATGTTGTCCAAAAATGACTCCATTTAAAAATTGAATGCTTCTTTTTATGAAAGCGTGTCATACTAAAAAAAAAAGGTCTTCCTAAAAAAGTACGCAAGATCAAGCTTTTACAACCCTATAAAACTACATAAAGAAGCATTCATTTCTTATAGATCCATTTGTATGCCTCACATATGAAATTACGAGTTTTAGGAAATGTTTCGTTTGTTTTCCTATGCATCGTTGTGATTTGTCATGAGAAGCACGTGCTGTCATGAATGTTGAATCTTAATAAGAAATAAAATTTGATATTGGAATGCCTCGCGATTACTTTCAGCCAATCAAAAGTACGGATTCTTATGAAAAATAAATGTAATGTAATTATTTTTATTTAATATAGTAAAAGTTGATTTATAGAAATATGGCTACTTAGTCTTCTTCCGTCCGCCACTAAATCCCTGGTAGGGGAGCTGTAAGTTTAATATGTGCGGTGAGTACAAAAAATACATTTACGTACGGCCTTTAACTTTATACCATGGAAAGTCTCTGTGCATGTAAAAGAACACAGAAAAAAAATCTTCGTAGGGAGACTTGTATATTGTAAAATTTTCTAGAGAACTCTATCTTCTCATTCCGTACCAACTGATTCATTATAAATTAGGTCGTATCTTGATGATTCATTTAATCTTCGTCACAAGACGTTAGGTTTTAATAAAAATCAACCGAATACCTGAGTGTTTGAAGAAGACTACTAACAGCAAGTGTCCAAAGAAGAGCACTGACAAATACATAGTAAGTAACACACAATCATGAAACTGCAAAATAAAAAGTTATAGCCATTGTTTCTTTCATTTGTAAAGAGTATTTTTTTAAATTAAAAGAAGTTGATATCCATTTTAACATTTAATCTAAGAACACTGCTTACTTGTATATTTAGCATTAATTGTAACTTGTAAAGAACATTTTTGAAATAACAAATTTGAGTCTTTTTAAAATAACTATTCCGATCCAAGAATTAGATAATTACCAAAACCCTGTCGTTTGAGAATGGATCATCTTATCTAAAAGATTATAGAATATTCAATCCAAAAACAATGTCCGAGACAATAATTTGAAATTCAAATACTGAACGCGATAATATCAGGAGAAAGTAGGAAAAGGTAGATACTTTCTTCACAGATTATCATTCATTAGGTTCAACACATTTAGAGACGATTAACTAAGAAGCGTTGCTCAGCTGTGTGTATATCCTATTAGTCCCTTTTATATGAAGGGACAGAAAATAAGTGCATTCCATTTTAACAATACAACTTCCTTGTAATAAAGGGGATACGTCGACATAGCAATCAATATAAAAGTAAAATTTGGTATTAAAGTCAATAGCTTCTGGTACCCGTACGGTTTTCAACACTAATCAAATCGCATACCGCATAATAAGTTTTCAAAAGACAGACGTGACAATATATGAAACAATTCGAAGCAGACCAACCGGACTAATCTTTTATAACACAATAAACTAAAAACAAATATGACAGCGACTACTGAATTACATGCTCCTGATTGGGATATGCACATAAAGAATGTGACGGAGTCGAACATGTTTGTCCCTAACTTAACTGCTGGTTTGTGATAAAAAGGGATAATTTAGACATCATCATAATGCCAGTGCGGATTATAATTTTTTAGGGCACTCTCAATATATGGTAACTAACAGAATATGTTTTCTTATTTTCCTAATCACTCTTACTTGTATAAGTGTTGTTGCACTCTTTTGAAATGGAATTGGAAAAAGACATTAATAGTAATAATCTAATCTATAATGATAACCCTTTCATTTCTATTTAATGTTTAAAGATAATGTTTGGGGATTAATTTTAGCCCAGTAGCCAGTTCGGTGCTGGCATAAAAATATGGATATTATTTTAATGGAATATGTAATGAGTTATATTTAAAATCTTTTAAATCTAGAAATGTATCTCACTCATGCGTATAACTAATTCCTTGTCCTGGATTTTCTTTACTTTTGGTCCTTTTTGTTAGTTCTGCATTGTTTGTATTAGGTTTTGGGTTTAAAATAGTTTTCCTTGAGCATCACTGACAAGACATTACTTGTCGAAAAGTGCATCTTGGGCAGTAAACTTGTAACCAGTAATGTGTTTTAGTAAATAATTCTCAATTTGTTTTAATACTTATATTTCATGAAATTTAGATCCAGGATACTTCAAAGACAACAACATCTGCGTTAACTTGATCTTTCTTTTAACTCAAAATAAGGATCAATGACAAACATCATGTTTTGATTTTCTATTCTGAACTTTCCATTTCTATGGTAATATGCCATCTACCAACGCCTGCTTGTATATCTCATTTGAATTATTTATCAAATCCTTTTTTCATATTCACTGTACATGCAGAGTTGAAGTCAAAATAAAAATTAATTGAGTTAATAAGGAAGATCAATTGGAAGTTTAGTTTGATTTACAAGCTCTAAGGTTTACCATGGAAACGCTTGATGGTGGTGCATATTAAGAAGTAGATGTAATCCAAATCAATGATCGTACTGGATAAGCATAAAATAATTGCCACTGGACGTTAAGCGAGTAATAATCAATCAAACAAATTGATGGAGATTGTTTTTACATCATCTATATTTTATACAATAAACGCCTGTTTTCACTCTCTTTTATGTTTGCTGGTACCTTAACTTTTGAAATTTAAACAAATTTCACTGCACTAATGATGTTTACTAGAATACTACTGCCATATATGTCAATAAGATGCTATCAACTGTGGAAAACATCAAGGTAACTATGTGTTCACTCTGTGCCTTGCTACAAACAACATAAAAAGGAAAAAGAGACTGGAAGAACGACCTTTTTAGTAAATGCTGATAACACGTCAACTGAAAGTTATTCCTTTATGCCTATCTATATTCCTGTCACAATATACGAAACGCAGAAAACCGACAACTTGCATATATCGCACGCTATCGTAGATTTTGAATATATGCAAAACGGTTAGGTCCAGTGTCAATTCATATCACTCAAATAGAAAATGTGTTTTTTATTTAAATCTTGTATCTAAATGAACCTCTACAATATAAAAAAGAAGATGTGGTATGATTGTCAACTTTCCACCAGACCAAATGACGTAGATGTTAGAAACTATAGGTCACCATACGACCTTCAACCACACCGCATAGCAAGCTATAAAAGGTCCCGACATGACAATGTTAAACAATTCAAACGAGAAAACTGACGGCCTGGTGTTCTTTTTAATAACACGATTAGACCAAAGTTTTTCGAAATTTAAGAAACTGGTAAAAATATTCCAAAGCATAGAACACTAGAGGCCAAAGTTTTAAAAGCAGAAAAGTACTATAGCTCAAATAGGTAGTTTAACAAGAGTGCACATGTTGAAATTTCTCGCATGCTTAACTGATAATATAATGTTGAAAGTCTTTAGATAAAAGTCATCACATAATCTGAACATCATTATCACTTATCAAAATTATGAAAATGAGGACATGGATAGATGAACACTGTAATACAGAAACAAAACAGAAAACAGTCATTCCATACACTCTGTAAATTCTACCTTTAGCGAATAGTATTTGCGACACAGATGTAACCATTAAAGCTTAGTATTGACCAATGAACAATGGAATTGAAGTCAATTTCAGATGAACACTGACATACGGACATTCAAACCTTACCTTCTTTCCATACACCAAGTACAGTTGACGTTTTGCTTATAGTGTCGAAGAAACGGATGATCTTTATTCTTAAGATTGCATGGTATTACTAGTATTATACTTAAAAAGTACAAGCTACAGTGAAATGTCCCTGTGAACTGCTTTTGAATATCCAAGAAAATACTCAGCATAGAATACAAAATATTACATAAACTATGAACATGTGTTTTTCACATTTTATTCTATCATATTTTATATGTATAAAACATTTTGAGAAACTGTTTTGTTTTACCATAACACTTCGTAGTTCCTTGTGGCCGAATGGTCTACGTACTTTCAACTACTATATCACTAGCCTGTCAACACTGAAGTTGTTAGTTTGAACCCGCACGTGGCACGTGCTTTCCATTCCAATCGTAATTGACTAGGATTGCCAGTTTTCCTGCCGAAGGTCGGTTGTTCTCTACAGACACTCCGGCCTATCCACCAATAAAAACTGACCGCTTCTATATAAACAAATTATACATATTTAAGAATTTCAATATTTGCTCTGAAACATAGTTTTACTTTTATTTCCTCAATCCTCTTTAACTTCGTACTTTAAAATTTTGAAGCCTGGTATCTAAGATTAGTGTGTCTATTTATAAATACACAAACATTAAACTGTAAAAAAATATGGTTGAAACCACAATACCTTTGTTCGGAGATTTTGTTTTAAAATAGATTTTTGTAAGAAGATTGTGCACTTCCTACGTAATATCTTTAAAAATGAACATGTAATAAAAAATGTAAATAGTCTTCCTCATCTACCACACAAACTTTACTTAGTCCAATGAAGTATTAAAATATTTTTCAAAGTCAAATGGACAAGTTGACTTTTTGCGTACGGAATCTGAGAAACATACTTTACCTTGATTATTGAACCCTGAAAAAAGAGGTCGAGGTCAAATGAACCTGGTCAGACGTAAATGTCCAAGACGGGTGCCAACGGTGGAGCAGGATCTGCCGACTCTTTCGGAACACATGAGTTAACCCCCGTTTTTGGTGCATTGCGTTTTGCTCAGTCTTAGTATGATATATACTGTTCTGTTAACTTGTCTGTCTTTTCGTCGTCTATCTTTTTTTCTTGGCGATGTCAGTTTCTCTCGACTTCTCTCTCCTTGGTATCTTCCGCCTTTTTAAAATTCTTCTACGTCCGTATTGCTTATTATATAGGACATTAAAACTTGCAATAAGGTTGAGCACTGATCTATATAATGCGGTCATTGTCAGGTGAACGTTGTCTGGTGTATCTTGCAATTATTCTAAATACCAGATATAGTTGTCCTGTTGCACATATAAAGTAAAGTAAGAAAAGCACGGGAAAAAAACCTTGAAAGTTTTTTAAGCAGTTGCTAATCCATAAAAATGAGGGCAAGAAAAATGGGCATATGCTAGACGGAAACTCCAGAAACCGTCACCTGTATACAAGATATGTGGTATCTATATATGTATTCTACCTTCTGATATATTAATCTTTATACAAATAGTTTATGCCATCGCCGTGTTAGTATTCCTATCAGAGACACTTTTCGATATTTGTCGCAGGCGAAACAAAATTCGATCAATTAGTTTGCAGAAGTATTCTTTATTATTTTGTAGGTGATTAAAAACATATCCATCAACCAAAATAAATAATTTGTCAAAAAGTAACATCTTCATTTATATGAATCGGAAAACATTGTATGTCTTACTTATAGTCCCTGAGATTTTCACAGAGTAGTAAATCTCTTTGCTTCATAATACAGTCTTTGTAGAACAAAAAACTGATCAATTACATTTTTCATTTTTTTCGAAAATGTCTATTACCTAAATAACACTATTATTAGGAAAGGCTGTTTCAAATTAACAAAACAAATATGCGTTTGAAAAGAATATGAAATAATGTTTATGAAACTATTCAGATTGTATAAGGCTAAACTATCATCCTTGTTACATAGAATTAATACTTTTTTGTCTTTGTTGTAGTGTAACTCAGATGGTGTGTTCAGACCGTCCGTTTCGGTTAGTAGTGGTCTACTTGCCTTCCCGTCATGCTGTATTACCGTTAGCAAATTCGAATCTCGATCAACAACAAATACATTTTGATGATCATCCACAGTGATGCCCATCGGATCGATTAAGGATTCCACCTTATGAACCCATATTTCTTCACCTGTCATGGAGATACAATGTACAGAATGATCACGGTATAATAAGTTCTATCAGTAGTTGTTTCTAAGTATAATCCGGTATTAGTATTTAATGTTTTTAGTACTTTTCCCGTAATATCTGTTATTACAATGCATCCTGAATTGATAAATAGATTATTGTCCTGGTATGATATTCCGTAGCAGTTTCTCTCAAATTTAACTTTCCTTTCGACAGTATTGTTCTTCATATTCAAAATCTCTAAATACTTTCTATATCCATATGTAACAGCAATACGGTCATTGTCGATGACTGTTAAATCAAACGGTTAGCTAGAGCATGGTATGTCATGGATATGTTGACCGTCTTCACTATGCTCCATTAGTGCATTATTTCCATAATCATTAGCTATCAACAAATTACCATTTGGTAATATGTTGCATCCAGACAGCCCCATCCAAAAACGATTGTGTTTCACTTTAAATTTCTTCTTTAATTTGAGACAGACGTTATAAATGCTTGTCATTTCGGGCAATGGGAGCTGCATCTGGGCTTGGTCTGCCTTTGCTTCTTTGAATAGTATATTTATGGTAGTCTTCTTAATGGATATTTTGCCCAGCTGATCTATCTCATTCATAAACGCCATGACAACTGGATGTAACTGTAAGTAAATTTCATAGTTTTGCACAGACTTGATTCTTTCTCTGACGGATTCTACTTCTTTGAAGACTGCTTCATTGATCTGGCGCGTTCCTAGAAAAAGCCGAATGTCGGATGAAAATAATTTCAGTTGCGATGTTAGCTCCTTGAGAAAATTTAAATCACTTTCCGAATTTTTCACGCGGTTTAGAAGTTTGCTTACTTCGAATTTACATTCACCATGTTGTGTGTCTAACTCAAGAAGTATCTTTTGTTCTGAATCGTCTAACTTTTGAATTATTCTTACTCGTGTATCATTGATTGTGTTTTTTATGGTTTGCTTCTGACCGTATAACTTCTCCAAAGCTGCAGCACGGTCGTTAATGATTTGTTGAAGATTTTGTAATGTTTTGGTTAAAGTGTCCTCTAAATCAACCAGTGCAGTTGAACGTTTTGCATTTTCAGCAGCTTTATCTAAAGGAATGACGTCAGAACATACCCTATGATGAGATGGGACGCAACCTAAACAAACTGCAACATCATGTGTTTTGCAGTACAGTTCGAGTCGTTAGTCATGGTCATTGCATTTTAGACTGATAGAAATATTTTAATTTGCCGGTAGTCTTCTACGGATATGGGCCTGTGGTTCCGTGTTGATTTGATAGATTTGTGGACCTTCTCACAATCTGTACATAATCCCTCCTCACAAACCGTACACCATCTCTTTGCGTTTCTTTTATTTTTAGCATAACCACATGGACCACAAAGAATCAAATCCGACATGATGGAATACCTGTAAAGTCATATTTGTTAATATGATTATTAATGAATTGTAACGATCGATAAAAATTGAATGTTTTAATTTACATGTATATGAAACTGGGATGGTTGTCTTGTATTTCGTACAAGATGGTTTAGCAAAGACAGCGGGAAAAAAGAGGTAGGACCATTTTCCAATGAATTTATTTCCCTTCAGAGCAATTTTCAAAAGTCTTTAAGAGTCTTTCTGTAGTAATCTGTACTTTCAGATTGTAACAAACAATATGTCCTTTTTCTGAATAAACAGTTAAGATGGATCAAAACTGCAATTACAAAACAAGCTAAACAAATAATCAAATTATATGCATGTCTTTCATATGTAAATAAATTCATGTTTATTATGAATGCCTTACGGTGCACAATTTAGCAAATGGTCTAACAAAGCCGTGTAAGATGTTGAATAGCATTTAGAATTGTTGAATATATGAAAAATGGTTGAGAGATCTTTTAAGTTTATCATTTTAACTTTCCGGTATTCAATTTTTTACTTGGTTTCAAAACTTCACGTTAAGAGGAGTGAACGAAAGCAGAAGAAATGATTGATTGATTGTTTTTTTTTTTTTTTTTTGTGTAACATCCAAGGGGCAAATATTTTATCCAAATGCAGTACAGGAACAAATTTACAACTTAAACAAAAAACAGGTTCTGCAAGGTAGGTCAACTGTGATGAAGAACAGAAATTTTGACTGCCACTAAAAATAATGACGAGGTGGATAGGGGTAGAAAAAATGACAATACTACTTTATTTATGGAATACGTATATAGATGACATGTGGTTTTTATTGGTACCGGGAACATTATATCATGTCCTGTTATTTGTATTAGCTATGTATACCAATGACAATAACAATGACTAGAAGATCTTAACAACAAGTAGATGCGTTACAAAAAAAACTTAAAAAAGGAGGAAAATAGTATATATTTTAAGGAACACATTTCTAGTTATATTAATTTCTATTCAAATATTAGTAGAAGTTGACTTTATTTTATCATTTACAGAATGTGTAATAAAAATTGTTGAATAAAATTAAGCACAAATTGAAAAAAATATATATAGACCAAAGCATTAGAATTTTTTCTGACACAAAGACGGCAAGACTGTTAAGCAGGGAGGTAAATGAATGAATTACGATGATGAAAAAATAGAAGACGTCTTGCTTATATAAACATTAGAATTCAGTCGTTTTTAGAACATATTCATCAAAGTGTGAATATCTCGGGCAAAATTCTGTTAAAGCAAAAATTAAGAGTTCACCTTTAATGAATCTTGAGCTCGTTGTCGATTTGTGTTTATTTTTTTTTTTTTTTTGGGGGAACATTTCTCAATAACAACATATTCCTTATATTATTTGAATACAATTGATGATATAAACTTGAATTCTTTCTTTAGAACACCCCTCCTTGATAAATGTTAAAACAATAAAATTACAAACAAATGTTGAAACCATTCGTATCTGGAATAAGATTATTTTTGCTTGAATACTCAGAGACATCGTATATAACATCTCCATTCCTTCTTACCAATTTGAATAATTTCCAGCTTCGGTAACAATCTTACCCTCTTTTCAATGAAAGGAACTAACCAAAGATAAATTCTAATGTACTGGACGACCGAAATCTATTTTATCACATTGCTCAATTATAATTCCAGTTAAAGTTAATTTTTCGGAAAATACCAAATACAGTAGAAAATACCTAATATTGCATGAGCCATTAGATTAAAACATATTTGTTACGGAGCAGTTATGGCTTTTTGTGATGCGATTCATTACACATCATACTCTAGGCGGTGTTCTAATTTTCTTACATTCGTCTTTTTTATTGACATCTGTTCAGCCAAAAATGTAACCTTTGAAACGGGGAGGTTAATCGTAAATTTAAAATTCCTTCGGATCTTCTGAAAATGTAAGAAAAACCATATAAATTACCGTTTCGAAACAAATGATTTTTTTATTAGATACTTGAAGCTTATCTTTGCTACCCTAGTTTAATTTTGTTAAAATTAGTACCTTCACTATTCCTTTCGACAGTATCTACGTCATTGTTATCAGCAGGTAAGTCTCGTGATAAATCATAATTGTCACCTGGGTATTTAAAAAGTTTTAAAATGAGGTAAATTTAAAAGATATACAGACATTTAGTCTTAGATGCATGATTTTTTTATTAGTTGTTATTGGCTTTGAACTAGCTGTCAGTAGCTGGGAGTACTCTCAGATCTGTACTTAGTGTCGTTTTGTTGTTTGGATGTATAAGTACCCGTCCACGTCGACTCTATGTTTTTGTTAGATGTATTTCTATTTGTATCCATCTGATGAGTTAAAGTAAAGGCAATAGTAGTATACCGCTGTTCAATAATCATAAATCGATTTAACTGAAACAAATCCGGGTCACAAAGCCTTTTTCAATTGATTTTTATAGTTTGTTCATATGTTGTACTGTTACACCACTGTCCCATGTTAGAGGGAGGGTTGGGCGCCCGCTGACATGTTTAACCCCGCCACATTCTGTATGTGCCGGTTCCAAGTCAGGAGCCTGTAATTCAGTGGTTGTCGTTTATTGCTTTGTTACATATTTTTTTTTTCGTTTATTATTTTGTACATAAATTAGGCCGTTGGTTTTCTCGTTTGAATTGTTTTACATTTGTCATTTCGGGGCCTTTTATAGCTGACTATACGGTATGGGCTTTGCTCATTGTTGACGGCCGTACGGTGACCTATAGTTGTTAATTTCTGTGTCATTTTGATGTCTTGTGGAGAATTTTCTCATTGGCAATCATACCACATCTTTTTTGTATTTAGTTTTAAATGGTTATATATATATATATTACTGTTTATCCAAAGGAACGGTGTCATGTCTTAGGTGGAAGGTTGGGCGCTCACAAACATGTTTGAACACATCACATTCTTATACGCCGGTACGAAACCAGAAATCTGGTATCCAGTGGTTGCCGTTGGTTGCTGTCTGCTACAGTTGTTTTTCGTAGAATTGTTGTTGTAAAAATCAGGCCGTTTTGAATTGTTTTTGTTTTTAATTTGATTCATGTCACGTTTTGTAAACAAACCCGGAACCTGTTATAGCTAACAATACGCAATGAACTTTGCAATTTTTACGATGACTAGTAAATGTTAACATCGTTCACCTTTAGTCCTAAAATATAGTTGTCTCAGAGACAATCATTTTCCATATACTTTTTTATATTTAATATAAAAAGGTCTTGATCTGTCAGTTTCGCCACGCCTTCATATTTTTAAGCATTGTAGTAATAAAACCAAAAAATCTTAGACGAAATGCAATGTAAAACTTTTGATATGCTTTCATACTATAAATAGAAATTCAAGAAAAAAGAACTAAAGAAATACGTCCTGATGAATATATATTTTTTTAATTTTTCCTTATATGGTTGGCTTTCAAAACTTGCTACTAACAAATTCCTTTCCGTCAAAACTAGCCTATCAGATTTCTTAATTTTGCCGTTTAAAAATATAGAAAAAGTTAAGAAAAGTACGTTCTATCTCCCTCGGAAAACAATGATCTTTAAACTCATCTAAGATACCAGGCTTATAATTTGGTACGAGTGACGCGCTTTTCGTCTACATAAGACTAATCAATGGCGCTCTAATAAAAACAGTTGCAAAGCCAAATCGAATAATAAAAAAACGATTAAAGCAATCTTCACCAAGAGGTAGAAACCTTTAGCGTTTTGAATATTTTAACATTTTATAGACAGGAAATTTACTAAAATGATATTTTATGTCAGCACAAAAGTGCTGACTACTAGAATGGTAATACCTTCGGCAATAAAACGTCTACCAGTAGTCTATTTCAAAGTTAAATCAAGTATAACGAAGTTGGAAAGCATTAATAACTCATATTTTCAAACATCTGTGCCAAATACGGCTAAGGCAATCTATGATTGAGATAAAAAAAAAAAAAAAGAAGATTAAATGGATGTGCATCTGAGGCAGAAAAAATGGTACTAGTAATGTTTGTGGTAAATAATTTCAATTTTGGTGAGAACTTGTATTTCATATAACGTACTGAACTTTTAATTCAGGATATTTCAGAGACAACAAGAAATACTTTATACCGAGATCTTTTATTATTCAAAGAAGGATCAATAACAAAAATAATTTGATGATTTTCTATTCTAAATTCCCATTTCTGCGTGCGTACATGCCATATGTCAACGCCTATAATGCTTTTGTATCTCATTTGAACTATATACCAGATTTTGTTCTTATATTCACTATGCTATGAGATAGACTTCATAAATGAGTTTCTTTAGAAGAAAGAAAAGAAGCATTATCCTTTAACTTCATGTACCGGCTAAGTAGATGATGTCTCTCATTAAATTAAAACAAATTGGTGACTATGATGAATGCATCTACACCTATCGAATTTATACAGTTAAGTCGGCCTCAGATCTCGACTTACACCTACAAATTGACAAAAGGGATGATTACAGCTTCCAAATTGTGAACTTTCCATTTCTAGGTATCTATGTAGCAACATTCCAACATCGCCTGCATATGGATATAAAAAAAAAGTGGTATGATTGCTAATAAGACAACTCTCCACAAGAGACCAAATGACACATAAATTAACAACTATAGGTCACCATACGGCCTTCAACAATGAGCAAAGCCCATAGCGCATAGTCAGCTATAAAAGGCCTCGAAATGACAAATGTAAAACAATTCAAACGAGAAAACTAACGGCATATATATGAAGCATATATATCCTAGTTGATTTCAGAGCTAGCATTTCCTAGCATTATTTCTTGGATTATTGGTTGCTGCTTTCAAGAAGCTTTAAACCAAGGGTTCCAAGTGGATAAGTAATTATTGAATTCATCCCTTCGAAAATTCCAAGGACGCCATTACGAGTTTGTTGACCGTTATGAAAAATCTGTTTCATAGATGACGACGGATGTATTCCAATTGTCGTAACCGTTCTCTTTTCCTCGAATGTGACATCATCTAATTAGACTTATCACCGAATGATTACTTACATGAGCGACACGACGGGTGCCACCCTTCAGCAGGATATGTTTGCCTTTTCAGAGAACTTTAGATCACCCATTGTTTTGTTTTAAAGGGGTTTGTGTTTATCTTGCCTATGTTATAAGTATTGTTCTTTGTGATTTTTATTTTTTTTAATTTCTGCTTTGCTTATACCGGAATGAGTGTTGACTATCCTTTGTCATGAAGAACGTGATTCAATTTAAAAATTTCACATTTGGTCAAGTTTAAGGGTTAAAAAGTTAGTAATATGACGAATTTGATGGTGAAATAAGAGTGAATTACCAATGCGCTACATGCTGCTTAATCACTAGATATAACGTATCGACTTCTTTTATCGGAGTAAGACGATTGGCGAGACATGTGACGATGTATCTGCTAACCCTTATGGAGCACCTTAAATCCTCCCATTTTTTTTTTTTTTTTTTATTTGAGTCGTGTTGCTCAGTCTTTTACAGTTTGTTGTGTTTTGTAGACTGTTGTTTGTCTTTTTATTAGTTTTTCGTTTTTGCCATGGTATTGTCAATTTGTCGTTGACATCTGATTTTGAATATATTTTTGGTGTCTTCCGCCTCTCTTTCACTAGCCGAGTTGAACTCAACTTAAAAAATAATTAGCTTAATGAAGAAGAACTATTAAAATCATCATTGTTATTGTTGGTTTCTAATGGTATCATCAGCTCGGCAGTCAGTTCTTCGATATTGACTAATTTAAAAATGCTTCTCTTAGATTTTCTTTTAATAAATGTAGAATAACAATGTAATTAAGATTCTGAAGTTCAAACTACAATAGGTAAATAGGACCTTAGGTGCATGTGGCTATTCTTTATCTCTTTTGGTCATATAGATCCTAAATTCTTCTATTAGATTTTCATTAGTAAGGTTTGCTGTGGAAACATTTAACGGGTGGTGCATATTTAGTAGAAGATGCTATCCAAATGGACGATCGTACTGCATAAGCAAACTATACTCCCACTAGACGTTAAACGAGCAACAATCAATCAGCAAAATGAATGAAGATTGTTTAACATCATCGGAAATTAAACAACAAACGACAGTTTTCAATCCCATTATTTATTTTTACCTTGACTCATGAAATCTGAACAAATTACACTACACTTACTTAGTATGATATTTACTAAAATATTATTGACATATTTGTCAAAAATATGCAATCAGGTGAAAAACACCAATGTAACTATACGTCTACTCTGTCCATTCCTTCGCACAACATAAATGGAAATAAAGGCTGGAAGAACGACCTCATAAATGATGATAACGCGTCAATTTAGTCATTCTTCTACACCTGTCAATATTCCTGACACACTATACGAAAACTGAAAACCAACAACTTGAAAAATATCGCACATTTTCGTCGATTTAGAATATATGCATATAAACGATTTGGTCAAGTGCCAATACATTTCAACGAGATAGAAAGGATACATAAACTAGATTCCTAGAATGTGACACAAAGAGGCCACAGAACCAAGCAAATGGTATTTTAAAAAAGCGTAAACGTTTTGAGACCAAGAGTTTAAAAATTTAAATACCGGTATAAAACATATCAGAGCATTACACCTAAGCGGTCTTCAAACAGACAAAGCTCTAACAGCAGAAAAGCCTAATTTACTGATCTTAATTCATTTTATGTTAAAAGTCTTTAGATAAAGGTTTTACTGCAGTCATCACATAAGCTTATTATGTGCATTATTAATTATTATTAGTCCATGGGCAGATGAATAAAGGCGACACTTGTATGCCACTGTTCAATAGTCATAAATCGATTAAGCGAAAACAAATCCGGGTTAATATTTGCGAAACCGATGTTATAATGAAAACTTAACGTTAACCAATGAACCATGGACATGCAGTCAGAGTTAGATGAATACTGACAGACATACATTTACACCTTTCAATCACGCGCAGTTGACGTTTAGCTTATAGTATCAGAGAAACGGACTTTACGATGACAACTTTTTTAACAAAAATTATATAATCTTTATACTTCAGGTTGCATGTTATTATTACATTTCAAGCTCCAGTAAAGTACCCCTGTGAACTAATTTCTGAATATAGTATCCGTGAAAATACTCAGATTTTGATAAAATATTATTAGTACATAAACAATGAATATTTATTTTTTGTCACTTTTTTTCTATAATAAAATTGAGAATTGAAATGGGGAATGTGTCAAAGGGACAACAACCCGACCAAAGAGCAGAAAACGGGCCAAGGCCACCAATAGGTCTTCAACACAGCCAGAAAAACCCGCACCCGGAGGCGGGCTTCAGCTGGCCCCTATACAAACATTTGTGCTAGGTCATTGAAAATGGAAGTCACACTAATCTCCAAAACATATAAATGAACTAAAATTAGGCCAGAGGCTCCTGCCTTAGGACAGGCGCAAAAATGCGGCGGGGTTAAACATGTTTTGTGAGATCTCAACCCACCCCCTATAACTCTAGCCAATGTAGAATAAACAAACACACAGCAATACGCCCAGTAAAACTCAGTTTAAAAGAAGTCCGAGTTGGGTGTCAGAATAGGTAACAGTAGAGACTAAGCAAAATGACAATGTTACATAAATTAAGAAAGAATTACTAGCAGTTAGTGACATGCCAGCTCCAGACCTCATTTTAACTGATTGAAAGATTATGTCTTCATCATATGAAAATCAAGAACAATCCCTTCCGCTAAGGGTTTAGTATCATATTATCATAAAATATATGAGAAGAACATAACCCGTATCATGCCAACAACTGATTTTAGAATAAATGTGTTTATTTCCGATGCAAAGACCCTATGAGTGAATCAATATTAATTCCAAAACTGCCATCTGTAATGACCGGACAACATTATCGTAACTATATCCCTTCTGAGTAAGTCTATTTAAAGGTTTGGTTAGCTTTTGAGGTGAATGACGACATTTTTGTGCTTTGTATAGTTTTAATTTACGTTTAAATCCCTCTTAAATGTACGTTTTGAGAGACTGTTTTGTTTTCATGCAGAACCCTTCGTAGTTATTTGATAAACAAATCATACATATCTAAGAATTTCAATGTTTATTCTGAAACTTAGTATTGCTTATAAATACACAAACCTTAAACTGTAAAAAAGCGTTAAAACCACATTACCCTTAATTGGAGATTTGTTTTAAAATCTTTTTTTTTAGATTATGCACTTTCTCCGATGTGTTTTTAAAAAAATGAACATAAATAAAGGCAACAGTAGTATACCGCTGTTCAATAATCATAAATCGATTAGGCGAAAACAAATCTGGGTTACAAACTAAAACCGAGGGAAACACATCAACTGTAAGAGGGAAAAAACGGAACAACAGAAACAATGAACTGCAACAAAAACAAACTCCAACATACATAGAAACGGACTATTTGGTGACAACTGCCATATGCCTGACTTGTTCCAGGACATTTTAAGAAAAAATGGTGGGTTAAACAAAGGAATGTAAAGAGTCTTCCACTTCTAACAAGTAAACGTTACGTTGACCAATGAGCTATGAATATGTTGTCAAAGTCAAATGAACCCTTTCAGACAGACATGTTCATCTTACAATCATTCCATACATCAAGAACATTTGACTTTTTGGGTACGGAATCTGAAAAAAACAGACTTAACCATGAAAACTAAGCCTTGACAAGTGAGCAATGAAAACAGAGGAAAAAAGGTCAAATGAACCTAGTCAAACGGATTCCATGAAGCATCTAATTACCCTTCTGGGGCATTTGAGGTCAACCCATACCCCTACCCCCCTGTTTTTTGTAGTGTGGGTGTCGTGTTGCTCAGTCTTCAGCTGTGAATGTATCCTTGGTATCTTTCGTCCCTTTTTAAAAATCATTCTACGTACCAAATACAGCTGACCTTTGGCTTATAGTACAGAAAACTAACCTAACCTTGGAACTTAAGTCGCAATAAAGTTAAGTACTGGTCTAAACAATGAGAACAAGGTTAGGTGAACCATGTCTGGAGAATCTTACTATAACTCTATATACCAAGTTTGGTGTGTCCTATCGCTCATTATAAGTTTTTAAAAAAGCACTGCGGCAGAGGATAAACCATGAAAAAAATTGTTAAAGATACCAGGCTTTTTTTAAGACTGTTTTGTATGCCAGACGCGCTCTCGGAAATTGAGGAAAACTGGCAAATGTTAGACGCAAACTTCCAAAACATATGGCATCTGTATACAAGTCATGTGGTATTCTACCTTCTGAAAAATAAAACAGTTTGCGCCATTGAAGTATTAGCATTCTTCGACATTCTTCGACATTCGTCGCAGGCGAAACAAAATTCGATTCATTGTTTTGCAGAAATCTTCATTATAATTTGATAGATTATTAAAAATATGTCCATTAAACAAAATAAATACATTGAAAAAAGTAACAGCATCATAATTTATATGAATCTGAAAACATCATATGTTTAAATTATAGTCACTGTGACTTTCGCCAAATAGTAAGTTTCTTTACTTTAAATTAGATCGGTATTAATTCTTTTAAAGAGATATAAGAAGATGTGGTATGAGTGCCAATGAGACAACTCTCCATCCAAGTCACAATTTGTAAACGTTTTAATAGGCGCCAACCTTCACCCTACCTAAAACAATAGTGTAGCATCACAACATAGAAAGACACACTATAAAATATCAATTGAAATGGCTTAACTCAATCAAAAGACATATTAACAAAAACAAGTGAACATACACTGAACGAATAAATTTGATCTATGACACTATATAAATAACACATAGCTGAGAGGGTGATAGAGCAGATTGTTACCCCGAGGAAACATTGTCAACTGAGGCGAAGCCAAGGTTGACAATGTCTTTTCGAGGGGTAACAATCTGCTCTATCACCCTCTCACATATGTGTTATTTAATTTATTATACTGAATGTTCTGTTATTACTGTCTATTAAATTTCAAATTCAAAGTAATAAACTATGATGTCTTGTACATAACAACCATCCGTATTTAATAAAGCGCACACTTGATCAAGCGTCTACGTGAAGGGTAATAGAGTATTTACCATAGGATAGAGTAAATTGTCTCCCTCGTATTAACCAATCAAAATCTGGCATTTTGACATGAAGTATAATAAAATGTAAATTCAAAATTAATAAAACAAGGGGGTTAGATGTAAAACATTATCAGAAAGACAACCATAACCTTGGACAAAATGCCGCCAAATAAAATAACGTACACAGGTAAATAAAAATAATTTTGTTGTAAGGTATAAAGGACTAAACATTTATTTTTAACATTTTCTTTTTTTTTCGAAAATGTCAACTACCTAAATAGTAGCATTATCATTAGAAAAAGCTGTTTCAAATTAACTAAAAAAATTTAAGAATTTCACTCAGAACATGAAATAAGGTTTAAGAAACTATTCAAGTTTGTATAAGTCAGCAAATCCCACCTTGTCACATATAAGTAATACGTTTTTGTCTTTGTTGCAGTGTAATGCAGATGACTCGTACAGATCTTTAGTTTTGGTTAGTAATGTTTTACTGGACCTCCCGTCAGGTTGTATTACTGTAAGCGATTTCGACTTTGGATCAACAACAAATACATTTTGATGATTATCAACAGCGATGCCCTTCAGCTTGATAAAATATTCCTTCTTATGTATCCATATTACCTCACCTGCCATATTGGTGCAGTTAACAGTACGATCTCTTTTGGTGGTAAAATAAATTCTATCTTTCATGGTTTCCAAGTACATTCCACAATCAGCATTGAATGTTTTCAGTAAATTTCCTCCAATATCTGTTATTACAATACCTCCTGTAATGATAAATAGTTTATTTTCCTGGTATGATATTCCATAGCAGTCGTTCTCAAATTTAACTCTCATCTCGACAGTATTGTTCTTAATATTCAAAATCTCTACGTACTTTCTACTTCCATATGTGACAGCAATACGGTCAGTGTCTATGACTGTCAAATCAAACGGTGGTCCAGAGCATTTTATGTCATGGATATGTTTACCTTCTTCACTGTATTCCATCAGTACAGAATTTCCTAAATGATTAGCCATCAACAAATTACCATTTGATAACATGGTACATCCAGTTAGCTCAAAATTTAAAAAACCTTTTTGCTCCACTTTAAATCTGTTCTTCAACTGGATACGGACGTTATTAATGCTTTTCATTTCGGGATCTCGAAGTTGTACCTGGGCTTGATCGACGTTTGCGTCTTTGAACGGTAAACTAGTCATCGTCTTCTTAAATGATACTTTCCCAAGCTGATCTGCTTCATTCATTACTGACATGATAGAAGGATGTAACTTTAAGTAAACTTCATAGTTATATACAGACTTGATTTCTTCTTTGACGGATTCTACTTCTTTAATGACAGCTTCATTGATCTGACGCGTTCCCAGGAAAATCTGAATGTCGGATGCAAATGATTTCATTTGCGAAGTTTGTTTCCTCAGACATCTTAAATCTCGTTCTGAATTTTTCAAATGGTTAAGAAGTTTGCTTACTTCATATTTACATTCACCATGTTGTGTGTCTAGCCCAAGAAGTATTTTTTGTTCTAAATCGTCTAACTTTTGCATTATTCTTGCTCGTGTAGCATTGATTGTATTTTTTATGGTTTGCTTCTGACCGTCTAAATTCTCCAATGCTGCAGCACGCTCGGAAATGATTTGTTGAAGATTTTGTAATGCTATGGTTAAAGTGTCCTCTAAAACATCTAGTGCAGTTGAACTTTTTGCATTTTCAGCAGCTTTATCTAAAGGAATGACGTCAGAGCATGCCCTATGATGAGATGGGAAGCAACCTAAACAAACTGCAACATCATGTGTTTTACAGTACAGTTCAAGTCGCTTGTCATGATATTTACAGGTAAGGCTGACGGAAATATTTTTTATTTGCTGGTAGCCTTCTACGGATATGAGTCTGTGGTTCCGTGTTGTTTTGATAGATTTGTGGACCTTCTCACAATCAGTACACAATCCCTCCTCACAAACCGTACACCATTTCTCCGCATTTTTTTTATTGTCCGCATACCCACAGGGACCACAAAGTATCAAATCCGACATAATGGAATACCTGCAAAGTCATATTTGTTTGTATGATTATTAGGAAATTGTAACAACTACTAAAAACTGAAAGGTGTAAAATCAAGAACTAATTCAATTTTTGTTCGATCTCGAAATATGAATGTTTTACTCTGTATAATTCATCACCATTACATGTTGAATATTATTTAAATTGTACATGAAAGATGGTTGTCTTGTATTTCGTACACGATGGTTTAGCAACGATAGCGGGAAATAGTGGTAGGACCATTTTCCTATGAATTTCTTTCCCTTCAGGGCAATTTTCAAAAGTCTTTGAGAATCGATCTGTACTAATTTTATAGCAATTTAGAATCATGGGTGTACTTTCAAAATGTAACAAACAATATGTCCTTTTTCTGAACAAATAATTAAAGATGGATCAAAAGTGCAATCACAGAACAAGTTAAACAAGAAATCAAAATTATATGCATTGTCTTTCAAATTTAAATAAATTTATTTTGAATAAGAATGACTTACGATGCACAATTTAACAAAATACCTATAAAATTTGCATAGTTTTGTCAAAACAGTCTACAAAAGTCGTGAAAAAAGTTGAATAGCATTTAGATTTTATTAAAATATGTAAAATGGTTAAGAGATCTTTTAAATTTATCATTTAAACTTTTCGATTTTCAAATTTTTCTGGGTTTTATAAATTTTCAAATCTTCACGTTCACAGGAGTGAACGAAATCAGGGTAAATGATTCATTGATTGATTGATGCTTTATAACATCCAGGGGGCAAATATTTCATGCAAGTACAGGACAGGAACAAATTAACAACTAAAACGAGACATGTTCATTAAAGTAGGTCGACCGTGATGAAGAAGAGGAAATTTGAACTGCCACTAAAAATGATGGCGTGATGGACCGGGGCAGAAGAAATGACAATACTACTTTATTTATATATAGTTGGCAAGTGGTTTTTATTGGTACCGGGAACATTATATCGTGTTCTGTTATTTGTATGAGCTATGCATATCTAAAGAGTAATGACTAGAGGCTCTGAACTAGAAGTAGATGATTTACTAAAAAAAATAGGAAGAAGGTAGTATTTTTTAAGGAACACAATTCTAATTATATTCATTTTTCAGTAGTTGACTATATTTTATCCTTAACAGACGGTGTAATAAAATAACTGAGTAAAATTGAAGCACAGATTAAAAAAAAATATATCCAGATCAAAGCATTAGATTTTTTCCAGACACAAAGACGGCAAAACTTTTAAACAGGCTGGAAAACTAATAAATTAAGAGGATGAAAAAATAGAAGATGTCTTGCTTATAAAAACCACAGATTTCAGATTTACAGATTTTTTTAGTACATAGTAATCAAAGTGTGAATATCTCCGGCAAAGTTCAGCTATGGCAAACATTAGAGCCCACCATTAATAAATTCTTTAACTCTTCTATATTTGTTAAGTTTTAGGAAAAGTTGTCAACAACAACATAATATTCCTGAAGTTATTTGAATACTATTGATGTAATGAACTTAAATTCTTTCTTTGAACCCCCACCTTTGATAAATGGTAGAACAACAAAACTTGGAAACAAATTTGAAACCATTTATATCTGGAATAAAATTATTGTTTACTTGAATATACTCGGGACGAATGAAAACAAAATTAAGAAAGCAGGTTCGTCGAAATTGACCGACCGGGGTGAAGGACAAATATGTTTGACTGCCACTTGGAAAGTTGAGTATTTTAGATGGGGTTATACGCTTTGCCACTAAGAGACGTATAATAGTCTTACTGAAAATGGGTTCTTATATGTGCAAATAATTTTGCAATCACCAAACCTAGAAGCATTGTATTTAGCATCCCCATTCTTTTTTAACATAACTTGGAATGAGAAAAGCATCGGTTTATCAATAAAAACGAATAAGTATAATTTCCAACTTTGGTAACAGCATTTTTTGTATGGAAAGGTTCTAAGCAACGACAAATTTTTATGTACCGGATGACCGAAATCTATGTTATCACATTGCTCAATTGCAATTTCAATTGAAGTAAATTATTCGAAAAATACCAAATAGTTCTAAGATATGAACAACATTCATTGCATGGGCTTTTAAATTAAAACATATCTGATGATCTTTACAATAAGAATTAAGCAGCAGTTATGGCTTTCTGTGCATGCGATTCATCACACATCATGCTCTAACGGTGTTTTTATTTTCTTATTTTTACCTTTTTTATTGACATCTTGTTTAGACAAAAAATTTAACCTTTGAAACAGGGAGGTTAATCGTAAATTTAAAATTCCTTCGGATCTTGTGAAAATGTAAGAAAAACCATATAAAACAAAAAGAATACATTTTACCGTTTCGATTCAACTAATTTTTTCATAGATACTAGAACCTTATCTTTGCTATCCTAGCTTAATTTATTTACCTTCAATGTTCCTTACGAACGATAGTATCTACGTCAATGTTATCAGCTGGTTAGTCTCGTGATAAATCACAATTGTCACCTGGGTATTTAAAAAGTTTTAATAAGAGGTAAATTTAAAAGATATACAGAGATTTAATTTGAAATGGTTCCATATATATATATATATGCCGGTTTATCCAAATGAACTGTCTCAGGTTATAGGTGGAAGGTTGGGCGCTCACAAACATGTTTGAACCCATCTCATTCTTATGCACCTGTACGAAGTCAGAAGCCTGGTATCCAGTGGTTGTCGATACTTACTTTCTGCTATAGTTGTTTTTCGTATAATTGTTGTTGTAAAAGTCAGGCCGTTTTGGGGTTTTGTTTTTTGTTTTGTTATTTAACTCATATTGCGTTTTGTAAACGCGGGGCCTGTCAACTATACACAATGAACTTTTTTTACGGTGACTTGTAAACTCATTGACCTTTAGTCTTAAAGGATAGTTGTCTCATTGACAATCATTTTCCGTATCCTTATTTTCATATGTAATATAAAAAATGATCTTGATCTGTCAGTTTAGCAAGGAATACAAGAAAAAAGATTTCGTCTACATAACACTGACCAATGATCAAATAATCAAATCAGATGCAAAGCTAAATCGAATAAAACGAAGTTAAAGAGGATGAATAACTGTGCAAAAAACGATTTAGGCAATTTTCACCTAGGGGTAGAAAACTTTAACGTTTGAATATTTCAACATTTTATAAATAGGAAATTTACAAAAATGAGCATATCAATGATATTTTATGTCAGCACAAAGATGCTGACTACTGGAATGGTAATACTATTGGCAACAAAACGTCCATCAGCATGGGCATCGATCAAGTTGTTGTAAAAACTCATCGAAGTTACCAGGTTTATGATCTGGTACGCCAGACGTGTATTTCGTCTACAGAAGACTCATCGGTGGGGCTAGAATCAAAACTGTTGCAAAGCTAAATTAAATATTACGAAGTTGGAGAGCATTAACAACCGATATTTTGAAAGTCTGTGCCAAATACGGCTAATGCAATCTTTAATTGAGGTTAAAAAAATAAATTGGTGTCCATCTAAGGCAGAACAAATGGTACCAGTAATGTGTGTTGTAAATAATTCCCATTTTGGTGAGAACTTGTATTTCATATATCTTACTGAACTTTAAATCCAGGATATTTCAGAGACATCAAGATTTACTTCATACCGAGATCTTTTATAATTCATGAAAGGATCAATAACAAAAATAATATTATGATTTTCTATTCTGAACTCCCCATTTCTGCGTGTGTACAAGCTATGTGTCAACCCCTATAGTTCTTTTGTATCTCATTTGAACTATATACCAGATTCTGTTCTCATATTCACTACACTATGAGATAGACTTCATACAGGAGTTTCTTTGGGAAAATGAAAAGAAGCTAGCATTATCCTTTAACTTTATGTTCCAGCTAAGTAGATGATGTTTCTCATTACATTGTTAAAAAATTGGTGACTATCTTGAACGCATCTACCCCTATCGAATTGATACAGTTAAGTCTGCTTTAGATCTTGACGTACACCTAAAAATTAACAATCGGGGTCAGTTGAGAACAAAACTTTACGACAAAAGGGATGATTACAGCCTCCAAATTGTGAACTTTCCATTTCTATCTATTCTATGTAACAACATTCCAACAGCTCCTGCATATGGGAGCATATATCTCCTAGTTGATTTCAGAGCTAGCATTTCCTATCATGATTTCTTGGATAATGGGTTGCTGCTTTCAAGAAGCTTTAAACCAAGGGTTCGAAGTAGAGAAGTTATTGTTGAAGTCATCCCTTCGAGAATTTCAAGGATGCCATAACGAGTTGGTTGACCGTTATGGAAAATCTGTTTCAGAGATGAAGACGGATATATTCCAATTGTCGTATCCGTTCTCTTATCCTAGAATATGACATCATCTAATTAGACTTATCACCGAAAGATTACTTACATGAGCCATACGACGGGTGCCACCCTTCAGAAGGATTTGTTTACCCTTTCAGGGCAGTTAATACCACCCCTTGTTTTGTTTTAAAGGGGTTCGTGTTTCTTTTGCTTTAGTTTTAAGTGTTATTTTTGTCATTTTATTTCTGTTTTGTTTATACCGAAATGAGTGTTGACTATCCTTTGTCATGAAAAACGTGATTCAATTTCAAAATGTCACATGTAATCAAGTTTCAGGGTTAAAAGATTAGGAAAATGATGAATTTAATGGTCAAATAAGAGTTAATTACCAATCTGACTTATTTTATCGGAGTAAGACGATGGGCGTTACATGTGATCATGTATCTGCTAACCCTTCTGGAGCACCTTAAATCCCCCTGTTTTTTTATTTGGGCCGTGTTGATTAGTCTTTAGTTTTCTGTTTTGTGTTTTGTAGACTGTTGTTTGTCTTTTAAGTCGTTTTTTGTTTTTTCCATGGCGTTGTCAATTTGTCGTCGACGTCTGATTTTGAATATATCTTTGGTGTCTTCCGCCTTTCTTTAACATGCAGAGTTGAACTCAACTTAAAATATAATTAGCTCAATGAAGAAGAACTATTGAAATTATCATAGTTATTGTTGGTTCCTCATGGTATCATTAGCTCGGGAGTCAGTTCTTCGATATTGACTAATTCAAAAATACCTTTCTTAGATTCTCTGTTGATAAATTTAGAATTACAATGTAATTAAGATTCTGAAGTTCAAACTATCTCAGGTAAATATGACCTTAGGCCGTTTCTTTATCACTTTTTGTCATATAGATCTTAAAGTCTTCTATTAAATTACGTTCTTGGCTTTCACTTTTTTGACATAGTTATTCCAGAAATGTATTTCAAACCTATCAAATTTATAAAGATAATTTTCATTAATAAGCCCTAAGGTTTTCCGTGGAAACGTTTGACTTGTGGTGCATATTTGGTAGTAGATGCTATCCAAATGGATGATCGTACTTAATATGCACAAAATAAATGCCACTAGACGGTAAGCAAGGAACAATCAATCAACAAAATGGATGAAGATTGTTTTTACATCATCTAACTATAAAACGACAGTTTTCATTCCAAATTTTCTTTTAACCTTGACTTATGAAATCTGAACAAATTACACTACACTTATGAAATTTACTAACACATCACTGACATATTTGTCAAAAAGATGCAACCAGGTGGAAAACAAAGGCTGGAAGAACGATCTCTTTAATAAATGATGATAACACGTTAATTTAGAGTCATTCTACTATACCAGTCAATATTCCTGTCACACTATACGAAAAGCTGAAAACTGACAACTTGGAAAATTACGCACAATTTCGTCGATTTTAATAAATGCATATAAACGATTTGGTCAAGTGCCAATACATATCAACAAGATAGAAAAGATAAAGAAACTCGATTCCTAGAATTTGAGACATGAAGGTTACAGAACCAAACAAAATGTATTTTAAAAAAGCGTAAACGTTTTCAGTGCGTACACAACGGTAAGACCAAGAGTTCATAATTCTAAATTCTGGTATAAAACATCTCAGAGCATAAAACCCAAGGGTCCCTAAAACTAACAAAGCTTTAAAAGCAGAAAAGCACTTTACCCAAAAAAAAAGTAAACAAAAGAGCACAGGTTGAAATGTCTCGCCTGATTTACTGATCTTGATTGATTTTTATGTTGAAAGTCTTTAGATAAAGGTTCGACTGTAGTCCCCACATAAACTTATTATGTGCATTATCAATTATTATGAGTACATGGGCAAATGAACTGTGTAATTACATGATGGTCGTGAATTATACATTCTAGGTACTGACGTTGTTTATCCTCTTGCGTACGTGTTATAGTGTTATTTTTATTTGTCTTTGTATACTTTTAACCTTTACTGTTTAGTCCATTTTAGTTATATCCTTTGGTGTGGCTCGGTTATTGTGCTATGGTTATTTTTTTATTCTTGTCTTTCATTTTTGCTTATGTGCTTTGTCTATAGAGTGTCTATATGTTTTTTTTTTTCATTGTTGACATAGTTGTTTGTTTTTATAGTGATTAAGATTATAACACAATGTTGACTGCTGTACCCCAGTTTTTGACATTTTTATCTATTATGTCTGTTTGTTTTGCTCACACATTGTTGTCAATATAATGGAATTATATGCGACTGTCATACAAGTGAGAGGTTTAGCTAGCTATAAAACCAGGTTTAATCCACCATTTTCTACATAAGGAAAAGCCTGTACCAAGTCAGGAATATGACAGTTGTTTTCCATTCGTTTGATGTGTTTGAGCTTTTGATTTTGCCATTTGATATGGAACTTTACGTTTTGAATTTTTCTTGGAGTTCAGTATTTTTGTTATTTTACTTTATACACACCTGAACAGTTACAGTCATCCCATACACTTTGTAAAATTTACCTTTTTGCAATTAATATTTGCGAAACCGATGTTATAATGAAAACTTAACGTTGACCAATGAACCATGGACATGCAGTCAGGGTTAGATGAATACTGACAGCAGACGGACATTTACACCTTTCAATCAAGTGCAGCTGACATTTAGCTTATAGTATCAAAGAAACAGACCTTACCATGACAACTTTTTTTTAACAAAAAAATATATAATCTTTATACTTCAAATTGCATGTTATTATTACACTTCAAGCTCCAGTGAAGTATCCTCGTGAACTAATTTCTGAATATAGTATCCATGAAAATACTCAGAATATAATAAAATAGTACTAGTAAATAAACTTTGAACATGTATTTTTTTTTACTTTTTATTCTATAATCCTTTTTAAACGTACGTTTTGAGAGACTGTTTTGTTTTAATGCATAACCCATCGTAGTTATTTGATAAACAAATCATACACATCTAAGAATTTCAATGTTTATTCTGAAACATAGCATGGCTTGTAAATACAAAACCCTTAAACTGTAAAAAAGCATTAACACCATAATACTCTTAATTGGAAAATTTGACTGTTTGGGTACGGAATCTGAAAAACAGACTTAAACTTGAAAACTTGACAAGTGAACAAAGAAAAACAGAGGACAAGGTCAAATGAACCTAGTCAAACGAATTCCAAAACATTGTCAGTGGAGCAGGATCTAATTACCCTTCTGTAGTATTTGAGATCAACCCACACCCCTAAACTAACCCTCCCCCTCACTGTTTTTTTTTTTTTTTTTTTTTTTTGTAGTGTGGGTGTTGTGTTGCTCAGTCTTCAGCTGTGAATGTCTCCTTGGTATCTTTCGCCTCTTTTTAAAAATCATTATACATACCAAATACAGCTGACCTTTTGCTTATAGTACAGAAAACTAACATAACCTTGGAACTTAAGTCGCAATAAAGTTGAGTACTGATCCATATAATAAGAACAAAATGAACCCTGTCTGGAGAATCTAACAATAACCCTTTATACAAAGTTTAATTGTCCTATCGATCATTATTAGTAAAAAAAAAACACTTAAAGCAGAGGTTAAACCATGAAAAAAAAATCATTAAAAATACCAGTCTTTTTTTAACACTATATTGTATGCCAGACGCTTTCTCGGAAATTGAGGAAAACTGGCATATGTTAGACGCAAGCTTCAAAAACATATGGCATCTGTATACAAGTCATGTAGTTTTCTAACTTCTGAAAAATAAAATAGTTTACGCCACTGTCGTATTAGCATTTGTCGCATTCTTCGACATTCGTCGCAGGCGAAACGAAATTCGATTAATCATTTTGCAGAAATCTTCATTATAATTTAATAGATTATCAAAAACATGTCCATCAAACAAAATAAATACATTGAAAAAAGTACCAACATCATAATGTATATGAATCTGAAAACATCATATGTTTAAATTATAGTGACTGTGACTTTCGCAAAATAGGAAATTTCTTTACTTCAAATTAGATTGATATTACTTCTTTTAAAGAACTAAAAATTTATCTTTAACATTTATCTTTTTTCCGAAAATGTCCATTACCTAAATAATAGCATTATCATTAGAAAAGCTGTTTCAAATTAACTTGAAAATTTAAGAATTTGACTAAGAACATTAAATAAGGTTTAAGAAACTATTCAAGATTGTATAAGTCAGCATACCCCACCTTGTCACATATAAGTAATACGTTTTTGTCTTTATTGAAGTGTAATGCAGATGACTCGCACAGATCTTTAGCTTTGATTAATAATGTTTTACTGGACCTCCCGTCAGGTTGTATTACTGTAAGCGATTTCGACTTTGGATCAACAACAAATACATTTTGATGATTATCAACAGCGATACCCTTCGGCTTCACAAAATATTTCTCCTTGTGTATCCATATTACTTCACCTGCCATATTGGTGCAGTTAACAGTACGATCTCTTTTGGTAGTAAAAAAAATTCTATCATTCGTGGTTTCCAAGTACATTCCACAATTAGCATTGAATGTTTTCAGTAAATTTCCTGCAATATCTGTTATTACAATGCCTCCTGTAATGATAAAAAGTTTATTGTCCTGGTATGATATTCCATAGCAGTCGTTCTCAAATTTAACTTCTTTCTCGACAGTATTGTTCTTCAAATTCAAAATCTCTACATACTTTTTATTTCCATATGTAACATCAATACGGTCCGTGTCTACGACTATCAAATCAAACGGTGGTCCAGAGCATTTTATGTCACGGATATGTTTACCGTCTTCACTATACTCCATTAGTACAGAATTTCCAAAATGATTAGCCATCAACAAATTACCATTTGATAACATGGTACATCCAGTCAGCTCAAAATTTAAAAAACCTTTTTGCTCCACTTTAAATCTGTTCTTCAACTGGATACGGACGTTATTAATGTTTTTCATTTCGGGATCTCGAAGTTGTACCTGGGCTTTATCTACGTTTACTTCTTTGAATGGTAAACTAGTCGTAGTCTTCTTAATGGATATTTTCCCAAGCTGATCTACTTCATTCATTACCGACATGACAGAATGATGTAACTTTAAATAAACTTCATAGTTATACACAGAGTTGGTTCCTTCTTTGACGGATTCTACTTCTTTAATGACTGCTTCATTGATCTGACGAGTTCCCAGGAAAAGTTGAATGTCGGATGCGAATGATTTCAGTTGTGATGTTTGCTCTCTCATACAACATAAATCTCGTTTTGAACTTTTCAAACGGTTTAGAAATTTGCTTATTTTGGATTTATAACAACCATGTTGCATGTCTAATTCAAGAAGTAGTTTTTGCTCTAAGTCTTTTATTTTTTTCATTATTCTTGCTCGTGTATCATTGATTGTATTCTTGATAGTTTGCCTCTGGTCATCCAAAGTATTCAATGCTGAATCACGATCGCTAATGATTTGTTGAAAATTTTGTAACGTTCTGGTTAAAGTGTCCTCTAAATCAGCCAGTGCAGTTGAATGTTTTGCATTTTCAGCAGCTTTATCTAAAGGAATGACGTCAGGGCATGTCCCATGACGAGATGGAACGCAACTTAAACACACTGCAACATCATGCGTTTTACAGTACAGTTCGAGTCGCTTGTCATGGTCTTCACAGTTAAGACTGATAAAATGTTTTTATCTGCCGGTAGTTTTCGGTGGTTATCAGCCTGTGATCCCGTGTTGCTTTTATTGATTTATGAACCTTCTCACAATCTGTACATAATCCCTCTTCACAAACTGTACACCATTTCTCTGCATTTTTATTATTTTCTGAATAACCACAAGGACCACAAAGAATAAAATCCGACATTATGGAATACCTGTAAAGTTATATTTGTTAGTATAAATATAAGTGAATTATAACGATTACTAAAAATTGAATGGTATAAAATCAAGAATTGGTTCAATTTTTGTTCGCTAACGAAATATGAATGTTTTTCCTCAGTTAAATTCCTCACCATTACATGTTGAATATTACTAAAATTGTACATGAAAGATGGTTGTCTTGTATTTCTACAAGATGGTGTAGCAAAGATAGCGGAAAGAAGAGGTAGGAATTATCCAATGAATTTATTTCACTTCAGGGCAATTTTCAAAAGTCTTTAAGAGTCAATCTGTACTAATTTGTATAGGCAATACAGAATTATGAGTGTACTTTCAGAATGTAACAAACAATATTTCCTTTTTCTGAACAAATAGTTAAAGATGGATCAAAACTGCAATTACAGAAAAAGCTAACCAAAACATCATAATTATATGCATTGTCTTTCAAATTTTTATATATTTACGTTGATTACGGATGCCTTACGATGCACAGTTTTACAAAATATCCGTAAAATTTGCAATGTTTTGCCAACATAATCTACAAAAGTCGTGTAAGATGTTGAATAGCATTTAGATTGTATTAAAATATGTAAAATGGTTGAGAGACCTTTTAAATTTATCATTTAAACTTTTCGATATTCAAATTTCACTTGGTTTTATAAACTTTTAAAACTTCACGTTCACAGGAGTGAAAGAAAGCAGAGGAAATGATTGATTTATTGATTATTGTTTGTGTAACATCCAGGGGTAAATATTTCATCCAAATGCAGGACAGGAACGAATTAACAACTAAAACAAAAGACAGGTTTTGCAATGTAGGTCGACCGGGATGAAGAACAGAAATCTGGAATGCCACTAAAAATGATGACGTGATCGAAAGAGGCAGAAGAAATGACAATGCTACTTTATTTATGGAATACGTATATATAGTTGACAAGTTGTTTTTATTGGTACCGGGAACATTATCTCACGTGCTGTTATTTGTATTAGCTATGCATATTTAAATAACAATGGCTAGAGGCTCTGAACTACAAGTAGATGCTTTACTAAAAAAATAGGAAGAAGGTAATATTTGTTTTAAGGAACACATTTCTATTGATCTTGATTTTTATTCAAATATTAGTAGTAGTTGACTATATATTTCACTAACAGAATGTGTAATAAAAATGACTGGGTAAAATAGAAGCCACAAATTAAATAAAATATATCCAGACCAAAGCATTAGAATTTTTTTCTGACACAAAGACGGGAAGACTTTTAAGCAGAGAGGTAAATGTATAAATTGAGATGATGAAAAAACTGAAGACGTCTTGCTTATATAAACAACAGATTTCAGTCGTCTTTTTGGAACATAATCATTAAAATGTGAACATATCGAGCTTAGTACTGTTATGGCAAAAATTGGAGTCTACCTTTAATAAATTCTTGAACTAGATCAGATCTCAATAACAAAATATTCATGAAATTATTTGAATACAATTAACTTCATTGTATTAACTTGGATTCTTTCTTTGGAAACCCCCTGATAAATGTTATAACAATAAATATTGGAAACAAATTTTGAAACCATTCAAATCTGGAATAAAATTATTATTTGCTTGAATACTCGGGACGAATGAAAACAAATAAAAAAAGCAGGTTCTGCGGAGTGAACCGACCGGGGTGAAGGACAACAATGTTTGACTGCCACTTGGAAAGATGAGTATTTTAAATAGGGTTATACATTTTGCCACCGATGGACCTCTGAAAGACTTACTGAAATGAGTTCTTACACGTGCAAATAGCTTGACAATCACCCAAAACAGAAGGATGGTATTTAACATCCCCATTCCTTCTTTACATAACTTGGAAGAGTAGAACCTCGGCTCATCAATAATAACCAATTACAATAATTTTAGCTTCGGTAACAATCTTCCCTATTTTTTATGGTACTAAGCACCGATAAGTTTCAGAGTACCGGAGGACCCAAATCTATCACATTGAACAACTGTTATTCAAGTTAAAATAAATTTCCCTGAAAATACCAAACATTTCTTTTTAATATGAACAACATTAATTGCATGGGCTATCAGATCTAAACGATAGTTAATGGGTTTTTTTTTGGGGTGTAAACAAGAACTGTTTTGGGCCAGTCAATGCCTTTGTGCCGCCGATTCATCACACATTATGCTCTAGGCGGTGGTCTTATTTCATTCATTTTGATTTTTTCTCTTTTGACATTTGGTTTAACCAAATTGAAGGCCAACATATGAAAAAAAATATGTATCATTGGGAACAAGGAAGTTAATCATAAAATGATATACCCAAGATTTTGTGGAATTCAATATTAAAACACGTAAAATAAAAAGAATACATATACCGTTTCTTCGGATTCCAATGAATATTTATAGATGCCAGAACCTTTACCTTTGCTAATCAAGCTTTGTTTTTGCTTAATTACCTTTGATATTCCTTATGAATGACAGCTTCTATTTCATTGTAATCAGGGTGTAAGTCACGTGATATAACATTTTAAAGATAGGTAAATTTAAAAGGTATACAGATATTAAGTTTTAAATGTTAAATGTATATGAGGTTTTCTCCGTCAATAAACTGTCCCAGGTAAGGGGAGGAGTTAAGCACTCACAAACTTGTTAAACCCGAAACATTCTTATGTATACCCCTGTCCCAAGCCAGGAGCATGTGTTCAAGGGGTTGTAGTTGGTTGATGTCGTCTTTTTTTTTTCGTTTATTTGTTGTCGTTTACATTAGCCCGTGTATTCATTTTATAGTTTCACGCTTTTGCCATAACCGGACCTAATTGTTGAAAGCCGTATGGTGACTTGCAATTGTTAACATCGTCGACCTGTTGTCTTAATGCAGAGTTGTCTCATTGGCAATCTTTCAGAGTAAAAATATGGCATATTGGTATTGATATAGTACAATTGACTGATATATATTGGAAAATTGGGAATTTATGATAATGAAGGGGAGGGACTAGGGGGGGACTCAACACAGAATCCTGTCCTCGCGCACCTATGAGGCGATCATGATCAAATTCGCAGATTTATTTTTATTTTGTTCTCAATCTAATTCAAATAAGATCTCTGATTTCGTTCTGATTATAACTTTGACGAGAAAGCGAGTTATGATAGATCTGAATTGTTATCATATTGTATAGAGTTTATACTGTTAAAAAATCTTGACTTGTTTGTATGCCTTTTTTATGGCCGTCGCACTGTTTTGTAACAAGTTAAAGATTTGGTTTGAGGTAGTTTGTAGTCACGTCAACGTGAAACTTAGTACACATATTCATTATGAAATGAACTGTTTAACATATATGTATATATATACATATAAAGTCTCTGATTGATTGTATAATAAAAACTATAACCCCATTTTTCATACGTTTCGGCCATTATGGCCTTCTTCATTGGAATAAATTGCAACATTGAAACAACAATTACATCGCTTGGTTACATTACGTTATAATTAGTACTATGACGTTCATTTGCTGCGTTTTTTTCTCTTTTACTGTAAAAGTCGACATTTGAAACCGAGACGATCTATTACAGTACAAACCAAAGAAAGAAAACAACAGAGTACCCTTGGTAATTACTTATTCCAAAGCGCTTCCAAATATACATTCAATTCTCAGAAAAAAAAATTAAATTCTCTATCAATCTAACAGGCTAAAGAAAATATTCCCAGATCCGCCTATCGTAGCATTTAAACGTGACAACAACATAAAAGACTTCTTAGTGCACAAGAAGCACAATTTACTATTTTATAAACAAACTAATGGCTGTGGACCATGCGGGGAAAATTGTGCATTATGCTCACACATTAATGAGACCAAGGTATTTTGTGACAACACCGGAAAAGAATATACCATTCAGGGACAAATAAACTGTAAAACCGTGGGCGTAGTCTATGCAATTAACTGTACAAAATGCGAAAAACTTATATATGTAGGACAAACAGGTGATACACTATATCAACGGATGCTTTTGAACTTTACAAAAATTAGAACAAACAAAACCGACGATCCGATAGCAAACCACTTCATTCAACATTATCATTCGATGAACGATTTAAAAGTTACCGCCATAGAAAGAGTATTTGGAACAGAAATTTACAGAAAAACAAAAGAAGCCTTTTGAATAAAAAAATTTAAAACTTTAGAGCCTGATGGACTCAACACAATGTATGAACGATAGTGAAAATATTTATAAAAAGAGAAAAAAACGCGGCAAATGGACGTCATAGTATAAATTATAACGTAATGTAACCAAGCGATGTAACTGTTGTTTCAATGTTGCAATTTATTCCAATTAAGAAGTCCATAATGGACGAAACGTATGGAAAATGGTGTTACAAAAAATGTATAGTTTTATTATATATATACAACTCGTCTAAACATCAGCCCATCAATGTTGTTCTTCCCTCGCCGGGATTCGAACTCATGCTACTGAGATATCGTGACACCAAATCGCCTGCACTGTATCCGACGCGCTAGACCACACGACCACCTAGGCTTCACAAAAATAAAGCTTTCGGTGGCCGGGTGTTACCTTTCCTCGTCAGTTTTAATCTAGCGTCGTAATACAGTACATGATATATAAGGCATGAAGATGGAATTGTTACAGATCAGCTGGAATATATATATATATACAAGTCTAAATTGAAAACAACGTTCAAACCTATGATTGCGTTGGATAAAAAGCGCAATTTTTATACGTGTGCATGCAAAACAAATTTCTTGTAAGAGGGGTCTAAATACAGCACAAACAACATTTTCCAAAAGACCAAAAAAGTGAAAAAGTATATTTTAACAAAACGCATTTGACTAACAGGTCGAACAACAAATGTTCTTAAACCCTGCTGACTGCCATTGGCGATTGCCAAATAAACGGATCACCGATGTAAGAAATGGATTTTAATTATAAATTTAATACTAAACAGAAAACAATAAACTCGCGGAAAAGATGATATACCGCAAAAGAAAGGTGCAAAGGTTTTTTTACACCATATCCAGATTTCGACAATTAATGTCTCTTCAGTGATGTTAGGAATCGAAACGGTATTTGGAAAGCCATACAATTCACTTCAATTTAGGATAGACTCTTGAATTTTGAGGAGTCAAAATAGGATAAACGGATCATATAAACCCGAAGGCAAATATAACACAAGCCCAAACGAAAAAATATAAACAAGTCTAAATTGAAAACAACGTTCAAATCTATGATTGCGTTGGATAAAAACCGCAATTTTTATACGTGTGCATGCAAAACAAATTTCTTGTTAGAGGGGTCTTAATACAGCACAAACAACATTTTCCAAAAGACCAAAAAAGTGAAAAAGTATATTTTATGTTTTTTATGCATTTTTATGTCCGTTTCACCGTCCCGTATCAGGTTAAAAAGTTGGTTAAATGAAGTCTGTGATAATCTAAATTTCAAACTAAGTACACATTGTTTTTGTTTTTGAAACAAACGAGTAAGAGGTACCTCTAGAAAAAAGTCCTACATTTTGTTATGCCCCCGCCGCAGCAGAGGCGGCATTAAAAAAGAGGGACGAAAGATACCAGAGGGACAGTCAAACTCATAGATTGAAAATAAACTGACAACGCCATGGCTAAAAATTATAAGACAAACAGACAAATAATAGAACAGAATACACAACATAGAAAACTAAAGACTAAGCATCACGAACCCCACCAAAAACTGGAGGTGATCTCAGGTGCTCCGGAAGGGTAAGCAGATCCTGCTCCACATGTGGCACCCATCGTGTTGCTTATGTTATTACAAATCCGGTAAATAGTCTAATTTGGTAGGTCACATTCGTGAAAAGGGAAGGGTTTTTATTAAGTGTTGCCCTTGTCCGTCTGTACGTTTGTCCATACGAACGTCTGTACGTCCCAAAATAAGTTTCCGTTCTCTAACTTTAGTTTACCTCAACCAATCTTTTACCGTTTTAGAGTTATGTCCCTTTACAAATGGAAACATTGATGAATTTTTCGTTTCCGTTCTCTAACTTTAGTTTGCCTCAACTAATGTTATGAAACTTATACACAATGCTTTTTACCACAAAACTCAGATCAAGTTTGAATTTGGGTGGCGTCGCTTATACTGTTCTAGAGTTATTCCCTTTATATATGGAAAAATTGCTGAATTTTTCGTTTCCGTTCTCTAACTTCCATTCTTATTACCACAAAACTCAGATCAAGAATTTGGGTGGTGTCACTTTTACAGTTCTCTAGCTATGTCCCTTTATAACATTATATGCAAACGGGGGCATCATCTGTGTCCCATGGGCACATTTTCCATTTATTTAAAACGAAACTAATATATTGTGATGATCAGAATATCTGAAACTGGAAAAAACACTTCAAGACAAAAACCAGTCGTCTAGATGAGTAGACAAGGAGAAAAAAGTGCGTTTGAAAAATAGAAGTTTTGCAATTATACGTTCCTAACAATTATAGAGGTATGTCAGATGATACGTTAAACATCATCTGTCCTACGTCGTATGGCGTGATAGTCAAAGTAGTTAGTTGGGGGTGTTGTTTCCCTACCCCTGTCCGTTCGACTGCCACTGTCACTGCTGTTAATGAACTGATTATGATTAAGGCGAATTTTTTTAATGAATAAATAAATGTGTCATCGTATTTTTATTTATATGTACAAAGACACTAAAATGTCAATAGCCTTGAAATCTTATGTGAAAATTGTCTCCAGCGTACAGGATTGTTTTTTGTTTTGTTTTGTTTGTTTGTTTTTTTTTTGCACCAGTGGTTGATTAAAATGACGCCTTCCTCCTTTACGACGGGTGCCATATGTGGAGTAGGATCTGCGTACCCTTGCGGAGAATCTGAGATCACCCCAGTTTTGGTGGGGTTCGTGTTGCTCAGTCTTTGGTTTTCTATGTTGTGTTTTGTGTACTGTTGTTTGTCTGTTTGGCTTTCTTTTTTAGCCATGGCGTTGACAGTTTATTTTCGACTTATGAGTTTGAATGTCTCTTTGGTATCCTTCGCCTCCCTTTTAAGAGTTCTTCCTGCTGGCTGTTACCTAGTGGGCTATCATGTTAAACTATCAAAAGACAACAAAGAAAATCGATTAAAAAGTTAGAGAAGTACAATAACAGATATTACAAGATGATCGACACTCAATTACGACTACGTTAGGTTACTGCTGGTTTTGGTCCTTTGTGGTTTATAGATATCAAGTGGTTTCGTAAACTGGGAAGATGACAAAATGGCTGCATGCACAGAATTGATACTCTCAATTTAAAATCGATGGTGATCTCTTATCTAGCAGCATAAAACTTTAATATTTATGAATTTGTACTTTTTTATACATAATGAATATAATATCAATTTTTCATTTTTTTGCGAAGTTTCCCTTTAACTGCAGAATTAACATTTCTAAAAACCTGCATGTGAAAAAGATGTAAAGCATTTCTCTTGATTTGAATTAGATTGGTCATCGTAGATCGATTTTTGTGCAAGGTCAGCAAGATTAAATAATAGCTGAAATTAATTGTTTCCCCCTGAAGAAACATTGAAATCCGATAAAAATAAGAGGGAACTTAATGAGGCTTTACTAATATTCAGAACAATCTATAAAATCTCATATTTCAATTCATAGGTCAACACTTTCGAAAGAAGACCTGTAATATATTTTTTATAATGCATTCCATAATTTTGAATTCTCCTGGTATCGTACTCGTATGTCGGGGGTTTGATCCCTGGTCAGTGCGTGAAACAAAACAATTTTAAACATGCATTTGTCGTTTCTTCCTTAGGCCTGCTTAGGAGCAAAAAAGACTGTTTGGAGTCAAGGTCAGATATGACCTGTGGACTTCTACTGCTGTTTGTGGGTTAACATGTTGAACAACCAAATCAGCGCATCTATCTAGCACAAAGCAGGATATGAATATGTCATCGTCCTTATTATTTACATGTATATATTATAAATTGTAGAATACACATTAAGGTCCCTTAAAAATCAGTCGATTAATAATACCCGAATTTATATAATATTAAAAACCAATTGTTCAGAGAACATTGAAGGTCTTTCCAACATTTAATTTCTAAATCATTGATGATAAGTGACTTCCGGTTTACCGAAAGTTACTACTGGGGTCAATTCATAGGTTTCTACATACTGATTCCAAAAATATATGGTTTCTAAATACTTTTCCTTAAAATAAGGGAGATAATTTGCTACTTGCGGTTAAAACATGTCACTTTCGGTCTCATAAGATAGCTTCATTCACACTGATTCCAAAAATATACCGTTTCGATATACTTTTGCCGTATATAACAGAGAAAATTTGCTACTTACGGTTAACAGAAGGTCACGTCTGGTCTCAAATAATAGGTTTATGCATGCCGATTAAAAAGATTTTCCATGATAGACGTGCAAAAATTGTTACTAACGGATTACTCAAGGTCACTTCTGGTTGATATTTTTCAAGGTAATAAACCTCCAAACCTTACGCAAAGAATCCTATGGCTTTATCATGTGCAAGTATGAAGTTACAGCAAAAGTCAAAATTTAAAACGTCAAATTAGCTTTTCCTTGACATCAAGTTGAAGGCCATAAAGGAAGGATCTCAAATCGCTATACACTAAGTCTCTACTATGTATGGTTTATGAGTTATATCTCAATAAAACTTATTTTAAGTTTGTCATGGGGAGAACACTCCTATTAACAGACACGGTACTTTTTCGACCAAAATTTTAAAGTTATAACATGTCACCATAAGGAACAATTTGATAAAAAAAATGGCATTATTTATTACAGTTTGTGAGGAAAAATTCAGATCATGACCTTAATCTTTGACCTTGACCTCAAATTTCTTTTGGTTGACCGATGACATCAGATCAAAGTATCCTAGGTCTCTATAACTTACAGTTCATGGGTAACATTTATGCATCACTATGCCAAATACAGAAGGGGATATAACTCTCATAAGGAGTCTCCGTATGGATTCGGTTAAAATCTAACAGAACATACTGAGGATATAACGAGCAATTTGAAAAAAAAATGAATTTTTCGCTTTCTTTTACGGTTGCAAAGAAGTAGAATGACAAGAAAACAATGTACGGGGAGATAACTCTCACAGTAGAACGTGAACGGTTACACAGAGTCAACTGGGAAAGTGTATTCATTGTTCGATATCATGTGCCAACAATCTTTTCGATATCTTACAAAACAAAACAAAAATCTCAACATCAAAAAGTGGCGGAAGAAAAAAAAATAATCAGAACAAAATCAAAAAGTTTTTCCAGGGAGAGTGGAAAGACCTAAAAAGATATAGAAATACGGCTACTAGATCTTTTTCAGTCCTTTACTAAATCCCTGGTTGAGGAGCAGTAAGTGAGCTGCTAAATGAACTGTTAAATAATTCCGCCTAATCTTATTGGAGCCATGATCATTTTAAACTGTAACTATACATTTGAACAATTTAGAAAATTAAAAAAAAACATTTTAGATTATGTTTTCTTCGTTTTACAAACGTTTTACAAACGTATAAAAAGAACTAATAGTTAGGTATGATTATACTGTTGTTTTTTTTTTTTTGTTATTTGGTATTGTCGAAAACAAAACATATGGTATCCAATAGTCCTTATAGAAACTTATTTTTACTTAGAAATTTAAGCCTAAATGTGTAAAGAGCTAAATGACCAAATGGGGCCTTAAAGAGTATCCAAATCCATATAAGGTCAATTTTGCCTGAAATGATTAGATTCTTAGTTTTTTTATTATTTTTTCAATTAATCAACGGAGAATTTACATGCAAAAGTATGTTATAAATGATGTCAGTACCTAAGCACCGACTACTGAAGTGCTGATACCGGCTGGGGGACTAACATTCCGCTAGCAGCGGTTGCACGATAAATCCCGCTCGACCAACTTTGCAGATCTTTTCTCCCACATTTATTGGTTTTTTCCTAAATATACATGAAATATTTGCCATTGGACGACAAACCATAGAAATCTATCATTAATTCGTCAGCTATCAGATCTTCAGATAATCAGATTAAACAGTGCGACAGTACTTTGAGTTCTTAAATTCATCCTACGGTAATGAATTTGTAAGTGTTACTTTTCCAAAATGATTCAGTGGATTTCAATATTTTACACAAAGTTTGTTAATAACTAGACACGTATCAGTGCAAGCACGGGTATTCTCTGGGAAGTTCCAAAAGCTGATACAAAACTGTTGAAGATTATTGTAAGCGAGATGGAAACCCTGTTGACGCACTTCCAAGAACATATGAAATCACCATTATATTAATATACGACAGCAATTTTGGTGTAAATTCATATTGACCTGTATGGAATTGAAGCAAACTACAGGTACATGTATCAACCCAAGTTAATGCAACAGAAAAAATAGGTGACAGGTGTATAAAAAATAGCAAAATATTGATATATATATAAACGCTCATTCTGTCAAGCACTTGATTTCATGGAGTTCTTGTGACTCTAACATGTTATTTATATTCCCCAATGCGAACCCTATGTATATGGTTGGTATTCTTCAGACTTTTATTTGCTTGAACCTATCTGCCCCATGGTGATTTCATAGATTGTTTTTCACTTCAGTAATCAAAACTTAAGGTTGGGGTTAAAAAATACATTGTTGGGTCGGCCGGGTATCCATATTCACACATAATTTCTTGCTTAAGCCATCCAGTTTCTGAATTTAACAACATACATGCTTATATGTGCGGTTAGCGTTAGAAAATTCAAAATAGCTGCCGCTGTCATGGAAACCAAGTTTGGGGTGACATCAGCTATTGTTGCAATTGCAAATCTAGTTATATTTACATTTTATCGATTCCATCATTGATTCACATAGAGGTCCATCAATTTGACAGTTACTTGACATTTAAGCCAGAACAATCTGTCCATAAAGTTGTTCAACAAACTGTTGGAAAGGTTTTGTATACATTCATTATGTAAATTAGATTATATTCTAATAACTATATGGTGGACATTTAGGGTGGTGTCTTAAGCAGGATGTATATCTGGGGGTAAACAATCTATTAAAAGAATTATATAGTTACTTTTCTAGTTTAAAAATTTTACATGTGACTTTTTGGATTGTTGTCTCATTGGCAATGATTCGAAGCACAAAGGTTTTCTACTCTCAAGTATAGATGTATTTGGCACAAATTTTCGGAACTTTAAATTTTCAATGTTCTCTGATTGAATTGTCTTTCCTACTGTTTTGATTTGAGCGCCACAGATGAGTCTAATGTAGACGAAAAGCGTATCTGGTATACCAAATTATAAGTTATTTATCTTTTATGAATTCATTCCTATTCTCTTTGTTTTATAAAGCTCAAATAACAAATAATTAAAAATAAGCCAATTATTTTGTACACAATTTCTTTTGATTTGTGTCAGGTGATCTAAAACATGTCGTTCAAACAAAGCAAATATTGTCTAAAAGACTTTTTGTTTTTTCATAAGACTCTGAAAAGTTTGTTTGAATCAAAGTCACTGTGATTTCACAAAGTAATACATCTGTTTATTTAAAGTTTCGGTATTCATTCGGTATTCATTCATCCTCATTACAGAAACAAAAAGTATGTTCAATTTCATTTCTTTAAAATAAATCTATTAGCCAAATTACATTGTTTCTCCTTCACTGGGAAATTCTTGAATTCCTAAATTTATAAAGATATATAATTCTGTTCAAGTACTACTCAAGATTGTATAAGGTAGCATATCCATACTCGTCACATCGAAGTAATACGTTTTTTTCTTTGTTGAAGTGTAATGCAGATGAGCAATCAAAATAATGAATTTTGGTTAGTAATGTTCAACTTTCCTTCCCGTCATGTTGTATAACTATCAGCGATTTCGACTTTCCATCAGCAACATAGACATTTTGATGATCATCAACAGTGATGCCCTTTGGCTTGACTCCTTATATACCCATATTTCCTCGCCTTCCATGGAGATACAGTTTACAGTACGATCTCTTTTGGTGGTAAAATAAATTCTATCTTTCGTGGTTTCTAAGTACATTTCACAATCAAAATATAATGTTTTCATAACTTTGCCTCCAGTATCTGTTATGACAATGCCACCTGTAAAAATAAAAAGTATATTGTCCTGGTATGATATTCCATTGCAGTCGTTCTCAAATTTAACTTCTTTCTCGACAGTATTGTTCTTCAAATTCAAAATCTCTACATACTTTTTATTCCATATGTAACAGCAATACGATCCGTGTCTATGACTGTCAAATCAAACGGACGTCCAGAACACGGTATGTCACGGATATGTTTACCGACTTCACCATACTCCATAAGTACAGACAGAATTTCCAAAATATTAGCCATCAACAAATTACCATTTGACAGCATGGTACATCCAGTCACCCCAATCGTTAAAAATCCTTTTTGCTTCACTTCAAATCTCTTCTTCAACTCGATACGGACGTTTTCAATGATTTTTATTCCGGGATTTTGAAGTTGTACCTGGGCTTGATCTATATTTCCTTCTTTGAACGGTAAACTATTCGTAGTATTCTTAACGGATATTTTCCCGAGCTGATCTACCTCGTTCATTAACCCCATGACGGAAGGATGTAACTGTAAGTAAAATTCAGAGTTCTCCAAAGTCTTGATTCTTTCTTTGAAAGATTCTACTTCTTTGAGGACTGCTTCGTTGATCTGGCGCAATCCCAGGAAAAGTTGAATGTCGGATGAAATGATTTCAGTTGCGATGTGTGCTCTCCCATACAACATAAAACTCGTTCTGAACTGTTCAGACGGTTAAGAAGTTTGCATACTTCGGATTTACAACAACCATGTTGCATGTCTAATTCAAGAAGTAGTTTTTGCTCTAAGTCCTCTATTTTTTTCATTATTCTTTCTCGTGTATCATTGATTGTATTTTTGATAGTTTGCCTCTGGTCATCCAATTTCTTTAATGCTGAATCGCGATCGCTAATGATTTGTTGAAAATTTTGTAATGTTCTGGTTAAAGTGTCTTCTAAATCAGCTAGTGCAGTTGAATGTTTTGCATTTTCAGCAGCTTTATCTAAAGGAATGACGTCAGGGCATGTCCCATGACGAGATGGAACACAACCTAAACAAACTGCAACATCATGCGTTTTACAGTACAGTTCGAGTCGCTTGTCATGGTCTTCACAGTTAAGACTGACAGAAATGTGTTTAATCTGCCGGTAGTTTTCGGTGGTTATCAGCCTGTGATCCCTTGTCGTTTTTATAGATTCATGAACCTTCTCACAATCTGCACATAATCCCTCTTCACAAACTGTACACCATTTCTCTGCATTTTTATTATTTCCCACATAACCACAAGGACCACAAACAATAAAATCCGACATTATGGAATACCTGAAAAGTTATATTGTTAATATAAAGATAATTGAATTATAACGATTACTAAAAAATTGAAAGATATGAGTTCAAGAATGAATAGAACTTTTGTCTGATCACAAAAACATTAATGTTTTCCTCTGGGTTTTTTTTCTCACCATTACATGTTAAATCTCATTTTAAAACATGTAATTGAAAGATAGTTGCCTCGTATTTCGTACAAGATGGTTTAGTATAGATAGCGAAAAAAGAAGCCAAAGAGATATGACCATTTTCCAATTTAATTTATTTCACTTCCGGGCCATTTTCAAAAGTCTCTTAGAATTGAGAATGTAACCACAATATGTTTTAAATTATTTGGATATATAGCATATAATTTGGTTTATAATTGTTTCGACAGCTGCATTTTATTGCTCGGTAGAGATGTCTTCTCTTAATGATCTATAACGACTTTCGGGAGTTTGTTTTTGTTTCTGTGTCTCGTCGGGAATTTATAGCTTAGCGGTCAGACCATAGCCGTAAAAATAATTACTATTGAAAGATAACGCTCAGTCTTCTTGTTTTCATTCAGTTTGTTAGAAGTCTTGTCTAACCAAAAATATTGGAATTAATATTACTTCCAATTTAAGTAGAAAAGTGTTAAAACAAATTTATTTGGATAACCTCAAATCAGTTTCCGAACCTGAAGAATTGTCGAATGAAGACCAGGAAGGCTCGCCAAATTTACAAACTGTGACCAGTAGTTCGCCTGATGAACTTCCGCATATAGGAAATTTAACAGAGTTGTTATGGAACTAAGGAATTCTAGGAATTCTAACAACACTAACAGGAAAATTGTAATATTCCTTTATCGGCGGTGTTTTCTGGGATTCTACAAGATACGCGAAGAAACGGGTTTCCTCAAGTGCACACATCAGATCATCATGTGTTTACATTTTACAATGGTACGGTGTTTCTGCTAATGAAAGCGATTGGGGATAACTCCTATCCTTAACACCTCTACAGCTACAAATAACGTAGTGCCGTCATCGTCTGTGCCGTTCTTGAATATCATTTCACCAGCGCTAAAAAAGCAAATCATAGAAGGCAGGGACGTTAATTTAGCTGCTTTGTTAATGACAGATTACGAGTCCGTTTAGGCAGCTAGTACTTTACTTAAAGAACTTAATTTGCAAGGAAAAAAGGATATCCGACTTCATAGATCGCTGACTATTAAAGAGTTCGTATGCGCCAAAGCTGCAACTGCACTTCGGGATTTAAAGTTAAATTTGACTGGGAAGTTAATTGCTCATTGTGTAAATAGCTTTTCAAGCATCTCCTCAAAACATATCTTTTTGGTTATTTCTTTTCAACATAATGTAAAAAAAAGACCATACGTATGACAACAATGACATACTTAAAATGATTATACACGTTTATGTATCCGTAATTTCAATAAGGAGGTATGCAGATGTCCAGAGTCACAATCAATGTCTTTTTTTATGGAATTTGATGATGCTGAAACTGGTACAGATGTATAAGATTACTATGTTGTTGTTACATTTACTCAGCCGTACATGTAGAATTGTACTTATTAAACTTAGTACTGAGGAAAAGTAGTTGATGTGTTATATTATCAGATGCTTTGCAATTAATTAATCATTTACCATGTAGAAATGGATGCTTAATTTCATATAGCCGAGGAACTATGTATATAGTATGCATATGAAACGTACATCATAACTTTCACTGACCTGTTATTTACGCTTGGGATTTGTTTTCCTGCTCGTGGTACTTGTGGAGTGAATAATGGTTTGCAGATATGATTGCACGGGTTATACCAATAGTTTGGACGTGTCTCCTGAATTTTCTACATTTATCTTCCAGACAGGTCATATAATTGTATTTAGAATTATTTTCTACATGAATTCCTTTATTCTGAAAATTGTTGTATAGTATTAGAGATTTTCGCATACGCTGGTTAATAGTCGATTTTTTATCTTATCCTTACTAGTTTATTCATAAACAATCGAAAATTACTACACATTTATTTTTACTCTACACATTCTCATTCATCTGAATTGCGGAACATGATTTATTGCTTCCTAATTGATGTCTACACATATTCACATGTTAACAGTTTCGAGATTGAATAATGGAAGAACGTATATTTTCTACATTTATAGAACATGGAGTCAAAGGCAAAATAACAAACAATTAAAATTATTTTTATAAGAGTTCGTAGAGTTCCATGAAATTCGCTTATATGCATTGATTTTTTTTTTTTTTTTTAATGTGAATTTTGTTTCTTATTAATTATATCTATTTGTTTATCATTTACATTTTTAATTTTGATCACGAGATTTAGATTGATTGATTGGTGGTTGCTTTACACCGCATCAGCACAAAGGTTTTATCGCGGGGACACGTGATTTAGAAGTTACTCGTAGAATTTCAGATTCTGTATACCATGTACGATATGAATTATTATCAGAAACCGATGTTGCATTAGGTTGTATTTAGTAAACTTTGCACGATACTTTAGAGATCATGATCATTAGTTATTGTCACCCAGCAGCATCACGTTTCTATACTATGCATACAGAAGGCTCTTAGTAGTACTAACATGACTAAGTTACTTGGCTTATAAATTATCACCATCGTCTCCCTATACTTAACGTTGTTATGCTTTTCGGTTATCGGCTCCTCGGCCTTAATTTTTTATGGTTCGGTTCCAAATGCTTAAGTAAGTTTCAGGTGTCCCTAAAGGATATTTGTCGAATTTAATGTATATGTACATCTTCTTTAAAACTATTATTTTATTGAGACAATACGAATAGACGGGTTTTAGTCAGTCAGTTTTCAATTTAAGACAGTATATATTTTTTATCCGATTATCATGTTAATATAAACTAGCTTAATGTTGAATGTTTACAACTGTAACGAGAATCACTGAAGTAATAAAATTAGATGGTGTTTTTATTGTTTGCGAAAATAACAAGGACAAACAAGTCATTCAAACTTAACAAAGTCTTATCCTAAAAAATATATTACGGAACCGATATCGATTAAAAACAAATGAGTTATGTTAGAAAGGATATGATATTTAAAATCATGAAACAATATCACAACATCCTTTTATTGCGGTCCTTCTTCTCAAAGTCAAAGCGACTACTTCAACATGGAGAAAACTTCTCCAAGTTTAGACGACCGCTAGCATTGGTCCGAGTGATATTGCATGATGTCAATCACGAATCTTGTTCACGTATCGCGTTTTGTAGGTATTTAAGTAACTTGGTTTGATTGATTGGAATATGAAATACTACTTACATCCGTTTGACTATACAAATGAATCGACACTCCATAGACTCATTCTCTATATGATAATGCGCGCTGTCAAACGTATACAAGGAGAGCATAATCCAAAACCACGCATTCTCATTACTTTACAGGTACTTGGGAGAATTTGCATTTCTCTTAGAGCAGGTGTTTCTCTACCTTTACTGATTGTATGCTAGAAACGGCTTGTAAAGTAGCCTTTCTTTTAATTAATTAGATGTGGCGAATTTACAGTTTCAAAACATTTTGATTCTACTGTAAATTTAAGTGTAACAGATGTTGAAATTCTTGATTCGTATGCTATTCTACACCTTAAATCCTCTACGACAGACCATTTTCACAAAGGTGTCAGTATACAGCTTCACAAATCTGATCATACTATTTGTTCCTTCTCTGCTATCAAAAAGTATATCGCAATCAGGAAGGGTAGAGAAGCATCTTTTGTTTTCAGATCCATTGTTTGTCAAAGAGAATGGTAGCTTTTGGACCGGGACTTTTCGTCAGAAGTTTAAAAATGTACTAGATTAGTGTGGGTACAACTCCAGCTTATACAATGGTCATTCCTTTAGAGTTGGTGCTAGTACTTCGGCAGGATCCGTTAATATTCAAGACCATCTTATCAAATACTTGGTCGGTGGACATCGGCCAGTTATTGCCATTATATTCAGATTTTCAAGGACACGATTTGGAAAGTTAAAGTCTTTCACAATATCTGAGTCATTATAGATATGTGGACATAATCGAACTTGAATGTATGTTCTTTCCAAACAACAAATGTACTTTACCTGTGAACTTGTGACCATAATTGAACTTTTATTCAGCCATTTCGAAGAGTTGCTGTTTTTTTTTTTTTTTTTTTCGCGATACACTTGGACACATCTTTATATATAATCGTTTTAGCAGAAGAAACAATGTATTTTAACTTTAAGTTTAATTTATAGTGACAGTTATCTGAATCGGATTAACCTGTTTTTTAGAATATTCAGCCGTGTGAAGAGTTGCTGTTTTTCCTTGATACACGTGGACTTATCTTTTACAACAATTTACTGAATTCGTATCATTCGGGTTTTTTGCCGAGAAATGTGTATTTCAATTTAGAGCCTGCAAGCAAACGTGAAAATTAACAGATGTGAACTTTATAGTTTTCTAATATTCAGCCATGTGATGAGTTTCTGTTTTTGTTTTTGTTTTTTAAGATACATTCGCACTTTATCGTTATGTTATTGTGCATCATATTTTGTATGTATATATATATGTTTTTTCTCACATGCGATTTGAAGGCTCCCATATACCCCTTTTTAAAAATTCTTACAACTTGGGGATTACTCAGCTCATATCATTCTTTTTTATAATCTGAGCAATGGCCATTCATTGCATTTTTTATCACTGGTCAGTCTTTTAAATGACAATTTTATCCCCAAGTTCTATCAACTTACAACTCACATTTCATTGCATTTGTAGTTATACTACAGTTGATAGGACAGTTCACGTCGAATTTCCTGTCAACCACTGTTTCGCAAGCATCCATAGTTCGCGCAAAACTAAACGCTTTACAACAGATCAGGATTCAGGGAATTCGACGGAGAAATATTTTCAAAATTAGCTAAAATATTTTCAAAAGTAGCTGAGATGATTTCCCAAGGGCAATACTATATTATTTTTATTTTTTGGTAATAAATTTTATATTTATTGTATATTTGTCAGTTTTCTCTGTTGAAATTATTCGTTTTCAGTCAGACATTTTGTCTCTGTTATAGTACCACCAGCCACTTAATTACAGACAGTGGATCTTTACTTGGTACAGGTCATTAAGGTCAATTACAAGTGCATACAAAGTTCAGACGATAATCAATGTGTTCTAAAATATGTCACAGTGTAATTTACGGTATACCTTCTTGGAGAAACTGAGTGGTTATAAATTTTAAATTATTTGGATATATAGCATATAATTTGGTTTATAATTGTTTCGGCAGCTGCATTTTATTGCTCGGTAGAGATGTCTTCTCTTAATGATCTATAACGACTTTCGGGAGTTTGTTTTTGTTTCTGTGTCTCGTCGGGAATTTATAGCTTAGCGGTCAGACCATAGCCGTATTTTGAACAGATAATTAAAGATGACCAAAAACTGAGATTAAAGAACAAACTTTTTAAAAAAATCTATGCATTGTCTTTTAAATGTTAAAAAAAATCATGTTGATTGTGAATGCCTCACGATGCCCAATTTTCCAAAATACCTGTAAAATTGCAATAGTTTGTCAAAATTGTCTACAAAAGCTGTGTATAGTGTTAAATGAAAGATGGTATGACTATAAGTATAATTGTTTGAGAGATCTTTTCATTATATCATTTAGACTTTCCAATGTTCAAATCTTACTAGGTTTTAACAACTTTTGAAACTTCACGTTCACATTAGTGAATGAAAAAAGGGGAAATGGTCGATTGATTGATTGTTGTTTTTTTTTTTTTTTTTTTTTGACTTTCAAAGGCAAATATTTCATGTATATTAAGGACGGAAGCAAATAAACACCTAAAAAAATGGACAGGTTCTGCAGGGTTAGTCGACCGGGATGAAGGACAGGAAGTTTGGACTGCCACTAGAAATGAGGTTGTGGTGGATATGACAGAAGAAATTACAATACTTCTTTATTCATGGTTTACATATTGAAAGTTGACAAGGTTTTTATTGGTACCAGGAACATTATCACATGCTATTGTTGATAGCTATGAATATTAGATATCAATTACTAGGGTATCTGCTATATTATAATAAAAGATTAAAAAAGAAGGTAGTATTAGTTTTGAGGAACACGTTTTTAATTAACTGCATTTTTATTCAAATATTAGTATATATCATTAGCAGAATGTGAAATGAAAATGACAGAGTACAATTAAAGCACATTTAAAGAAACATCCAGGCCAAAATATAAATATCTTCGAAGAATTTAAAGCAAGGAGGTAAATGAACAAATAAAGATGATGAAACAATAGAAGACGTCTTGCTTATATAAACAACAGATTTCTGTCGTTTTTGGAACATAGACATCAAATATGAATATCTTGGGCAAGTTCTGTTATGGCAAAATTAGAGTCCACATAAAATTCTTGAACTCTTCTAGATTAGTTTAGTTTTTGGGAAAGTTACTCAGAACGAATAAAAACAAATCAAATAAGCCGGTTCTGCAAAGTGGACCGATTGGGATGAAGGACGAAAAAATCTTATTGAAAGGGTCCTAATACATGTAGAGAGTTCAGCACTTAACCACCACATAAGCATCGCATTTTACATCCCTACTACATCTGGGCTTAATTAGAAACGATTTAAAAAAAATATTTATAACTACTGTAAAATAAAACTTACACTGTTATTCTTATGGAAAAGAACTAATCAACGATATATTTGATTGTAACAGAAAGACCGAAATTTATTAAATTGGTCAATTGTAATTTCACTTTAAGTATATTTCACTGGAAAAAAAAACAAATAGTTTTAAAATATGAACAGCATTTATTGCATGGGGTATTAGATTACAAATATTTGATTTTCTTTTTAATAAAACCATTGCCCTTTTTTTTCTAAAATCAAATATTATTATTATCATTGGTTGATCATTCAAGATAATTAGGTGTTTTTTGAACTCACTGATAATAGGGCCTCATTAATGAAAAAATGTAATTTTGAAAAGACGTCTCAACAATAGTTCAAATAATTGACACAATGGATAAGCGTTGGGTCGTTAAAAAGATACAACTCCCCCTCCAGGTTCGTGGTTTCTTTTTAACGAACCAACACTTATCCATTGTATCTAGCTTTTTATGAACAGTTATGGGTTACATCGCGTGTCAATCATTCACAACATACCTTAGGTGGTGTTCTAATTTCATTATTTTGTGTTTTCATTTCTTTCGACCAATAATCAAACAAATATACGCCAAAATATCAAACAATGTGGCATTTGAAACAAGGAAGTTAATCATGAAATGAAATTCCCTTAATTGAGTGAAATTCGAAATTAAAACATGTAAAACAAAAATAAAACATGTACCGTACGATTCAAATGATCCTTTATTAGATACAAGTAGCTTTATCTTTGCTAATTATGATTTAAGTTTGCACAATTACCTTTAATGTCTGATACGAATGACTGAATCTACGTCATTGTTACCAGGAGGTCAGTCGGTTGATATAACACAATTGTCTCCTGGGTATTTAAATAGTTTAAGAGATAAATTTAAAAGATATTCTGATATAAAGTGCATATGCGGGTTTCTCGGTCAATAATCTGTCCCAAGTGACGGGTAGAGCTGTGTAATCACGAACATGTATAAACCCGACACATTCTTATTTGTTCCTAATGTCGTAACTACAATCCCGTTCCTTATTTGTTTGTTGAGTCAAGTCTGTATTACCATGTATTATCAGTGACACTCAAAAGGGATTTATCAAGGGGAGGTTCTTTGGGGAGAATACTAGATTATTGTACGATTTGATGCATTATCTTGAATATCACAACATGAGCGCCTTACTTTTATTGGTTGATTTTGAAAAGGCATTTGACTCTGTTGACTGGGTCTTTTTACAAAAAGCATTAAAAAGTTTTAATTTTGGTCCTTCGATGTGCAGATGGTTCGAGACTCTCTACAAAAGTGCTAAAAGTTGTGTAATCAACAATGGCCATTTGTCAAATTTCTTCAATCTTGAGAGAGGTTGCCGACAAGGGGACACACTCTCCCCTTATTTGTTTGTTATTGGTGTAGAGCTATTATCTTTGAAACTTAAGTCCAACCCCAATATTCATGGTATCCTCATCAATGAAAAACAAACACTATTAAGTCAGTATGCAGATGATACTTTTCTTACTTTAGATGGTAGTGAGACATCACTACAAGAAAGCCTCAATTGTTTTGATTCTTTTTACATGTTATCTGGATTAAAAATGAACAAATCAAAGACAAGAGCTGTTTGGATTGGTAACAAAAAATATTCTGATCACATATTGTGTCCTAATTACAATCTTGTGTGGTCACACACAAACTTTAGACTTTAGGAATAGATTTTCTCTTGATTTAAAATGTATTCTTGATATTAATTTTAGAAAAAAGATCAAAGAGGTTTCAGCTATACTAAAAAGCTGGCAACATAGAAAATTAACATTACTAGGTAAAATCACTGTAATTAAGACTCTGGCATTGCCAAGACCAATTCATTTGTTGACTGCCCTGCCGAATTTACCTCACTCACAATTAAATGAACTGAATGCTATGTTTTTTAATTTCATTTGGAATGGTAAGACTGATAGAGTCAAGCGTAGTACTCTTATTGCAGATTTTTCACAAGGAGGATTAAATATGGTGCATTTGCAGTCTTTCTGTACTTATCTTAAATTATCTTGGATAAAGAGATTCTTATCAAATTCAGATGGTACTTGGCAGAATTTATTACTTGCAGAACTAAAACAGTTAGGTGGTGACAGAGTCTTTACATTACAAAAGGATAAAATTAAAGAAATATCTAATTGCTTAAAAAATCCATTTTGGAAAGACATATTTGATTGTCTACACATGGCAAAGCCTTATACAAAGTTATGTGTTCCAGAAATTTTATCATTGGATATTTTAAACTTTATACCAATATCTGAATACCCTGTTTATATGAAATGGAAGTTATATGGTATACAATTTATAAAAGACATTGTAGATAGTCAAAGTAAATCATTGTTAACATTTCAACAAGTAAGACAAAAACTTAATATGGAAAATATTTTGAAATACTATAGTTTATTATCTAACATTCCAAAATATATCAAAAATACATCAAAGATTATTGTGATTTGAACTTAGAAAATTTTGTTCCTTTTGATGCATTTTCTAAAAAGATCTTGGAAAATAAGAAGTTGAAATTTGTATACAGAGATCTTGTAGATAAAATATGCATACTCCCATATGAGAAATTTTTCAAATGGGAGGAAGAAACAAATTCTGAAATCTCAGAATGGTCTAAGTATTTTCTCTTTGAAAAGATGTTGTAGGATACATATTTAAAGAATTTTCAATATAAAATATTACATAGAATTATATCTACCAATACATTTTATATAGAATTAAGCAAAAGGAAACAAGTCTATGTACCTTCTGTAATGAGGAAGCGGAAACAATAGAACATTTATTTTATGATTGTAATGTTACCTACAATTTTTGGTTGTCATTTTTACAGAAAATCAAATTATTTGATGAGCAATTCAGCATCAGTAAGAAAGAAATTTTGTTGGGATTTATTACTAAGAGTTTGTTTATAAATTTGTTAATCATTATAGCTAAAACTACATCTTCAGATGTAAGTTAAGAAATATAGCTCCTAGTGTAATAGGACTTAAATCCAGAATAAAACAATACCAATCTAATGATTTTATATTGCAAACAAAAATAATAGAGCAAATGCTTATGAAAGATTCTGGTCCCCATTACATACAATTTTTTCGTGCTTTATTATCATTATATATACTTTAAATTATAATGTAGTAAGCAGTTGATCTTTGATTTCTACTTTATATATAGACATGCATGCATACTAATGGTAAGATTGCAGTGACTGAGTGTTAGTAGTGAGAGAAAGTGTGAGTGTGAGTAGCTATTTTTTCTTTCTTCAATAACTATATTCTTGTATTATAAATATGAATTTAAAAAACAAAAGGGATAGTCTTGTACATATTTTCAATGTTTACCCCAAAAACCATAGTCAGGTGGTGACTGTAGGGGTATTGTAAAATCCTGACTATTGAAAAACAAATAAAAGATAAAAAAAAAAAAAAAAAAAACAATCCCGTTCACTTTTCACGAATGTGACCTACCGAATTAGACTATTAAACGGGTTTGTACTAACATGAGCAACACGACGGGTGCCACATATGGAGCAGGATCTGCTTACCCTGGCACCTGAGATCACCCCCAGTTTTTAGTGGGGTTCGTGTTGCTTATTCTTTAGTTTTCTATGTTTGTGTTTTATGTACTATTGCTTGTCTGTTTGTCTTTTTCTTTGTTAGCCATGGCGTTGTCAGTTTATTTTCAATTTATGAGTTTGAATGTCCCTCTGGTATCTTTCGCCCCTCTTTTATATGCCTGTCCCAAGCCAGAGTCCTGTTCTCCAGTGGTAGTCGTTGAATAAAGTCTGCTTAAATTGTTTTTCGTTTAGTTGTTGTAGTATAAATCTAGCCGTTGGTTTTGTATTTTCTTTTGTTTGGGGCCGTATGGTGACTTGTAATAGTTATTGTTAACCTCGTTGACCTGTGGTCTTTATGGAGAGTTGTCTCATTGGCAATCATTCTGCAAGTACTTATTTTTAATGTTATAATAAATAAAGATTTTGCAGTGTTTGTTGTGATTACCAATGAGACAACTAGCCACCAGAGACCAAATGACGTAGATGAAGCAAATATAGGACATAATTGGGCATTCAACAATTAGGAACCTATACCGCATAGCAAGCTTTAAAAGGCTGAAACATGCTTAAATGTAAAACAATCCAATCAAGAAAATCGAAGTCCTGATTTATCTGAAACAATAAACAACAACCACAGAATTGCAGGCTCCTGACTTTGGACAGGCATATATAGAATATTTAACAATTTTTCATGCTGGGACCTTATAGTTGAAAAGGGCTTGACTCATCATATTGAAACAAAGCAACAAAAACAACTAAAAGAGACTAAACAGACAAAGCAACGAAGAGCACATAAAGTTACTGAACGCTAATTCAAAGACAATTACAACAAATAGAAGAATCATGTTTCCCAAGCTAAAATATCAATCAGTACACATTCATGCCTGTCTATACTTAAGCACTGTTAAAATAAAACTAAATAAATACTGAAGATGGTAAACAATGTTAACTTCATCGTATGCTATCATACTATAAAAAGACATTCATGAAGAATAATAATTTGTCTATATGAATATATTTCGTGGAAATTTTGCTGATACGGTTGGCATTTCAAAATTTGCGCCTGGTTTTACTAGTATGTTCAATTTCTTAAATGGTTTGTTTAAGATTTAGAATTTATTTAGGAACTTTCTTTCTAACTCCGTCTGAAAAAAATGAGTGACAATTTTTTTTATTCTTCTAGGGTAGCTTTGGTCATACAGTTCTCCAAGTATTTATACAACACTGGTTTTAATTGTTTGTTCTTTAGAGTTTCAGATTAAGGTAAATTTAGAAAAGCGTTTCTAAACCTGAGACTTTATGGTAAACTTCTTAACCAACTGAGAAGTCCAAGGACGGATAAGTGTATACAATATTGTCGAAGTCCTCTCCATCGGCTGTAAAACACACGATAAGTTGGGCAACCGTTTGTCAGTTCGTTGTGTAATAAACAAGCAGTCATATCTGGTCGGAAAGGGACGTTTATTCGATTCCTCGTATTGGTACGGTACAGCTAACTCTGCACGTTAACAAACACTTGCACCAACTCTCTGACGGCTTGTTGCTAAATGCCCCTATCCAGCATAACCTCATTTCCAAGTTTTCATTTTTCAAATTCTGGTTCTTCATCACAGTCTATCATGATCAACTTTGCCGACTTATTTTGTATTGTGTTATCAGTCTAACAAAAATAAGATTTCTGATTTTGTTATGATTATATCTTCGAAGAGAAATCGAGTTACGATAGATCTGAATGTTTATCATAGTGTATAATAGAGTTTTTAGACTGTAACAAAATCTTTACTCGTTTTATGTCTTTTTATGTTCTTCTCATCGTCCCGTATCAGTTAAAGATTTAGTCATATCACTTTGAAACTTAGTACACATGTCCATTACCAAGTAATATGCCAAATCAGGTTTATAAGCATAATTTCATGATTTAGGTGCTAGTGCGCGGGGCATGGTGTCCTATGGACGCATATTCTTGTTAAATACTAAAAAAAATTGTTTTGATAATTTCAGAGTTTGACTAAATCTATCATGCTTAAAACGACTTTGTTTTTGTGCAACCACGGGAAAAAGATAACTCTAGAAAAAAATCCTGTATTTTGACTAAAAAAAATATATATATATGGATGATCAGAATATCTGAAACTGGAAAAAACTACAAGTCAAAAATCAGTCGTCTAGATGAGTAGACAAGAAAAAAAGGCATATGCAAAATGGAAGTTGGGAAATTTTGCAATTACAAGTTCCTAACAATTATGGAGGGATGTCAGATGAACATCATATGTCCTACATCGTATTAAGTGATAGTCAATGTTGTTTGGTGGAGATGTTGTTTCCCTACCTCTTACCCGTTCGACTGTCACTGCCCCTGCTGTTTATGAGCTGGTTAGGATTATGGCGAATTTTTAAATAAATAAAAAAGTGTCGTCGTATTTTGCTTCCTTTTTACAAAGATGCGGAAATGTCAATAGTTTATTTGAAATATTGTCCCAAGCATTCAGGAAACAAACGTATGCTTTATTGTAATTTTGTTCTTCTTTTATTTTACACCAGTGGTTGATCAAAATGACGACTTCCTCTTGAAAGAGGCGTGACAAAAGACGCCAACAGAAAATCAATTTAAAAAGTATGACTTAATACAGTAATATAGAAGTACTGTAACAGATATTATATCCGTTAACTGCAGAGATTACATTCCTACAAACCTGCGTGTGAAAAGGACGTAAAGCATTCTTTTTGATTTGAAGTAGATTGTTGCTAGTAGACCGATTTATTTGCAAGGTCGCTGATTAAATAATTATTGCTCAAAATTATTTTTTCCCCCTTTGATGACACATTTAACTCTGATGAAAACAAAAGCAAACTGTATGAGGGTTTAAAATGTTCAGGACAATGAATCTATTAATGCATTCACTTCAATTGGGTCATTCAACAATTTCAGGAAAAATATATAAATGCTATATTTTATGAAGCAATCCAATACAATTACGTTAAATGTTGAAGGTTGCCTAGTTGAACTCACCTAGCTGGAATGCAACAGGCGGTTTGATCCCGATCAGCGCATTAAACAGACATTCAAACGGGCATTCGTTGCTTCTTCGCTAGAACAGCATCATTTAGGATCAAAAATAGACTGATAGGAGTCAGAGTAACACGTCTGCCTGAAGTGTTTTACGAACATTTGTATTCATCTCGATGCGTCTGCCTAGCACTAATCAGGATATAAATATTCCATCGTCCTTAATATACGCGTAATATTAGCTGCTAGACATTTAAGTCAGATAATCAGCCAGTCTATCAATTATTCAACGAAGCCTACTTTTATGTCCCTTGTATCAGGTTATAATTTATACTTGATCAACATTTAACTATGGAGCAGGAACTTTTTACCATTCCTGATCATTTGGAGTGACAGTCACTCTCGGCTATAGGTGGGATTCGAGTTAATCAGTCTTCAATTTTTCACGTATTGTTTTGTGGACTCTTCGTCTTTTTTTTTCATTTTTACCATGTCGTTGTCTGTTTAACATTGGTATCTCCTTATCTTTTCATTAAACTAAAGATCGATAAAACATCAGCATCGAATGAGTTTCAATTAACAATCATACGCAAGTTCTACAACTTAAATCAGTTACAAAATTTCACCAATTGGAAAATGGAAAGGAATAAGTAACATAAATATATTCCATTTCTGCAAATCTGATTTCTATGTATGTGATCATCTGGGCACTGTATTGTATAATGTGAAGAGTACATCTATATATTAGATATGAATAAAAGGAGGTGTGGGGTATTTGTCAATAATACACAGCAACTCAACAGCGTTTGTGAACCCGGGATTCACAACGATAATTTATTTATTGCAATATGAATTGAAATAATCAGATATTTATACAGGGAAAAGGTAACGCCTATTCATAGTTGAAAAACGGAAAGTTGAAACCATTTGGAATCTCAATATTAAAGAGTCTAAAATGATATAGTTTAACGATTTCTGAACAATTTTACAAAGATTCATATAATCAAAATATCATCATCATAATTAACGAATTGATGACAATTTTGATACAATTAGTAATTTACATGTGTATTGTATGCTAGTCTTAATAATGCGCTCCATAAGAATATTGTTTTACAACTTGAAGATGTTTTATTTAATAAATATATTTAAGAATGACAAACAATTTTTGTTACAGAGTAATTGTAACAAGCTTCGTACTTATAAGATATATAAATCACAATATTGTACAGAGTTATATTTTAAAAAAATATGTCTATTAACTTTAGAAATACTTATGCAAAATTTAGATGTGGCGTTGCGCCACATAAAATAGAAACAGGTAATATGAGAATAGACCAATTGATGAAAGATCTTGTTTTGTATGTAAAATTGAAATTGAAGATGAAAAACATGTATTTACTTTATGTCCTTTATATGCAGACCTTCGAAATATAATGTATAGTGAAGCAGTAAACCATAATGATCAATTTTATAACTTGTCTAATGACGAAAAGTTTGTATTTTTATTCAGGAATGAAGAACTATGTCAGGTAGTTGCTGAAACCAGAGACATATAATACAGTATTATATGTCTCTGCTGACACCTGCTTTAATATTTTATGTAGAAGAACAAATTTCGTATTTATATATAGCTGATGACGTAATTTAATTCTTAAATATATATAGTTTTAAAATTATGTAAAATATTGTATATAATTATTCATTTAATAGTCTCTCATTATTCTTAATAGCGCTTGTATATGTATTTGTATTTAAGCTTATGATATGTTACTGTTAGTTTTAATATACGCTAGGTTTTATATGTGTATTTGAATGTTTTATGTTACACAGTTGGTGAGTCTTTAATAAAATATTGAATCTGAATCTGTGTTTTTTCTCTCTAGAATTTGACACCGAAGGACATTCATAACCATAATTATTTTTTTTTTTTCCTCAAAAAAACAATATATAGCGCTCCCTTGACATATTTTGTTTTAGTCATTTCCTGTTATTTTATTTTTTTGGGAAAAAAATATTTTCCCTGTCTCTGTCAAAAGTGCAGTAATAAGATATTTTTTGGCATTTATAATTTCGTCACATGTTCAGATGTACACTGTTATATTGTTAGAACTCCAAATTACTATCATGTAGCCGTGATACTGTGAATTTTTGTGGATTTATCTGTGTTCTGGGATAATATATGTAAAAAGGATTAACATGCAGTGCCTGACTTATCAAGCAAACTCCTGCTTGAAAACACCAACATCTCTATAAAAGGAGATTGAAAACTAACGAAAAAAATGAAGGTTCATATCAGTAAACAATTTAAAGTACATTTATTTAGACAAATACCGATATTTCATTTCATGAAAACTAAAAATATTCCTAAAAAATAATTAATATTATTGACAAATCATTGAAAATTATCTAATGTGTCTTTATTCTAGACTTGTGACTAGATGTGTCTTTAATCTAGACTGATGACTGGGTGCCTTTGCAAAACATACTTTGGTCCAATTATCTTATTCAATGATATGCAAACGATCGTCTTTTAAATACAAGACTCAACGGGTGCTAAATCATTACAAGAACTTTAGCTCAGAAAAAGTCAATTAAGACATACTGTTTTTTTAATAGTGTTTTCAATATTTTGCCACTTCCGCGTTTATGCACGAGTAAGTTCTTATAAGAAATAAACTTGTCTAACATTACAGTATCGTTCATTCGAGATGTGTAAGAAAAATTAATTTCTTCGAATAAAATAGAAACATCTCAAAAGAAAAATACTCAAGTCTACTTTCTGTTACAATATTGGCGATGTAATACAAATTACTGGTTTCATACTTGAAGAGTAAAATATAAATAATTACTACGACACTTACAGCTGGGACTATTATACTCAATATATTATGTCCCAGATTACAGTAAGTAAGCTTATATGTAGGTAACTCGAACAAATATAAGCTTTCAAAAAGCTTGTATGATTTAAACATCTATTAAACGTGAGCTGACGTGAATTTGTCCATCAGTGCAAGATCTGGTATAAGTTTAGGATTTTAATTAAGGTGGGCTTAGATTGTATATTAGGTTTGGAGTGTCTATAACTTCGAAAATTTAATACAAAATATGTAATCATGGTATATATTTTTGTTTACAACAGAGAACGGTGAAATTATAAAATTTGCTGTGATGAGGGCATCCTTTCAGTTCATTATTTGTTATTCTTATTTTAGATTGTAATTTTGTTTTCTCCATACTGAATGCTTTGGGTTTAATTCAAATATTGTATACAATCAGATGGTATGCTCTGTACAATAAAAGAAGAGTTTGTTAAACTCTGTTCCTATAGTGGACATTTAGAAATGACTTGTATTTCCTCGACTACTTGAAGGAGATATAGTGATTCTATTATTATATAATTGTCAAAAACTTAAAGAACACTTCAATTTTAAGATTATGTGTAAAATTATTAAAATTGTATGCGTGCCAAAAACCATTTTTGTTTATAATCAGTTTTGACACTTAAAGCTTTTTAGAGAAGCTATTAATTATCATTAACAAAGTTTTTTTGAGAAAAGCTATCGTTTGTACAGCTTTTTACACCAAAATAAAAATATTAATCTACTCTAGAACTGTTTCAAATTAAAAAAGGAGAAACATCGAAGTCTGGAGGACAATACACGAAAGATACAAAAGGCACCGAAATTGGTGTGCGGTTAAAAAAATAATACCAAAAACACACCCTTAAACATTAACAACTGAAGCAGAATTTGATTCTTTGTAATTTTTTTTTCAAATTAAAGTTCTGTTTCAAGTTATGAACAACATGATTTATGGACTACCGTGTTGAAAGGATTAAAAAAATGAGTACTAGTACCATATACTCATACTTATATAAAAATTATATTTATAAGTTAAACAGTATTATAGTGCTCTTAAATCCATAGAGGGGTCAGTTATCAATTTTGGGACAACGTTGTGGTGATAATAATAATTTCTTTAGAAGTCTTAAGCAAGCTGCATTTACTAGTATATAAACGGACTAGCTAGTCTCCTATCGCAATTACAATTTCTTCACCCTTTATAATACAATGCCACATAGTTCAGCACTTCGTATATTGACCAGTTTTATTAACTATGCTACATCTGATACTGTGTTATGGCGAATCTTTGACAGTTACTGTTAGATTAATGACCGGTTTACTTGGTAAATTAATTTTTCGTAGTGTTTAAAAATTGCAAGTTATGTTGAATCGTTTATCATACAGTTAGCAAAGTTGCGCCTTGTTTTAGAAATTCTTGCATTGAAGCATATTGTTTTGATCTTACTCAATGAAAATCGGGTTTTCATGTTAAATGAGACAAACCTTTGTTGACAGTGCTTCGATCTATATCTTCAATTGTCAGTTATTTAATTGAAAATTTTAAAACGCTGTTAGTCACCAGATACTAAAAACTATAAAGAGATAACAATAAGTTCTATTTTTTGTTTCTTGAGAAGCCAACAAAATAATTCGATTATTCGGTTATACCGTATATTTTCTCGAACACTTTAAAATAAGCTCCAAGCGATGAATCAGCAGAAACTCTGGATAGTGCAGATACCACTTCGAACTCGTATATACAGAGCCTTCCCGTGTTATCACACAGAAAGATTAGCCTGGGATCCTGGCTCACTGCTCGACATCGACGAAGTATTAGATTGGGTCAGGATGCCAGGCTAACAGAAAGATATATCAAAATGTATATCTCACGTGACACATTCATGGAATAGATGGGATACTTGAGGAAATGTTCAAAGAATAGAAAATTGTTCTCATAAATTTTGTAGGGATGTTTTTCATCAGACTGGTTACACACAATATATGCCTACTTCAAAATGAGAAGCCAACAAATAAATTCGATCTTTCGGTTACATACTTTCTTGAACACTTTAAAATAAGCCCCAAGCGATGATTCAGCAGAAACTCTGGATAGTGCGGATACCGCTTCGAACTCGCCTATACAGAGCCTTCCCGTGTTATGGTATGCTTTTCATCAGACTGGTTACACGCAGTATATGCCTGCTTCAAAACGGTCAATCTGCCAGATATGTGGTAGATTGTGTTTGGTTTAATTGAAAATGAATTGACCCAAAATGTAAAATGCTCAAAGTTGTCAAGTAAATATGGTACATTCTCTTTAAAATAAAGAATGTGTAATAAACAACATTTATATTGAAAAATATTGATAAGTCTAGAAAATTGAGGGGAAAAGAATGTCAACGAATTCAAGAAATAACATAAAATGTATGGAAAGAGGCTGATTTAAACAGGAATAAAATATATATATATATGTCTCTGTTATAACACAGTAGTCTCAGTGAAAACATAAGAAGCAAATGACCTTACTGAGACAGGTTTTAGTCATTATTCTAAAGAGACACCTACTAAGGGACTTTCACCAAATTTCATAGCAGCTGAATAACTTCAGAATAAACTACAACTAGATTCATTCCTATTTGTTTTATATTAAGTAATATCAGCCATGTTGGCATCTTGGTAGGCATATGCAACATGTTTTTTTGTGTTAAAATGTGGTAATAATTTGTAACTTCTCCTAACCTTAAAAGGGACATACTGGGTAATAAAATTTACTAACTTCAATATTGCAATACATGGTAATAACTCCTCCTAAATTGCAAGACAGATGGAGCAGGACAGGGGTAACATTTTTCAGTTCACAGTTTTAGATAACTAAGCACCCTAAGGATGATTGGGACCAAGTTTGGAACACTAAACAGTGCTTTCAGATAATATATTTGAAGTGCTGTATTATTACCAATAGCTTGATATAAAAACACATTTTCCACAGTGGTATCAAAATAAGACCAGTTGCAGAGTTATTGGCTTTATTTTCTGATAGAGAACCATTTAAAGACCTTTTTGTCCAAAAGTTATTTAAATATGATCAACTAATGATTTTTTAAAATTATAATAAAAACATAGAATTTTCAATATCTATGAATGGTAGTAAAATAGTATGAACTCAGTGTATACTGTATTTATATCTAACCAATGATGTGTCATTGATGTTCAACTATTTCAAAAATCTTCTCCAGATTGCAAAGTAGTGAGCATATTTGCGCTTGACTTCTAACTATTCTGTTAAAGGTTTTAAATGGTTAACTGCACAGATATTCTATACTTAGCCTCAGTCTTAATGTTTTAAACCCTTTCCTTTGGCATAGTTCAATCTATCCTAATAGGGGATAGATTGCTTTAACTTTGTGAAGTTGCCATTTCAGTTATTCGAGTTACCTTTCTTTATACAGTTTCTTTATAATGTAGGTTTGCGATTTTCTGAAAATCAAACTACGCTTCTCGAAAAAGGGTCATATGGCCTAGGGACCAATATCGTTTGTGACGTCATTGTATCGTCTGCATTGGCGTTCAGAGATTTAAAGAAGAATAGGCAGACGTTTTTCCTCAGAGTAAATTCTGGGTTTTGTATTAATATATTTTTATGTAATGTAAGAAAAACCCACCCTCCCACCTCTTGATTTTAAAATGTGTATTTTGGCGATATACTGCTGCTGTTTTGATTTATTTTTCAGGTTTTTATGGACATATATTTTTTTTTGTGTACCCAATGTTGTATGATGATTCATCATGGCTCACCAAGTGTAGAAATTCCAAGATGACTCAAGAAGAGATTTAATTAGCTATATTCCGTTCAAATTTTGATCTTTATTCTATAATTGAACTTTCTACACCTTAACTAATGGACAAATGTTGAAATATTTTGACACAGAAGTGTTGGATCAATGAACATTTTCATTCTCTTAAAAATCAACTAATTTTTTGATGGACTATCTGAAGAAGATTGGCGGGAAAGCGACACAACGCCAACAATCTTGCACCATGTTCACATAATGGACTATAATATCCGTTACTGAGCTTCTGTTCCCAGGGCCAGTATTTTTAAAGTCAATGTCAGTATTCATAAATGGACAGTAATGATAAAGTGCTCTTTTTGTACAGATGGTTCCAATTGATCATTCTTGATCCATGCTAATGTTATAATTGATCAATCGTGATCCATGCTAAGGTTTTAATTGATCAATCATGATCCATTCTAATATTATAACTGATCAACAGTGATCCACACTAATGTGTTAATTTTGATCATTTGTGATTCATGATCATGCTGTTTCATCTTTATTGATGATAATGTTTGATAAATTTGTGAGCCGTCGCCTTTATTTTGCCAATTAAAATAATGATTCATTTATATCTCTTTGGTATTTATTCAAGCATGAATCTTTAAGTTAATATATCAGCAAAGCATAGATAAATAGTAGTGAACTTAACTATAGTGTCAAAAATGGTCAAAGTTTTGTTTCTTATAACATGTTGCAGTATAACATAGACTGTGAATTCATTATTATTAGTTGGATATCAATTTGAACCCTAATTTAAATGGTCAACAAAGTACAAATTTTTCGTAGGCTTGCATGCAAACTTTTGCAAAACCAGCAATTCAAATATTCACGAAAATACAATTTTTCCTCAATCCACAAAAATTAGTAACCATGAAAATAAATGAAATCCACAGTACATTGTATTCTCTTATGGTTGTTGGCTATTATTTATTTCCCACGCGAAGAGATATCACTTGTTTCATATTGAACAGAGTGTGATATGAATAAGTGATACGAAAAATGTGTTAATTTTATTGGTTTATGATGTCAATCATTTATGTTGATGCCTTATATGTTCAAGAACATGAAGAGGATTAAGTAAGTAAGTCAGACTGTTTTGGAGACAATAACAATGTTTCACAGTAATTCTATTTCGCGTATAGAGAATTTTTACTATAAGAGAAATAGGTTGTAAGTGAAAATTGAATATTGCTTGATATCAACTACGGTAAGTTAATTTCAATAACAGGCTCGTTTATTATTATATTGAAATTAAATAACTCAAGTTTTTATCAAGCCATATCCAATTCTCACTTGTTATGAAACATATAATTATCCCCTTTGGTTTTATGAATCATTAAAAGTACTTAAAGATGGGTTTTAAACTCAAGTTCCAGTGAAACACAATTGAGTAAGACAAAATTCTTAAAATTTATTTCTTGCAACAAGATAAACAAGTAAAAGCAGTAACAGATGCTAACAATGATATCAGACATTTACATTTCTAGTTATTTATACTTTCCCAGATTGTTATTATTTTTAAAATAACAAATATTAACATACTGTTCGGTTCTCAGTTCTACATTAATATTTCCTTGTGTCTTGTTACTTGTTTCTCAATTTTCAATGAGAATGACCAATAACATGCCAAGTAATTATGCAATAACAGATATGTCTTGTGGATAATTCTGAACACCACCACAAATATTCAGAAGCAGGTTGTTAAGATTTATTACATGTATAACAATCAAAATCATGATCATAATAATATGATAAATACATAAAACAAATAAAATAACAAAATCTATAAAGTATTTGAAACAAGCAAAATAAGCAAAATAAAGATAAATATAATTACAAGCAAATGTTTATTAACAAAACATGGAGATCATGAAAACCTGAAAATCCTATTGCACAATCCCTATAAGAAGTGAGACAGAAATTTAAAAATAAATTATCAAAATAAACAAACAGTTTATATGGAGGAATAAAGACTATAACAATAGATATAACATAAACAAAAATAAATGGATGATTGATCCCAGTTAATAATAGACTTTTTAAGCAATTAACAAATTGCTACCGTTTTAGAACAAAACATTTAAACTTTTTAAGAACACTGTATTATTTTAGGTCATTTAAAACTGAGCAGATTTGTATTGTTATTTCTTTTGTCAAGTTATTACTTTCACAACAAAAAGTAAGATATTTTATTAATGAGAAAACTTCCTGTGCAGGTATATTATGTAATCTATGAAGATTTCTTATGAATTAAGGAAGATAGGACATAGGGTATATGTCAAGGAGACAGTAAGTCCAGGACACGAAATAAAACCAGGACACAAAATAAAACCAAGACACCTAGCTCTATACAGGCCCACATTCAGTTTTCAAAAGTATAAATATGAATTTTCACAATATATTAAGGTCTAAATATCCTTAAATCTAGATTAATTCAGCTTGTAAATGAAACTTTTAATTGCCATGTCTTTTTTAATGAGATTAACAGTGTATGCAAGTAAAAAAAATCCCATATTCACAATAAGAGAACATGGTCAAAAAAGCAAAAAATCCCATATTGTCACTTCAAGATGAAAAGCTCCAATTTTTCTTCATATTTTTAATATTAACCATAAATATGACTATTGAAAATAGGGTCAATAATACTTATGATTACATTCAATCAAAATAATCTAAATATTATGAATGTATAATATACAGACATACAAAAAAAGTAAACTAAAATAAACATAAACACAATAGTATCTTAATATAAAAAGAGATCTCAATTTAATTCAAGTATTGATTGTAAAATAAATAATAAAATAACAGGTTCGCGTTCAATAATTATAAATTATTTAACAACTCTATGTAACTTTTCCTTTAGAATTTTCTAAATTCACTTCATTATTTCTAAATAAATAAAATAAATACAATAATAGACTGCAGTTTATACTTTTATAAGTAATAACGGACTATAGTTCATTTGGTTCACAAACATCTATCTAGGATATAAATTATAATCAAAGTAAAGTATGACAGACATTGCTCCCCCTTAAAACTAGGTTATAAAATGTAAGCACAGTCCCTGAAAGTAAATCAATTAGTTTTAATATTACAACGAGGCTAACCTTTTGAATAAGGAGAAATGATGCATATTTCATTTTTAACATCTTTGATGCATGGAATATTATTGGTGGTTCTAATATTTACAGTACCTGATAAATGAAAACATTCAAACTTCCTAACTATGAAAATCTCATCTCCTTGAAATAGGGTTCCTGAACAATGCACCAGAAATGTTGACAATATAGTCACAGTTCTAGATGTGAATACAAAATCAGAGACAATGGTACCCTTCAACTTTTTCAAGGTGAAATTAGAATCAAAATCAAAATAAATGGAGAATGTGTCTATGAGATACAGATGATGCCCACGCTTGCATGTAACGTTATAAAGGGACATAACTCAAGAACAGTAAAAGTGACCCAACCCAAATTTAAACTTGATCTGAGTTTTGTAATAATTAGCATTGTGTACAAGTTTCATAACATTTGGTTGAGGCAAACTTAAGTTAAAGAATGGAAACAAAAAATTCAGTAATTTTTTCCATTTGTAAAGGGGCATAACTCTAGAACGGTAAAAATGATGCCACCCAAATTCATACTTGATATGTGTTTTGTGGTAATAAGCATTGTGTGCAAGTTTCATATCATTTGGTTGAGGCAAACTAAAGTTAGAGAACAGAAACCAATTTCGGGACATACAGACAGACAGACGGACAACGGTAACACTTGACGGTGATGGCAGGGACATATTAACTGTGAACTTAATTTCTTAATTAAATCTTTATCTTCAAAGAGAACAACATAAACTGTACCAATTTTAATGCACTAGATTGGCATTTTAACAATAAATGTCTCAAGTGATGCCATAGTACAAAATATTTGAAAATCCAAAATTCAAAATCTAATTCAAACTTTGCAGAGCAGATCAAACCAAAAAGGATCTAAAGTAAAGCAAAATCTGGAAATGCAAGAAAAGCCTATACAAAAAATCTAACCTATTTGGGTTTTATTGGATACAATATTTTATATATTTACACTAAATGAATATAACTCATTCAGAGAATAAATTTGTTTAACTTCTATTTTTAAGAAATAAAATTAGCTGTTCGTTGATAATTTTTAAAGTCAATATGAAAATTGCACAGGAATAGGACTGCTAGGCCATAGTTCTTATTAGTACAATTATAGTAAATAATCTCAATAATTTTCAATGTAGTTTACAGAAAAAAAATGAATAAAATAAACATAACAAACACAATTGAATTGAATATAAAAATGACCTAATATAACATATGTTGTATTAAATTGTTAAATAAAACATAGCATATGATCAATAATACTTAGGAATTTTATTTCACAGCTCTCCGTAATTTCCCCCATAGTTTTTTGTTAGAATCTTCTATATAAATTTGCTACCATAAAGTGAGCATCAAAAAAATTGTTCTGTATACTTCGTATTTCTCATTTTCAAAGGAATTTGTTTTTTTATATTTCTGTTAATTTTAAGGCAAATCAGTTATTATTCTTTTGCAATACCAAACCAAATGTTACCAAACTAAAACTTGTAAGTTCAACAACAAAAAGTAATAAAGATATAAAATTTAAGGATTTTCACTTTTAATTTAAACAAGAATAAGAAATCCCTTTAACTTGCAAGCAATTAATGCCTGGCATTCACCAGGAAATAATTTATGCATACTCTTGTAAGTTAGCAACTATATATCTAGCATCTATTTATGTACAGATATCAAAGTGAATGGGAGAGATTTTAACTTCATGATCTTTTTTGCATACTACTGACAAAAAAAGAACATTCCCAGAATTTACTTACAACATTCACCAGTATTATATATATATCATGTATGAAATAGTTATCATGTCCGTTTGATAAATCATCTTATTTCATCATGATGGATAATGTATTAGATTTTTAAAACTATTTCAATCTCACACTTGTACTGTTGCATCTGAATGGAAGCTTTCCCAACCTATTGGAGAATTTAAGGTAGAATTCAAAATGTCTGGAAGAAAATTACCAGATTTGTTTCTTACACATTCCATCATCCATTAGGTATATATAAGAGAAAAGAATTCTTCTTAAAGTTTGAAGATACAACAGATTTTTGGACTGTATCATTACTACATAACCTGAAATAGAACAAAACAAGAAAAGTCAGGAAAAATTTACATGTTAGCCCTGATGGGTGGTTGTTAAAGTTTGGTAGGGTTTCTTGCAAGTATTGGGAATAATTATGTTTTGTTTAATTTTGCATGCTTTTGAAAGTTTTTTGGGTAATTTGTCTTTTGGTGGTTTTTTTTGTCATTACAAGCACATGTTTAATTGATTTATTTTAATTCCTGAATTCAAATTTTACTGGTTTAAAAAAAAAACTTTTTGCAACTTCTGAATATTGGATCATTGGCCTTCACACTACATTTTAGTAAATGATTATCAGGATCCTCATGTTACACAAAAACCCTGGGTGCTTGATAAAAGGATATAGGAGAGAGGCCTTAAATTTCTCATCAATATTGACAGTGTGGTTGAGTTGCTGTCTCATTAAAGTAAATTTCATTAGATATCAAAATTTGGTTACATTCAGATAAATAATTAAACTACTTACGGAATATTTTCATTATGTTCTGTTTCCAGTGCATGATCTGGTCCTAAATCACCAAAGGAATATGATTTTCCGAATGAGAGCCTTTTTTCTTCTAATTCTCTGTCTCCACCATAAGAAGATGCACTACTGATACGATTTCTCCACAATCCCTCAGGAGAACTTAACAGCTGTGATGGTGACTTAACAGGAGATTCTGGTATGTTGTATGTAAGATTCAGCTTCATATGTTTCCCAAACTGAAAGATTGAGGACAATTTGAGCCTGTTATTCAGTGGTTGATTGGTTGCTGTCTGTCAACCCTGTCATATTTGTTTTTTTGTTTTGTATCAATGTAAATCGGGCCGTTGGTTTTCTCCTTTGAATTGTTTTACATTTTTCATGTCAGACCCTTTAAGAGCTTACTACATATAGGGTAAGGGTTTAGCTCCCTATGTATTCATTAATATTGGTGGATACTCGATTTCATGGTTTTGACACAAATACTGACTGAGACTATAGGAAATTTGGATTTTGTTGTACTCTAAAATTTCTGGTTTACCCATACCCACAAATTCTGGAACCTCACAAAAAATGATGAATCCACATTAATTATAACTTCCTAAAAAGTAGCCTTACCTCAGTAAAAATTTCAAAAGTGTTCTTACCTCATATAAACCAGGTTTGAGTACCGTAAACTCTACTTTTGTGCTGACAGTAGTACCATAAGATAACTTCCTGCAGAAAAAGATGAAAACATTGTCATTTGAAAAAAATTTAAAACAGATAAAGAACCTGTCTCTGTCGTCTTAAATTTAGCACATGCATTATAAATTGGTATAAATCAAAAGATCAAACAAAATACATGTACTTCAATGAAACAGCAACCCAACAAAATAAAAAATCCAAATGACATATAAAAGAGGTCAACATTCTGTTTTCAACAATAGAAAAGAATTCATACAATACTTTATGCTCTAAATCTCCAAGAGTTAAGTAAATTTGTTAATAAATTACAAGAGTTAAGTAAATTTGTGAATAAATTACAAGAGTTAAGTAAATTTGTGAATAAATTACAAGAGTTAAGTAAATTTGTGAATAAATTACAAGAGTTAAGTAAATTTGTGAATAAATTACAAGAGTTTAGTAAATTTGTTAATAAATTACAAGAGTTAAGTAAATTTGTGAATAAATTACAAGAGTTTAGTAAATTTGTGAATAAATTCCAAGAGATTAGCATAGATCTGCCAATAATATGTTAGTGTCGAATACCTGGTGACACACAAATATTTTAAACTATACTAAAATATATCAAAATATTTTTGCAATAGTAAAGCATACTGCACTTATTTTTGTTTATATATATGAGTTTTGCAAGTAATAATCATAAAATTGCATTTATATATAAATAAAAGAACAGAGTTCCACTGTCCCCCGCGTTGCACATATTTTATCTATCCAAGGTACAAGGGCAATAATTAAATAAAACACTTTTTTTTGTAGAGCTATCAAGGCCATTTCCATAAATTTATTATTTCCAAGGGGCATAACTCTTTTAAAAAGAGTCTATTGTCCACCATTATAAAACTTGTCCGAGATATTGCTGATATTAACCTATAGTATAAGTTTTATAAAAATCTGGCATGATTTGTACCCGTGAGAGCGCTAACGAGGCCATTTTCCATAAATTTAATATTTACTCTTTCAAAAAATGTCGATCGTCCACCATTATAGAACTTGTCTGAGATATTGCTGATATTAACCTTTAGTATAAGTTTTATAAAAATCTGGCATGAATTGTACCCGTGAGAGTGCTTATGAGGCCATTTTCCATAAATTTAATATTTCCAAGGGGACAAACGGACGGACGGACGCCGGTATTACCATGTCTCCCGCAACGCATTACACGGGGGACAAAAAAAGCAGATTTGGTATGAATGCCAATCAGACAACTATGCATCAGAGACCAAATGATGTGGAAGTTGGCAACTATGGAGCAAACCAACTTATACTGTATAAGTAAACTATAAAAGGCCCTAATCTGACAAAATTTTACTTTTATAAAGTAATATGTAGTAAATTTACAAAATCTGACAACTTTAACAACCTGTAGTTTTTGTTGACACACTTACCCAAATTTTATAACAGGATCATGACATAGAAGACCAGATTTTATATTTTCCACTTCTTTAAGATACTTCTGCTGCTTTTCTGAAAAATACAAAGGAACAAGTGTACAGTATCATCATTCATTAAGTTATCTGGCAGAAGTTATCATGGAGTTAATGGGTGGAAAGACAAGCTAAAACTCTTTGTTTTCAACAACAGTGCATAAATAAAATTTATTCCTTAAAAAAGTCCTTTGAAAGAAGGGTTCATTACATGTCTGACAAATGATTAACATGAAGGAATTTTAAACATCTAATATAATTTTATCATTATCAATGAAAGTCTTTTTTTTCCTTTCAAAAAAAAATGACAAAGTTCATTGTGGATCCTATTGTGATCTTGCATAATTTCTACAATAACGATTCTTCTTTTTGCCTGAATTCGCTGTATGCATATCCCTTTTGTGTTATAAATTTTACTATTTTCAAAACATACATTAAAAGCTAAGGACAATTTTCATATTTTGTGAAGGAGAAACAATAATTTCATCTTAATACAACTGTAAACAAGAATCTAAAGATAAGTTGCTGACATTCCAAAATAATAGTGTTTATACTACATACTTTGATCTGATGTCTGTGGTACAACAGGGTTCCAGTATAACTTCCATTCTTGAAAATCTTGTAAAGTATTGGTAACTGTATATGTAAGTTTAAAGCTGTAAAAAGATTGATAAAAGTCATTCTTTTATATTTATTGTAAAAATTAATATCCTGTCTGTTTTCACAATAGGATGGAGACATATGTTCCATAGTTGATTTTGAATTCATTCAAAAATGTGGTGAAATTAAAGCTTATATGGGGTATGACTTTGTGATTGATTGTTTGTGTTTAATGCCACTTTTTGCACTTTCTGTTATATCATGGCAGCCGAATTTTATTTGTGGAGGTTAGTGGGAGTACTCGAGAGGGGCAGGAACATAAGGTATGAACAAGTGTTTACTGTTATAGCCCATAAGTTAACCTTTGAATATTTCAATGGTTTTAATGTGCTGTTGGTTTGCTGTTGTCCTGATGAACATTCATTTCAAGTTTAATCTTATGAACTCTGCGACCACCACTGTAGGAGAGAAGACTATTTGAAAAAAATGTTTGTTTCCACAGAACACCATATCCGGATCACACTATCAAATTTACATGCTCAGAGAACTGTAAAATCTGGGCCAAAACCCTAATTTGGCATGTATCTGAAGAAGCTGACATAATAATGAATATGTGCTGTAAGTTTTGAGTTAATGTGACCCTGAAACAGGAAGGACGAGTGAACAGAAGGATCTTGTAGGATGGCTTAAAAATCACAATGAATGGTTGATACCAGATACTGACAAAAATTCACAAGCAAGTGAGCTGAATTACCTAGCGTATTTCTATATGAATCTCTTTTGATCAGGGGAATTAAAACAACAGTAGATTTCTATTCATATCAATATATTACCTTTCACCAACATCAATCTTCTTAGGACCACACTGAACGTCTAAAACAAATGGGACTTTTCTAAACAATAACTTTGGCAATCTGAAATAAAGTTCAAATTTCACTACCAAAACTATCAATGAATTATGCCAGAAAGAATAATCATAAAATATAGCAATCAAAAGCTTAAAATTAAGTTATGACCAACATCCATCATATATGAAGGTTAACAATTTTAATTGATTCCATATTGATCTTTACTGTAAAAGTCATAGTAATTTAAAAGGTGTATCAAATTGAAATGAATTCTATATGTTTTCTGTGTGCTTAATTCAATACACATTGCTCAAATGCAAATAACAGATTATTGCAGCAGATTTATTTCGTGTCCCTTCTTACATCTTTTTTGTTTTTTTAAAATTCATTCCATTGGTAGATCTTTAAAATCAACATAAACCCATCAATTTTTTTATCAAATATCTTCCAAATCCACTTTACAATCATTTCTTGAAAAGCTTTTACTTGCTTTCATAGCTTTTTGTATACAAAGATTTAGTTCTCCAATGCTTTCTTTCATCTTGTTAACTTACCACTTAAACCCTTTAAAATAAATATGTATGTACTTGTCTGACATCAAAAGTAAATACTGAGGCTGGTAAAGACTTTCTGTGATAAGCTCAATCATGTGTTCTGCAAGCAATTTTATGCTAGCAGTACATTCATATACTTCAGCAAAAAGTGGTACAAATTTAGCATATCATTTCAACCCTTCTGTCAGATTTCTGCACAAAAAGGTTACTGCTTGATTGAATGCATCATAATTCAAGTAATTTTTCATCCTTTCTTTTTGGCAACAGGAGAAACTATAATCAAAATAATTTATGAATATAAGACAGAGTTTACCACAAGAAAGCCATATTTTTTTACTGTGCTTTGTTACATAGGCTCCATTTGGCTTAAATTTAACAACTAAAAGACCAAAAGCCACCATGCATTTTTTGTTCAATTTTCAAACCTACAATAAATACTAAAGATTACAAACTTTCAGTAATATAGCCATACCTGTATACTGTTACAGCCTGTGGTTCTAAGATTTCTGTTCCCCATTTCACATGTGCATTTAAAATCAATTCCTAAAATTCATATCAGAAAACTAAATTCATAAGCAAGGAACCTAAATGGACATATGTTAAAATAAACAGCTCCACCAAAAGCACATGATACACCTATATTGTGCATATTGATATTGTTGCATGAATAAAATTGGATATTTCAAAGGCATTTTATCAGAAGCAAATAAAATGGCTCTGTAGAAAAACTTGCATGAGTATACCCTTAGAGGTATAAATATTGTGTCTGTTAAAAGTCCCATAACTCTGGAATGACAAACCAGAAAATTTTCAAAATCAAAAGAGGGTTTACATTCACTAATCCCAACAAAAGTGTTGAATTTGTAAAACTTTGATCCAAGCATACAATAACTTTTTAAAAAATTCCGTTTATCTACCTGACAGTCAAAGTCCATCAACATTGGAATGAGACATATCACAATTTTTTTTTAAACAAACATTTATAATCACCAATGCAAACAATTATGTTAATCAATCCAAGCCAAATAAAGTTATTGTGCAAAATGTGAAAATTTTCTCAAATCTGACAATTAAAGTCTTGTAACTCTGGAACAAAAAATCAATCAAGGCAAACTACAGTTAGTGAGTGTGCAATATGTTAAAATTCAAATGGTTAGTCCCATAACTCTGGAATGATATGTCCAATTTTTTTTTTAAATCCAAAGGGAGCTTTTTTTCCGTTCATCCTAATGTTGGGTTATAATCACAAGAGAATTGGTTGAAGCAAATTTGAGCTATGGTACAAAGTGTTGACATACAGACGGACATTGGTATACCATAATACATCCTGTCTTCGACTAGCATATAAAAACTAACAGCAAGGAGTATACAAGTGCTGATTTCTACAACTATTTTTCTAACTACTTTTTAAGTAATATTATACTACCTCAAAACAAACCAAAACAAACATTTAGATTTTTTATTATTATTCATTGTATGAAAAATTGCTGTATTTCTTTGTTTAGTTTTTATTATTGAACTTCTACTGAAAAACCTGACCAGTTTATATTTGATATTAATAAGTTACACAATTTTTGCTAAAATTTACAAATTTTGCCTTTTGCAATATCAGATATCCAATTAAGGGGAAGTAACTTACTGAGTAATCTGTTTCTATGTTGTGCTTATACAGAACAAATATAAGTGATAATGTTTCTCCTCTGCCTAGCTCAACAGGAAACTTTAATCTATCCCCACTAACCATATGGATAGCATGGTCACAACCTATACATGCTCCTCTGAAATATACAGAAAATAATTATTAACTTTATTACAAGTTTTGATGTAGAAACTGTAATTACTATTAATATGTTGTTTTGTTCTTAAGTTTTATTTCTATATCTTATTTTTTTCAAAATTATCTTTTATAGTGTAATTTGCATTTTAATCTTATCTTAACAAACAATGTTTCAGTGAAAAGTATCGGATTTATTTTTCAGTACTTAAAATATTCTTGAGTTTTAAATGACAGATATACATAGATTTTTTTCAAATTCTGAAATATTAAAATTGGTATATAAAATTAAATAAAAAGTTAAAGCAAGTGTTTAAAATTTTTTGACATAGTCAATAAATTATAAAATATTTCTCTTAAATTCTAAAGCATGTATTTCCCCTACTGATATTTAATACAACATTGTTAAACATAAATTCACTTTCATTAAGCATGTTAAGAAAGTCTTTCAATTGTGATCACACAAATCGGCTTACGATTTGGAAAGACAAACAAATGTGTAAGCCAATGAAACTTAGTCTTTTGATCTTAAGAAGCAAATGTCCAAATACAATCAGATTTAAAAAGAAATATGTGCAAGCATGTGCAAAGGATTTTGAGACTCAATTCACAAAAAATCTTAATGAGAATATATACTCCTAAGTCATGAACAACTTACCATTGATTTTTGAAATAAAAGATATGTCCACATTTATAAGCAGACATGAACAGAAAACTAACTAAATGAAGTAAAAAAAAAACTTTGTTAAGAGTTAAATTGGCAATTTAACTGGGAAAGTGCATAATATTGAAACGAAGTTAGTAGAAGTTTGCATATTGATAATAAATAATATAAAAGAATAAAAAGGGTCTACTGCAAGCTTTTATGGAAAGATCTTTTGGATGTTTGTCTTTAAAAGATGTGTTAAAGAAGAGAATAAAGTCATATATAACATCTCTGTTATTGCTCAAAAGCAATAGGTTAAGATAGATGAACTTTGGTAGCTCAAACGATTTAGACTATTGTTCAGAGGTGAGAAAAATAACTGCCTCTGGCAGCCATATTTTTTGAATGGTTGTTATGACATGATATTTTTTACAATGACCACCCCTAATATATATAATTGGCGACCCAGGCTGATCATATAGGGGTAATTTCAGAGAAAATGATGGAATTGTGATTCTCCATTTGTATCAAAGTCACATAGATAGCATCATTGCCACTAAGTTTGCCACCAATCTGAGTACAAAATGAGGAATCTTTATATAGTTTTCTAAATCATATTTCTTATGTTGATTGTAGGTTGCAAATATTTGACTTTCTAATTTCTGAGGAGGAGGAATTTGAAACTTTTGTTACATTTGCAATCCAATTGGAACAAAATTTGGAAATTTATAATAAGGGATCGTATATACATTAAACCTGCTAAATTTTGTCCACATATGTTCAAGTTTCATAGTAGAAATGTATTAATGTTAATGGACAGACAATGCACAGACAAACTGATGGCAACATCCCACAATTGAAGTATGGTATATTTGAGCTTTTAAAACCGCTTGTAAGCATATAATGTTCATGCCTCCCCAAAATAATATTCTTGGTGTAATTCCTCTGAGTTAGCAAAGATTTATAGCAAGAAAATAAAAGATTATGAGCTAACACATTCTATAAAAGTGTTTTTTTGTGAAATTTGTATACATTGAAAGAATACAAAGGGTATAAATATATATGTATGTACTGATGTATACGTTTTACATTTATAAATGTGCATTTGTGTAATTACTTATATCTTATTTACATTTGGTGATTTTCAACATCTGTAAAAAAAGAAAAAAAATGCACATGTTTATTTTTGCAAAAGGTTTCATAAAACTACAAGTCATATGCAAATTAATTATTACAAATGGATCAAATACCTTTAAATAAACCCAACTTGAAATTTTTTGCCTTTAAACATGGCTTGTACAAGTAACTGAATATAAGTTTTGTCTACATGTAAATAAACTGTTAACACAGAGATATGTCTCGCCTTTTGTTATTTTGATAGTAAAATGCAAATGTTGAAGTTATAATAGCAATACTTTAACATGTAAGTTACACAAAATATTTAAAGTCAATGAACCATGACTGTTGAAGGTACAGGGCAGCACAAATACATGTGAACTAAGTAACAGTTTCAAAGTCTATAGACCACTACAGAGAGGGTAGGACAAAACAATTTCCGTTGGAAATAAGTTGTGCCAATGCTAATACAACCAAATACCAAATATCATTGATCTAGCACTAGTGGTTCGCCATAAACTGACCTAGTCACAAACTAATACATATACATGTAAACTAAGCAAAAATTCCAAAGTCAATAGACCATGACTGAGGGGGCAGGCCAAATAATCATGGAAATTAGATGTGCCAATGCTAATACAACTGCATACCAAATATCATTGACCTACCACTAGTGGTTCCCCACATAACTAACCTATTCACAAACTAAAACATTGTTGACGCTGCCACCGCCACCTGAAACAGCATACCTATGTCTCGTTTTTTTACTCTGTCAAGGTGAAACAAAAATGATTTATTTCTGTAATAGAATCAACTGAAATTTAAAAAACCAAAATCTGTAATAATAAATCAATAAAATTCAAAGGCTTGAAAAAGTTGTTTTTTTTCTTCTTTCTGAATAACATATCTAAGACTTAGTATCTGTACAGCATTACTGCTATATAGCACTGCCAGTTCTTTGCAGAGTAGAGACAAAGTTAACTGATGCCATCATTTTTACTACATACACATCATAAATTGCTAAAAATCTAAGCAACAAAAGATTTCTTTATAATGATATATTACAAATCTTTAAAACTACTGCAGAAAAATAAATCAAATGATTGTTCAATGATAACAAAGTTGTCCCATACAAAATGAATAACTGGTAAAATGAAAGCTGACTGAACTGATTAGGAATTATATCAAAATATCTTACATTCCAATGTACAGGTAGAAGACTTACATATCATTCTGGACATCCCTGTGTTGATTGACAGTCTTGTCACATGCAGGACAATGCCCTTTCATCAACATACAGCTGTTAATGGCTATGTCTTGTAAACTATCATTATTTACTGAAATTAATAAATAAACAACTCCTTACAAGCAATTTAAATATCAAATCTATACCTGAAAATAAGTTAAAATATAAAGTTCTATATTCCTTAACATTTGTGCAAACAAATTGAATTTTTTTTTACTGTTTCTCAAATGTTCAATTTATTAAGGTATTGATAGAATTTTATTTTTTATGAACTTAAATAATACAAACAAAATCAGTCACAAATGTTCTCAAGTTTAAATAACAAGGGACCAAAAGTGGCTTCATCATACCTTCGATTTTGTATAAAATCAACATATCAATTTTCCAAGAAAAATCAATAGTTTGTTTTGAAGAATCATTTTTTTTGACAATTTTGTGCATTTTATCCAAATGCGCTACAATAACATGATTTCTATTCAATTACATTTTAAAAGATAAAGGAGATAAATGTATTGGTTTTTTTTTTATCTGAAATTAAATTCTGAGTGGCCTAATTAAGTTGTATGCCAAATCTTACAAAAATCTGTGACATCCCCCATTTTCTTTAACTTAACTGTAAGATAAAAAAATCTAGATAGGATATAAGTCATTGTCTTCACTTACCACTGAGAAAAACATGAATTGTCCAGAAACATCTTTGTACTTCACTTGAAGTTTTGGTGGCTGGTGGATACGTAAAGTTCTTGATACTAAATTGAAAAAATTTCATAAATTGGAAAATTTTCAAATCTTTTATATTAATCATATTAATTATCTATGTAACTAATATTCATTCAATTTGTAAGAATAAGAATATTTTATCTGAACAATCTAAAACAATTCCCTTACTGTTCAGTCTAATGAACTTATCTTCAGTGCTGAAGACCATGTGTTTGATCCCAAACTGTGTAAAAACAAAGGCCTATAAAGCTGGTTCCAGAATCTTCTTGCCAGTGTTAAATTAAGCATGCAACATTTTGGAGTATGAGCAAAGGTTTAAGTCTTCTAAGAGTCAGAATCTTAAATATGGGAAAGGTGCCCATATCGCTTGGAGAAAATACCAAATGGTAAAAAAATCTTTTAAACATGTTAAACAAACCAATAAAAATTCATACCATATAATTTACAAATTTAGACCTGCAAATGCACATAATGCTGTATAGACCTAAACAACCAAAAACCTATGATGTTTTTATCGGAGGTAATTGGACCCAATGTGTAGAAATATGATCATCACTGGACCCTAGCTAAAATAGGGAACCCATTTTGCTCTGCAGGTTTAATAAATATGCAGTCACATCTGGTCAGAATGGAGACATTTAATCCATTGGTCATGTAGGCTGGGGCTCCTTAAAGAACCCTTGCAATGATTATGAGGGGCCATAGGTGGCAAACGCAAGGCAAAATTTCTACCCCTATTCAATACACCCTCGTTTTCCAGTGGCAGTCAAAATTTCCTTTATCCTTTTTGATCTACCTTGCAAAACCTAATTTCTGTATTAAATATTTTGTTTTCGCCCTGAATGTGCATGAATTATCTGGGACTTGACATAATTCAAGGACCAAACAATCAATTATATCAAATTGAAGAAAAACATGTATTGCTGGCAAATAAAGATATATTGAATATATTTCAGTTGTTATTTTTTCAGGAGTTTTGTGGTTTATTTGAATATATTATAACTTTTTACACATGTGTATTTTCATAGTTTTCTTTTTATGCAAGTATTTCAGTATTTCAGTGTTTATATATGTATCTGTTTTATGGTAAGGATAAATGTTAGTTCATCCTCATGATCAGTATAATTTTTCATATAGATTATTTCTGCAAATTTAAAGTGCTTAAAATCAATTTTATATGATCATATGATTATTGTCATTCTCCGCCATACATATGCCATGTATGTATTTTGTATAAATGTTGTTATTAATATGACACGGATGCATTGAAAATTTAATGTAAAAATGTATATTTTATAAGCTGTATTGCTTTTGAATAAAGTATTATATTATTATTAAAAATCAATTACCTGACTTTTGAGTATAAATCTTTTCTTTCTCTGGTAAAGGTTTAATGTCATCAAGCTTCAACAAGAAATCACTTTCTCCTAACATTCTCTTTGGACAAGGTATTGGCTTGATAATGGATACTGTCAAATAAATTCTAGTATCACACGATGAAATATTATTTACTGTTGCTTCTAATGGGATGATAAATGTTTTGTCATCAACAAAATAAGGCTTCTTTTCCTGAAATTAGAAAACAATAAGGTTGAGTGAGTTCAAAATTACTCTTGGTGGTGTTGGTGTTAATAACATCCAGTTTTAATATTAATCATTTGAATATGCAGTTTTTCATGTCAAGGTTAATTGCTCAAAATCACTAGTTAGCTAGCAATACTGGTTTTGGTTAAAATGCCTGATGTTTACTGTATATATCTATCTTCACATACAGGCATGTTTGATTTCTTTTATTGATATTACTCCATGGCTTTGATCTTCAATTCACAGTTGTGGTGTAATTGTCAGTTTGCAAAGAATTCTGCTCAAATTGGTGCTAGGGGAAGTCTTAAACTTGCAGTGAGGTGAGAGTTTTTTTGCTCCATGTTGAAGGCCTCACTTTGTCTTTGAGATGAAGAACAGCAATAAAAGTGCTGTTCCTTTGCTTTTTGTGTTTATTGCTGTGCATATACTGATTTTGTGAGTTGGATGGATGTGCTTCAAGTAAATGTTCATACACATTTTCATATTTTTTATCTTCCTAAAAATCAAGGGAAAAAATACAATGAATGGAAGAAGAATATGGTTAGCTTTTTAATAAACACTACAGCAACCTTACAACATAAACTGATAAATTCAGCAAATATAATAGATATAATTTGAAGTCAAGAGGCAAAGTATTGTCTTATCTTATAACAATACCACTGGATGAAAAAAATATAAAATCTCATTTGTCTAAGTAAGGATAAAAAAGAGAGCTAATGACTTTTCCTGATTTTGAATAATTTGACAGATTGGTCCCTCTATATACAGATAGATTGCTATTTCTGAAAGACCATCATCATAAATAACAATCACTTCTAATATCCAGAAAATTTGCTTATTACTAAATATTTTTTGGTGTTTGTTTATTCTAACTTATAAATGACTCTTTATACATGTATTTAAAATAAGCTTTTGAATATATAGTAAACTTTATTTGTATCCCATTATAGGATGATTGTACCAAACCTGGTGATTACTTTAGAAAATCAACTTACATGTAATTTTATGTGTGTATTTGTGTCAGCTGTGCTTTTAAACACATTGCACAAAAAGTGACTTTTATTGTAAGACAGTTCATTTTCGTCGATATTAGTTATATTTTTTGCAACGTGGAAATTGACGTGTCCATAAAGATTTTCAATTCTTCTTTTCCATATATTAATGTTCCCATTCAAACACTTAGGAAAATTAACAATCACATTAACAAGATACGTTTTCCCAATATTTACACACTTAAATTTGTCACTGTATTGCACATCACTTCCATTTTGTTTCTGCTTTTCAAATATATGCAAAATTATGTTAGAAAGATCAGCATCTTCTTCCATGATCTATGCTGTCTGCTAATATCGTATTGTACAACTGTGTTGCCACAATCAAGAAGTCCTTTTCTGAGACAGGAAGTCTAATTTATACCAAGACATTTAAGTATAGTTTATGTTTATTTGTGTTTCGTTTTCTTTTGCTAAATTCAAACAATTAAAAAGAACACAAAAAAATAAATACTGTTCAACAAGGCAACTATCAAACTATGATTATTGATCCCATAAACGTTTGAAGCTGAATGTGAATTATGTCTGTTTACTACTATCACTGTAAAATCAAAACTTCCGGTTCCAATTTTCACATGGGTTGCATTTAGTTGTACATGTAAGACTGTTGGAATTTATTTACCAGTGAAATGGCAACTTGGTCAATGAACCAGTATTTTCAAACAGTAAGTTTTTTTTCAAATATGAAATTAAAACAAATCCTTATGGCTATGCTCCTTTGAATATAGTTGTTCAATTTGACGTCTATTTTTAGACATGTAATAGGTACGGAAAGCGATTTTTTTAAAATCAACTGATCTAAGAAAACTTCATCTAATTTTAAAGGCATTGTGAAGACATTTTCAAAACAGTTCAACTTTTATCAATACACATAATAACAACGAAGAAATAGCAAATTTTCAAAATGGTAATTTTTTACTATTCTAGAAAAACTGTTTCCTCTATTTAAAAAATAATAGAATACATTTTTTCAATCATTTGGGTTATAGTTTTGTTTATATTGCTTCTTTTACATCTTGTTAATCAATTTCAGTCCTCCATGTTAAGTTTTTTGGTCAAAATAGAAGCATAAAGCATGAGAAATTGAATGTCATCCACTCTCATGAAATTCTATCGTCCAAAGTCACATAACATGACGATACCTTTATATATTCCTTTCTTCAGAACATCAGTTGGTATATTGAAAATGTAAAGTAAAACTTTATAAACATTTGAATGTAAAGAAACAAAATATAAATATGAATATTACTCTTTATATACAAATGTATATGTTTGTGTGTGTGTACCATGAGAGACGAGAAAAGTTTTGAAGTATGTCATCTGTCTTTGTATAGTCATGATAGTTTTAGAATGTTCCTTTTCATTAACATTCTATTTAATGAAATATTCTTATTCCTATATAGCATGTATAGTGAATGCTCATAAATAAAAAAAAACAACAACCTTCCAACAATTATACTACAGGTCTAAAATACCTGTTGCACTGAAAAACAATGAAAATAAATATAACATTATTTTTATTTGAGAAATTTCAAACAAAATAATTATGTCTTATAACTGTAAATACTTTTATGTATACAAGTAAAGTAAATTCATATCTGTATATCAGTTACAATAGTTATACAGTGAAATCTGTAAACCAATCTCATTCACGACTGAAGTTCAAAATGCATTGAATCCCAGATAAAGGGACTTCAGAACATGGTTTCGGGTTTATTCAGGGTTTGGTTTAGACTAGTTTCACTGTATCAAGCATTAGTTGTTAGTATGACTTAAGCTTCCCAGATATAATATAATTATTATTTCAGGATATATATTAAATTGCATGGTGTTCGCTAGTGTTTTTTTTTCTCGACATGAAATTACTTCAATACTGATCAATACAGAAAGTGGTAAGCTCAAGGTAAAACTTGATTAGTTCATGTATTCCTATACATGATCATGCTGAAATCGTATTAAAAATTGCACTTCGGGCAACTACATGCAAAAGGATCTTGAACAGAATTTGAACATGGTTTGAGACCTACCATCTCCGGTATTATCTCAAGTTTTTTTGGCTCAATAATCCTCTAACAGTCTGTATGTGTAGATAGCTGTAGTGTCCGTTACGTTCCTTATTTAATTATACCATTGTATTTAAAACATTTATGTGGGGAAAATTTCAACAACTCAGTTAATGTGATCACACACACACACACACACACAAAAATATGTTTACAAAAAATAATATCTTTAGAGTGTACGGTTAAATACAGTCTGAAAAATAGGGTCATATTAATATTATTTTGAAAGTTATATTAATTATTCTAAGACAAATAGTATTTGTATAATAATTAATATAACTTTCAACTTGGAAAGTGGCAGTCAGGGAAAGGCGGGTAGGGGAATCTTCTTGTATCAATATGGGATGGAAGACAGGGGAGAATTGATGACAAGGGAATGGATTGCCATGTTGGTTTTTTTTTCTAAAACCTTAACTGTAAATAGCAGACGGAGTGAACTGCCACTACTGCATGGATTCCTATGTATGTTTTTAGTTGAACATGTTGAAAATACATATATTGATTGTTGATAACAAACCACATTATTCAGTATCCTTACTATCTCGTGTGCAATGGCAAATGGTTAAACTATCTTTAAATTGCAATAAACTGGCTGTATAATGCAAAAAAAACTATCACGCTGATTTCCAATCAAAACTAAACCAAAAGTTGTCCATGCAAAGGAAATAACTATGTATACACAAAAAGGAGGGTTATTTATAAAAATTAATTTTGATATGAACACAGCTATCTAGATTTCTTTAATGGACCTAATTATTTAATTAATATATTAAACTTAATAAAAAAGTACATTTTATGGCTGTATAATGTTTCCTTGTATTTTTTTGAAACAAACGTAACTTTCAAACCCTTGTTTGTACCTCAAATATTTCATCGTATTCCTGAAAATTATAATATACAGAATCATGAATATTCATATAATATGTATCAAAAGCAATCAGAACCTTCTGAGACTTAACAAGTTAATAGAAGGCCGTAATCGAAGGTCACCCAAAGATTTTATTTTTACACACATCTGGGAACAATTATTTATTGTAATTTGGAGTTATCTCCCATTGGTTTGCCATACCTACATGTAAAAATAAAAAAAAAAATAAATAAATAGAAATTTATAAGAAAGAAAGATTAGTCCAAGACATACATAATACAACATCATGGCTAAAAACAATGTAGACAAAAAGACAACAGTTTTCAAAAATATGCAATAACAACTGTAATTCACTAATTGACATACATGTAGCTGAGGAACATTAGCTCTTACCCTTACATGTATGTCCTTGTGATATTTTGACAATTTGGGGACAATAGATCATCTGCAAATTGTCAAGATATATCACAAGGACCTGAGAGCCACAGTTCCGCAGCTATACTTGGCCATGATTGTCATGAATTACTAGCTGTTTAAATGTTCTATCAGAGACATATAATTCTGTTATCCGAACATACATTGTAAGGGTATTTTTAAAATCAGTGATCTCCCTTTCGTAGTAACGCCGATTTCCGTTGATAAGGCGGTGAAACATTGTTAGCTTATCGTGCAAGAGAATATGCTGGATTGCTTACTTTTAATAAAGTTTCATCGTGAATGAATAAGTGTATGTTTTTTTTTATGTAGATATGGCTAAGACCTGTCGTGATGTAGGTTGCAAAAATCGTAACTTGAAGGCTGAAATAATTATTAATCGTTAACACTAAAAATGCAGCTACAAAGTTCAGACAAAGTAAATCTTTCACTTTTATGTGTATAATCTGCAGGAAAATAAATTCAAACCATTCTTATTATTTCAGTTTTTTCTTTCTTTCTACTGTATTAGATACGAAGACAGCTTACCGTGTGAGAATAAAAAATCTCAAAAAAAAAATTGAATATCAGATCATGAAAATATTTGATCTAGATTTTGTATATATTCCTGTTTGGCAAATATATGCAGTGAAAACAAAACGGTCCATGAGTGATCTTATGCCTTGTTTGATTTTCCTTAATCAAGGTCATGTGCAAATTAAGTTGGGTAATAAAAATGTCGACATCAAAGAAACATTGAAACAGGTGAATTAACCTGGTCATCTGTTCATAGTAGATTTTTGGTATCCAGCAGTTATTACAAGGTGCATGCGAAGTTAAGGACAACAGTGATAACCAAGACTACTAAAATTTGTTTTAAACGAAACAATTAACAACAAAATGTTGATGTTATGAGCTAGATTAAGAAAATAATTCAGAAACGCGAACGAAGACATTACTTAAGGTGTATGAATATTCATTGATTGAGGTGATAAACATTTTAGGACATCGTTTTTTTTTTAAATGCAGCATGAGCAAACTTGAAAGTAAGAAAAAAATAGTTTTATGTAGTACATACTAATAAAAGATTTGAAAACATTAACTCACAGAACAACTTTTTTGTTTTAACATGTTTTTGGATAATTTGGTTACTGTCAAAAGAAAAACATATAACACTCAAATGGAGAAATAAATTATTTTTTCACACAGGATGATGATTTTCAGATTATAAAATCATTCTACATGACATGTATCATATACATCTTATTATTTATTCTACTAACATATCTACAAATAATGTATATATATATATGCATGTCGTGAGCAGAAGTAACCTTCCTTCTTTTTTCTCCATTGCTTAGCATCACAAAGAGTTAAAAAGAAAAAATGCAATGTGAATGTGAAGTAAAAAAAAATCAACTTCATATCACCAGATCCAGCAGTACAAAGTTTGAAATTGGTGTTGAACCACGATGTAGTGAAGGAACAAATAAAAAAAATATATAGCAAAATTTCCGTGTCACCTATGCCTGTAACAATGGTTTTATGTTATCACCTGCTACATGCAGCACAGCCACTAGAACATCCGTTTCCCCATGCAATGGGCATCTGAACGAGATATAGTTTACCGTCTGAAGCAAGAAAATAAGCAGCTTACGAACAAAGGTTTTAGTTTACCTTATAGCGAAGCCTGAGACTACTATAACACTATAGTAGTCTCAGGCGACGCGTTAAACAATCACACCTCTTGCATTTTCATAATCAGCTATTTGTGGCATTGCCTATATATGCCTTTCAATTATTTGCCAGGACAATGTAGAATTCTTACTTTAACTCTTCATCACAGTCATTTTCTGGAGGTTAATAGACTTAATGACGCCAGCAAAAATGTTTATCCCCGCCACATTCTGTATGTGCCTGGCCCAAATTAGGCGCCTGTATTCAGTGGTTGTTGCTGTTAACTTATATGTAATTTGGTCTCTAGTGGATAGATGTCTCATTGGCAATTTTACCAGTACGGTTCAAGTTTTACATGGAATAAGTTAAAGCCCTTTAAATAGCTTCAATATTTGGTGGAAGAGTATCAGAAATTGAACATGTGCGATCATCCAGATTCAATAGTACCGCATATCACGTTCCATGTGACCAAATTCCTGCAGTTTGAGAATTCACCGTACATATTGACTTTGCAATTGTTTGTGCACCAGAACTCATAATTGTGGCACATAAGTAGAATTGATGCATTTTAATTTGTAGAGAAGCTAGATACATCTCCTAAATGAGTGTTTTCCTTTTAGCCTGTGTAACATGCAGTGAGTTCTATTTCAGTTAGTGTGTGCAGGTACGTGGGAATTCTTGTTTTCCAACGAAACTGTTTAGTCAATAATTCTGGCATTACATGACTTTCGTGCAACTTTTTTTCGATTTTTCTACAATTTCTGTATAAGATTAATCTATCGGTCAAAATATGACACCTAACTGAAAATTTATTACTTGTATATGTTTTTAAAGGGTCACTCAAAATGTACAATATACTTTTAAGAAATTGTATACACGCCTTGTACCGAGACTTTGAAAGATATTACCAAATTTGCGAAAAGTTTTTTTTTCAAATGACATATAATACTTAATATATAAAGTTTGTTTTAATCTTGGTCATAATAATGTTAGAGTAATAGCCCCAGGTTTTGATACAATTTCAATTTCACCCAAATCATCAGATTATCTCAATTTTCGCTGAATAAAAATATACGTATGGATCAACTTAAATGTAGTAAAAATTATTAATAAAGTCAAAATAGTTAATTCAGATTGACATCTGACAGAGATAAAAGATTTTATCTTTTTCACACCCCTTGTCACCTGATAAGAAATGTTTATTGCCAATAATTAACAGGTTCTATTTTTTCAAGTTCCCCTCGGTATACAGCGTATCGATGGAAAAGCGTCACCTCCAGTGATACCCGGATGCTGTATCTAAGGAGCTGCTACGTCACGCCGGATAAGAGAATACTGTATTATATGTCTCTGGTTCTATGTATCAAATTTTTTTCATGATTTTTACCTATATTCTAAATTTCCCTAGTGCTTAATCCAAATTTTTTGGAAGATACACTTTTATCTTACTATTTCAAATATGCTTAGACATGTTAAACCAACTCTTTCACATTAAAATGCCAAATTTTGTGTATGTAATGCATGCTGCTATTATTTGTTATTATGTTGTCTATATGTTTAAATATTCAGTCAAAAGATCTTTTGAGCTTGTGTTGAATAGTTTTATGAAAACTGAATAAAAAAAATTTCTTTTCTTATTTAAATAACTATTGCACAGTTATTATTGGGTTTGTTTGTCCACATAGTCCCTGGCTTCTTTTGTTCTTGTTTTTAATGAAAACATCAGGTATATTTATGGTATTTAACGGTTTTGTCGAATCTGCAACACTTATGTTGAAGAAGTGAGACATACCTATATAAAAATAGGAGGAAGATGTGGTATGATTGCCAATGAGACCACCCGCCACCAGAGACAAAATGATGTAGACATCAGCAACTACTGTATAGATAAACATACAGCCTTCAACAATGAGCATACCGCATAGCAAGCTTTAAAAGGCTAGGAAATGACAAATGTAAAACAATTTGAATGAGAAAACCAACGGCCTGATTTATGTAAATGTCCAAAACAATAAACGAAAAAACAAATACATTTGGTTTCATGTCGTTCTGGCCCAAGCTGATTCGGACCCTATATGAAAAAAACTTTGACAAGGGATAAAAGTGATATATATAAATATGACTTGCAGTAAATAAAGGTTAATGAATTTTATTAATAATAACAATGATGGACATAAAAATTGTGCCTTTTGACACATATTGAAATATATTGTTTTCATAAGACATGTTTGATGCAATATTTATTCGAATATTTTTAAATATTAATATTAAGATTTCTAAAGTAAAAATTTGGTATGACACAGACATATCGAAATAAATTATTTTCAATATAAAATATTTAAATCAGAATAACTTTATCACTTTTAATGTCAGAGTAGGGATGATTATACAGAATCGCATTTATGTTGATTACAATTTAATATAAAGAAGTTATCAAGAATATTGAGTATGCATAATTGTGATAAAAACTTATACATGTATTACAGAAGTTAGTACAATATTTAATTTGTCAACAATAATCAGCAGTTGTTCATGTGACTTTGATCTTAATAAGATTTTTAAAAAACTTGGTGTAATATTATTACCGATAACAATCATAAGCTAATCATGACCCACAAGCTGATACACACAAACTTTTTTTTAGTAATAAAAATGCTTGAATTGAAAAATATTGTTTGATTTGCCGAACCCCTTCCATATAAAGTTACTTACCTGTTGTCATAGATTATCAAATCTGCTTCCTTAAAATATTCAACAGCAAAATTTACTTCTTCATGTGCAAATTGCCACTTACATCATGTACATGTACCCTGAATCAAATTCTTTACAAAACTTATATTTGATTATTCATTATTTTATTTTGGGGCCAGAAAGAATTAGGCCTGATTGACTTGTTGCAGGATCAAGTTTGGCTGGATTGGTTTGGGGCCTGAATTACCCTTTACCTGGAATAGTGTTGTAACAACATAACATAAAAACAAACTATAAAAATCAGTTGTAAAGGGCTTAACTCAGATAGATGCAAAGCACAAAAACACAATAAACAAATTTTCAACTGATTTTTATAGTTTGTTCTTATGTTGTGCTGTTACACCACTGTCCCAGGTTAATGGGAGGGTTGAGAACTCACAAACATGTTTAACCCTGCCACATTCTTTATGTGCCTGTCCCAAGTCAATAATCAGCAGTTGTTCATATGACTTTATAGACAACATAATACCTGTTCAGTGGTTGTCGTTGGTTCATGTCTGTCATATTTGTTTTTCATTAATTGTTTTGTTATAAATTAGGCCATTAGTTTTCTCAATTGAATTGTTTAATATTTTTCATGTCGGGGCCTTTTATAGCCGACTATACGGTATGGGTTTGTTGAAGTCCATACGGTAGCCTATAATTGCTTACATCCACTTTATTTGAACTTTGGTGGATATAGTTGTTTCATTGACAATCATACCTCATCTCCTTATTTTTATATAGATCTGAGAGTAATTCCAGTTACTGGAAGTGACTTCATATCCAATATTAACTAATACAAAAATCATGTATCTAAGACTAAAATATCAATCAGTACACATCCAACATCCAGTGGAATGTAAAGACATAATTAACAGTCAGAGAAAAACACAACCTTGTGCAAAGTATAGATATCAACAGAATGTTAGGCGGTGAATGTACATGTACATCTGTGTATAGCAATAATATTTATTTGGATTTTAATTTATTGATATCAAAATCAATATCTGTACTGATGAAAACAATATTCAAAGATGTTATTACAGTGTTAAATTCATAACCTTTTAAATAAGTTAATTTAAAGGATTGACAAGTTTACCCAGATCATATCTGAATTTATGGGCTTGATAAACAACATCAACGTAAAAATTAGGATGTTTTATCCTGTTTGTAATAAGAAACAATGTGAATCAAGTCCATCTGTAGTATTCTTTCATTAGTCTTGTATTATTTTTACTTTTAGTTTCTTGTGTATAATTTGGAGTTTAGTATGACGTCCATTATCACTGAACTAGTATATATATTTGTTTAGGGGCCAGCTTAAGGACGCCTCCGGTGCGGAATTTCGCTGTATTGAAGACCTATTGGTGACCTTCTGTTGTTGTCTGTTCTGTGGTCGGGTTGTTGTCTCTTTGACACATTCCCATTTCCATTCTCAATTTTATTTCTACATGTATTTTTAACACAGTAATATATTTTGTACCAAACCAGATGTTACCAGGCTTACAGCACGAGCCTTTATCATAATTGTCAATTCATAACAATTATTATTTAAAATTATATTATTAAACCATTATCATGACTATTTATCTGAGTAAAATATTAATATGGACAAACAGACTCTAGACAAATGATTATATCGAGAAATAGGGTACAACTTGATTGTGGGTGAACAAACCCTGATTCAACATTTATATTGTGTTTTCAATAGACCTATGAAGTAGGTTGAAAATATTATCTCACAACTGCCTTCTAGAGATCACACGTTAAGATTTGCTGCTGGAATATGATTGATCTAGAATTGAGGCTTTACTATAACATGCTTAAAGTTGTAACTGTTAAATCTTAAGCATATTAAGTACATATGTATAAGAGATAATGACAAAGTATTTATTATTTAGTTAGATGATGCCTTACAAGAAAGAGATGGGTTGAAAGCAGCAGTAAGTTTACTTCATCAAACATGTATTTATATTAGATATAAATCTGTTTTTGTAACAAACTCCTGAGCAATATCTACAGAATATATATATATTTTAGCAACTATCGGTAACATGTTGAAGAGGAAAAAGGTTAGTGTGAACAAAATTTTGGTAAATAATTTTAGACAAGAGGAGAAAAGTGTTTTTCCTATTATGTTAAGCTAAAGCTTTTCATTTACTCTTCTCTTTTCAATTTCTCCATGATTTTTGCATGTGTGCTTGTGCAGAAAAATTACTTCAAGTTATTAAAATTAGTCATTTTTAACTGGATTTCCGAGGAAAAATCGGTTATTGATTTGGGGGTGTATGGCGGGCGGGCAGCTGCCAAACAGTGTCCGTGCATTTTCTCATGAACTGTTCAACTAAAGCTTTTCAAATTTTAATATGTTGTTACTGATGACAAAATGGAGGTCAAGTTCAATATTGACGATTTTCACTTTAACCGTTCAGGAGTTATGGTTCTTGAAAGATTGAAAACGGTTTTCCAGTCGTGTCCGTGCTTTAACTCATGAACTGTTCAACCAAAGCTTTTCAAATTTTAATATGTTGTTACTGATGACAAAATGGAGGTCAAGATCAATATTGACGATTTTCACTTTCACCATTCAGGAGTTATGGTTCTTGAAAGATTGAAAAACGGTTTTTCCAGTCATGTCCGTGCATTAACTCATGAACCATTCAACCAAAGGTTTCAAATTTTAATATGTTGTTAGTGATGACAAAATGGAGGTCAAGTTTAATATTGACAATTTTCACTTTTACCGTTCAGGAGTTATGGTCCTTGTGATATTGAAAAATGCCAGGACACAAATAATTGTTAAAAAATCCGGTTTGCTGTTGCTCTGACATCCTCTTGTTTATCTGTTAAATGTACCAATAGTTTTTGCGATGAAGTTCCAAAAATGATTAGAATTTTTTTTAAATCTGGCTAAATAATGAAGAATAAACAACCATTGAACAAAATTTGTATGGGATAATGATCTATTTTGAATTAGGTTTATTCTATTTTGTTTGACAATTTTTTCCAGGAATTACTATCATTCCAACATCCACACATTCAAAATCCTCGACTGCAGGTAGAGAATCCAGAATCTCAGGTCCAGAGAGTTTTCGATAGTCCATTTGATGAAATGATTGCTGCTCATTTAAGGTTAGTGTGAACATAGATATAATAGCCATAGATAAAGTACTGGACCCACATCAAAAGCAGATGATATTTGCCGAAATTTTATCACCCTCTTATTATATACATGTCACGCTTGGTGTTAATTAGCCTTCATTGGCAATTGCTGTTGATCGATATCTAATAAATTGTGAATCGGGAGACCTTTAAACACACGAATGTGCTACGCAGGGGCATTTCTAGGATATTTGAAAGAGGGGGCGTAGAATGAAATATTTTTTGGACCTTTTTTTTGCTAAAAAAACATTAAATAATTAATGAATATGATAAATTGCCATATTCAATACAATATTAGCAGATTACGATAGCTTTTTTTTTTCTTTTTTGAAAAGGGGGGGATTACGCCCTCACCTGGACCCGCCCTGCTATATAATGACTTTTAACCATATTAAAAATACGACTTTATTTAACTCTGCCAGGTCCAAAGCTCGGATAAAATAGGAGGAAAGTCATGAGAAGTAAATATTGTAAAAGCGCAAATGTCCTATATAAAAAGCACAAATGTCCTTTTATCAAAAGCGCAAATGTCCTATGAATTGAAGCGCAAATGTCCATTTAAAAAAGCACAAACATCCCGCGCCGGAAGGGATATATAGCTGTATTTATAGTACGAATCACACTTCTAACACAATTGTAAGAAGGAAGGGGAAAAAACCATGAAAGACACAGGACAAAACGCCTATATTTTCATTTTATTCTAGCCATTATAATGCTTAATCTATATATTGTCTACTTCAAAAATGAAATCGACAATCAGATTATATCACCATCTATTTAATAGCAAAACAAGCACAAAAATGGTTAGCGGAATGGTATATAGAAGAAACAAATTCAGAGACATGATTTTGCTATTTCCCAATTATTTAATGTATTCAGTGTGTCCACTACATTCGTTTTCCTCACCAAACGGCATTTAATAAGTCCTTTTTTCTCTTTATTTTCTAAAACTTCGTGTTACGACAAAAAGTTTCAACACTTGTAAAAATCTTTTTCTTTTCTAAAAAAATAATAATTTCTTCTTTCTGGCATAAAATATGATTACACTATTTTGAATCTCGATAAAAAAGAAATTTCTTTAACTCGCTTTAGAAAAATTCGACCAGGTTCGACCTCTTAACCAGGTATACCATCAGTAAACGATATGTCTCCTCTTGTCAATCATACAGGTCTTATTTACCGAGTGCAACCGATGCAAGTGCTATGACAATTTTAATTTTACATGCCTTTTAAGTCCATTTTCCATGATTTCTCTATTTTATTATTTCAACAACAGCATAACCTTTTCATTTGTTGACCGATTTTCTCCAAATAAATCACAATCCGAACAACTTTTACAACCAGACGCTTTTTATTGCTTCCGCGTCACGGCATATTATTACTTGAGATAGGTAACACATATTAATCATCGGTTGATAAGACGAGTGCCCGATAATTTAAATATAATTATGATAAGTAATTAGTCTATTGGGAGGATGTCGGCAAATATCATCTACATCATAGGCCACTACGCCCAGTGCCGTGCTTTTGATATTTCAAAGGAAACTACATGGTGCTCAGTGTGACAAATTCTGAGTACTTTATCTATGGCTATTATATCTATGGTCTGAACAATACAAAAACAAAGCAGAAAGAACAGACTTAAACAAAAACACACAAAGTCAAATACACACACATACATATAGGACCACCTCCGGGTGCGGGATTTTCTCGCTGCATTGAAGACCCATTGGTGGCCTTCGGCTGTTGTCTGCTCTTTGGTCGGGTTGTTGTCTCTTTGACATATTCCCCATTTCCATTCTCAATTTTAATTAATCAATACACACAAGCATTTTAATTTTACTGTAAAAAATCATTCTTGATGTGTAGGATTAATATTTATTGGGGTTATATGTTTTATACCTGGCAGTTTACCTAATTTTGTTGGTCGATTTAAAAATACATATATTTTATGACATTGTATGTATTAAATCTTTGATAGAACTTGTTACAATTTATGAATATATATATTTACTATATATTTATGTAACAAAACAAAAACCAAAAGATAAGAGTTCCTAATGGAAGTTTATTTTATTTTTGCAGGTGTTGTTGGGCTGTATCAAACCATGATTTTATTGAAGCTTATGGCTGCCAATCTGTTGTTGCACAGTATCCTTGTTAAAAATGGATGAGGTTTTCATCAGAGCGGAACACGTTTGTTAAAAAAAAATGTTGTCGATTTTCATTCAGCATAAGAAAATATCTTCAACATAGGCTTACATGTGTTGCATTGTTTAGAATTTTAAGAAATGTAAAATACTGTGAACTGACAAAAATAGAAGTATTTAAAAAATTGAAAACAATCTCAAACTTACTAGTATTGGCATTATTCTTGTTTTATACCATGCAACAATCTAGCGATGCTTCATCTTAGACACCTGACTTCAAACTATCATATATATCCTGTGACCTTTGTACATAAAAGTCTGCTCTTTCCTGTAAAGTACTAAGATGCATTAAAGTTTGATTTGTGTCAGACTGGTTTTGTTTACTTTTTTTTAAGTACACATGTTCTTTACATTAAAAGAGACGGAATATTTCCAAAAAATATTATACATGTGTATTGAAAAATGTTGGAGTATAAAGTTTCTTAAACTTGACAATCATATAATTAGAATTTTTCATAGATTATATCTATGCCAAATCGTCAGATCAAAGAAGATAATACTATGAATAAAATTGAATGTATTTTTGAAAAAATCATAATACAATTTTTTTATGCCTAAGACTTTATATATATGTATTCCTTAATATAAACTAGAGCATTTAACAAGATATTTCAGAGTCAGAAGGATGAAAACTGGTCTTTGCCTATCATGTTTAATATATTTATAGATCTGAGATTGTTTGCCAACAGCGTAAGTATCAAACTGTAGATTAATCACTTAGTCTATTAGTGGCTTAAAAATAATCCTGACCTTGTATAGTATAAAGATGCCATTCTGTAGCAGTGACTTAACAATCATTTGGTCCTTACAGAAGAAGTACCTGCTATCTTCATTGTTTAAGTAATAGGTTTATTATGCATGGTCAAGACTCCAGTCAACAAAACAAAAGTACATTTGTAAAATGAAATAAAACCATACCAATCTTTACCATCCGATTTGCATCTTGCTATGAAGTATGACACACAATACAATGCTCAAAATGTTATTTCACTTAAGAAATTATATTAGATTAATATTCTTTGAAAAATCTGCTTCGTGTTATATTTTGCCAAAATTTTTCTAACTTGAGCTTAATTTTGCTAATTCAGCAAATCACTCGATCTCTTATTTCATTTATAATTCAACATAAAAGAAGTGACATAAAATCAAATTTGAAAACTTTGTGTTGAAATTTAAAAAAATTTACGAAGATGTTTAAAGAACCATCTAAGAAAACTTGGTTTTCAGTAATTACAAGAGTGAAATAAGTCCCAAATGTTTACCATTTAAATGATTTGCTTAACAGTAAAGTAGTTTTTGCGATTGCTTTTATTTTATAATTCAAATTTGATATTGTAAAGAATTGCTTACTCATTTATATATTTTTTCTGCTTATTAAAATTTGCCTGTTTTCAGGGAGATATTCAGGCTGTACACAAAGGAAAGGGAAAATGGGAGACAGATTAGAGAAAGCTGCAGATCTTATCATGGGCTGTTTTAGAGTCTGTGCCAGTGATAAGTAAGCATAGAGATATCACAACTTTGATGGATGTTTTTGATAAGTCTTGAAAAAAAGAAAACAAAACCAAATAAATATGATGCAAGAGTAGTTTTCTGATGTTCAAGACTCACAAATCTGTTTTGAAAATGACATATTGAGAATTTTTTGCAACATTTATTTTTTATGATTGTTGAAAAATGGACAAAAATGCTAGATTATTTATAGATTTCTGTGAATGCTGCATAATAGTTAAAAACAGCTAAAAGTGATATAATAAGTATCAGCGAAAATAATTTGGTTTACAGAATATTGCCAGAAATTGGGTAGCTCTGAAAATAATGAGACTATAATAATTATTTACCTAAAATAATTTCAGATTTCAAATTCAAATCTGATTATCTGAATGTGATTTCAGAAATCTTGTACATATATTGTATATTTACTGGAGATCTCTTTCTAACTGGCATGTCTAATAAATATGTTTATATCTTTCAATATAGTCGAGCATCTGTGGAAGATTCTAAGAAATGGGGAATGTTGAATCTTGTTAACCAGCTGTTTAAAATATACTTTAAGGTAACTATATAATTGGTGCAATAGATTCATTCCAAGCCAACTTTTTACACAATAAATATTTTGATTTGATTTAAAACAAAGTTCAAAACGTAGTGTTTAAATTTCAGTCATTAAATAGAAATATACTGTATTTTGTTGTTTACTTACGCTTTTTAAACCAAATCATATATACATTGTATATGCTTTGTGTGAAATATGAAATTAAGACAACATAAAAATAATGTTCAGTTGACCCTAAATATCAGACTGAAAATTTTTTACGAAAGTATTGAAATTTCTCCAAAGCATCAGAGACATGAAATAATACATCTAAAAGAAAATCCTTTAGATTTTCCATTTTTGTCTCGCCTTGACGAGTCAAAAAGCGAGACATAGGTATGCTGTTTCCGGCGTCGGTGGCAGCGGCGTCAACAATGTATTAGTTTGTGCTTAGGTCTAGTTTATGGTGAACCACAAGTGGTAGGTCAATGATATTTTGTATGCAGTTGTATAAGCATTTGCATATCTCATTTCCATGGAGATTATTTGGCTCAGCCCCCTTAGTCATGGTCTATTGACTTTGAAAATTTTGCTTAGTTTACATGTATTAGTTTGTGATTAGGTCAGTTCAAGGGGAACCATTAGTGGTAGGCCAATGTTAATTGGTATTCAGTTGTATAAGCATTAGCACATCTCATTTCCATGGATAATATTTGGCCCCGCCCCCTCAGTCATGGTCTATTGACTTTGAAACATTTGCTTAGTTTATATGTATTAGTTTGTGATTAGATCAGTTTAAGATGAACTGCTAATGTTAAGTCAATGATATTTGGTATGCAAATTTATTGGCATTTGCAAGTCTTATTTCTATGGAGATTATAAAGCCCCACCCCGTCATCATGGTTAATTGACTTTGAAACTTTTACATAGTTTACAAGTCAATGTTTGTGTTTAGGTTTGTTTAAAGGGAACGACATATGATAAGTCAATGGTATTTGGTATGCAGTTGTATTAACATTGGCACATCTCATTTCCATGGAGATTGTTCAGCCATGTACCTTCAGTCATGGTTCATCGACTTTGAATATTTGCATAACTTGCATGTTAAAGTATTGCTATTTTAATTTCAACATTTGCATTATCAAAATTACAAAAAGGCGAGACATATCTCTGTGATAACAGTTTATTTTCTTTTGGAAGAAAAATGGAACTTTGAAAATATGCAACATGTGTATATACACATCTCTGTTAGCTGCAATATATGTAAATTTAATGAAATAGATTAAGATTATTCAACAAAATGCATTAAATCTATAGTTTTTGTCGAGCCTGCGACTATTGTCGCAGAAAGCTCGACATAGGGATAGTGATCCGGCGGCGGCGGCAGCGTTAGCTGACTTCTTAAAAGCTTTATATTTTAGAAGGTGGAAGACCTGGATGCTTCATACTTTGTATATAGATGCCTCATGTTACGAAGTTTCCGTCAGTCACATGTCCAATGTCCTTGACCTCATTTTCATGGTTCAGTGACTACTTGAAAAAAGTTAAGATTTTTGTAATGTTAAATTCTCTCTTATAAGTAATAGGATAACTATATTTGGTATGTGCGTACCTTGCAAGGTCCTCATGCCCGTCAGACAGTTTTCACTTGACCTCGACCTCATTTCATGGATCAGTGAACAAGGTTAAGTTTTGGTGGTCAAGTCCATATCTTGGATACTATAAGCAATAGGTCTAGTATATTCGGTGTATGGGAGGACTGTAAGGTGTACATGTCTAACTGGCAGGTGTCATCTGACCGTGACCTCATTTTCATGGTTCAGTGGTTATAGATAAGTTTTTGAGTTTTGGTCTTTTTTTCTAATACTATATGCAGTAGGTCAACTATATTTGGCGTATGGAAATATTTTATGATCTATATGTCAGTCGTGCAGGTTTTATTTGACTTTGACCTCATTTTCACGGTTCATTGATCAGTGTTAAGTTTTTGCGTTTTTGTCTGTTTTTCTTATCCTGTGTGCAATACGTCTACTATATTTGGTGTATGGAATGATTGTTAGCTGTACATGTCTGCCTGGCATGGTTCATCTGCCCTTATCTCATTTTCATGGTTCATTGGTCAATGTTTATTTTTATTGGTTAATGTTAAGTTTACGTGACGGTGTAATAAAGCTTTACATTTAGGACTATCAACATAATATCAATGATTAGTAAAAAAGGCGAGACATTTCAGTGTGTGCACTCTTGTGTATACATATATTAATGTTATTGCAGATAAACAAATTACACTTGTGTAAGCCACTGGTTAGAGCTATAGACAGTTTACCGATGAAAAACAGATTCTCTCTGTCTCAACAAGTTACATTTAAGTAAGTAAGATTTAAGATGTATGTAAGCTATAAAGATGATAAACAGATAAGGTTTAGGCTGGAAATAAGCATTGATAAATAGTTAGAATAAGGTATGTTTAAATATTTTAAGGTATATTTTTACAAAGCATTATACATTTTGGCTCAGAGATGGTATTGAAACAAATGTATGGGAAGGTTTAAAGGCACTTTATACATGTTATATGGAAAATTCAAAGGTTATTGATGCAAAATTTGACCTCTGTTTTACAAAACATATACATATGTGTGACATGGAACTGCCATATTTTTTTCAAATCAATGTTTTTGCAATTTGGGTGTTAAAATTGTGTATTTTTTTATATTAATTGTAAAAATAGTCCTTAAGATGAAAAACTACAAAATGTTGTTACAATTACTACAAATACATTTAAACAAGCCATTTTTACACTTGATACTTCATTGTAATTGATGAAAATGTTCATTTCAGATATTATGTTGGAAGAAAGGCAATGTTTGACAGCGACTACAAAGCAGGTATTCATAGGATAAAACACAATCATGGTTACAAAGTTTTTAAACAAAAACGTTTGTGAGTTAATTGTTCCAGTTTGAACATCAATAAACTCCAGGAAAAATGTGATCAATCCTTTATATCCTTTAGCAATTTGATCATTTGCTGATCCCTTTGTACACACACATAGTGTGGTAAATTCCATGAATATGTTTAGATTGGAATTAAGTAAGCAGTTAAATAGAGTCTATCAAAAAATAACCTGCAACTTAAATCACAACATGAAAGGCTTGTTACCACTGATAGTAAAGTATTCCTAATTATGCAAATCAAAAGAATTTTACGCTTTTATGTGCTGCATTGACCTTATATTTAACAAAGAATCACATATTAGAGCAAAACATATATATATCAGGCTCAAAATATTTTAAGGGACTTCAATCTTTAACTATATATTATTTAAAAAAAAAACAGTAGTTTTTTATTGGAATTAAAGCTATCACTTAATAGTAAGAACAAAACAATGCAATATCTATAATAACTTTATTTGAAAATTTCTTTGTTATATTTTTGTATGATATTGAATTATCAACAATGTTGTTATATTCATGTTAAACGGAATCATCTTACTCAGTAAATGTTGTTTGTGTACAACAGTGACAGTTTTATAAGGACAATATAGGAACTAAAGTAGCAGAAATGATAAGTCTGTAAAATTATCTTCAAGCTTAAATGTATATCAAAGATCTGTATCGTATAACATATGTGAACATTGCTATTTAGTAACTTTCTATTCAGAATATTTAAATTCAAACTAAATGTTTTTACTTACAGCTGAAGAATATCTAACTTTTGCCTTTGAAAGATGTCATAAAAGCAGTACAAAGAATAAAAGAATGAGTTTAATTTACTTATTACCTGTTAAGATGTTGTTGGTAAGAATAAAGAAATAGTACTTTTAAATTTTCAATAATAATAAATTTATTAATATCAAGTTACATGCAGTAAATTGTATTTATTGTAAGTTAAGTGAACCCTCTTTATAACAGTCTATATAGATATTTCATTAGTTTTCATGTAGCTTTTAAAATTAATTACTCTTTTAAAACACATTATCAAATCATGGTTACTCATTATAATGAATTCATTCAAGAGAAGGTATGATAATGCTATTTTTGGTCAAATATATCATTTTCAATGTCATAGTGACAACTCACATTCCTGTACTGAAGTGTCCATTTAACTTTTTTTATAAATCTTAATTTATTTAAATAGGATTGAAGAACTTCAATACTTTCGGCATTTGAGGGGACAGATAATTATTCTTAAAAAGTATTAATGCCATCCGTCTATTCTCCTGAAGTCTCCTGTTGGGCTTCACTTCTCCCTGAAGTCTCCCTGTTAGGTCTTCACTTCTCCCTATAATTCTGAAGTGTGATGACCCCCTGATTATACTTTTACCTTTCATAATTTAGATATTACGTATCAATAATTTTTTTTGAAAACTTTGAAGTAATATTCTATTTGCTACTTGATAACATCATTTTAGAATTCTTTATGTATTTCAGGGGAAAATGCCAAAACCTCAAGTATTACAGAAATATGATTTACTTCAGTTTGCTGATGTTGCTAGAAGTGTCAGGTAAGAACTTGCCCAGAAATGACTGCTTTTAAGGTTTACAAGTGCTTACAAAAGAAAGAATGACGAGATTTGTGATGCAAATAAGAATAATGTCTTGAAATATAAATATTTTTGTGTGAGGATAAGATAGTAAATTAAATGCAAAAGGAAGGGAACTATATTTGTATATTAATATTTTGAGACTAGAAGAGTATTTTTAAAATAATCATAAGAAAAAATCAAAATTTGAAAAATCTTAAGGAGTGAGGACACATAAGCCTGAGAAAAAACAAAAACAGACAAATATGTCTTGAATTTTTGCTGTTGTTTAGTTGCTGTTTCATTTAGGTTATACCCACATCTATCATCATAAAGAACTCAAAGCAATAAAAAACAAAGTCTGGCACATAATATTAAAACAGCAACCAGCTCTATAAATAAAGTTTGGGTTATATGATCTCTTATATGAATCTTTAACTACTATTATATTACAGTACTGGTAACCTGTTGAAATTGAATGAAGCTCTTCAAAGGAATGAAACATTTTTTATTAAGTGTGGTATATACCTTATCTTGGAAAAGCTGAAGATAGTTAGAATAAGGTATGTTTAAATATTTTAAGGTATATTTTACAAAGCATTATACATTTTGGCTCAGAGATGGTATTGAAACAAATGTATGGGAAGGTTTAAAGGCACTTTATACATGTTATATGGAAAATTCAAAGGTTATTGATGCAAAATTTGACCTCTGTTTTACAAAACATATACATATGTGTGACATGGAACTGCCATATTTTTTTCAAATCAATGTTTTTGCAATTTGGGTGTTAAAATTGTGTATTTTTTTATATTAATTGTAAAAATAGTCCTTAAGATGAAAAACTACAAAATGTTGTTACAATTACTACAAATACATTTAAACAAGCCATTTTTACACTTGATACTTCATTGTAATTGATGAAAATGTTCATTTCAGATATTATGTTGGAAGAAAGGCAATGTTTGACAGCGACTACAAAGCAGGTATTCATAGGATAAAACACAATCATGGTTACAAAGTTTTTAAACAAAAACATTTGTGAGTTAATTGTTCCAGTTTGAACATCAATAAACTCCAGGAAACATGTGATCAATCCTTTATATCCTTTAGCAATTTGATCATTTGCTGATCCCTTTGTACACACACATAGTGTGGTAAATTCCATGAATATGTTTAGATTGGAATTAAGTAAGCAGTTAAATAGAGTCTATCAAAAAATAACCTGCAACTTAAATCACAGCATGAAGGGCTTGTTACCACTGATAGTAAAGCATTCCTAATTATGCAAATCAAAAGAATTTTACGCTTTTATGTGCTGCATTGACCTTATATTTAACAAAGAATCACATAATAGAGCAAAAACATATATATCAGGCTCAAAATATTTTTAAGGGACTTCAATCTTTAACTTTATATTATTCAAAAAAAAAAACAGTAGTTTTTATTGGAATTAAAGCTATCACTTAATAGTAAGAACAAAACAATGCAATATCTATAATAACTTTATTTGAAAATTTCTTTGTTATATTTTGTATGATATTGAATTATCAACAATGTTGTTATATTCATGTTAAGCGGAATCATCTTACTCAGTAAATGTTGTATGTGTACAACAGTGACAGTTTTATAAGGACAGTATAGGGACTAAAGTAGCAGAAATGATAAGTCTGTAAAATTATCTTCAAGCTTAAATGTATATCAAAGATCAGTATCGTATAACATACGTGAACATTGCTATTTAGTAACTTTCTGTTCAGAATATTTAAATTCAAACTAAATGTTTTTACTTACAGCTGAAGAATATCTAACTTTTGCCTTTGAAAGATGTCATAAAAGCAGTACAAAGAATAAAAGAATGAGTTTAATTTACTTATTACCTGTTAAGATGTTGTTGGTAAGAATAAAGAAATAGTACTTTTAAATTTTCAATAATAATAAATTTATTAATATCAAGTTACATGCAGTAAATTGTATTTATTGTAAGTTAAGTGAACCCTCTTTATAACAGTCTATATAGATATTTCATTAGTTTTCATGTAGCTTTTAAAATTAATTACTCTTTTTAAAACACATTATCAAATCATGGTTTACTCATTATAATGAATTCATTCAAGAGAAGGTATGATAATGCTATTTTAATCAAATATATCATTTTCAATGTCACAGTGACAACTCACATTCCTGTACTGAAGTGTCCATTTTACTTTTTTTATAAATCTTACTTTATTTAAATAGGATTGAAGAACTTCAATACTTTCAGCATTTGAGGGGACAGATAATTATTCTTAAAAAGTATTAATGCGATCCGTCCTTTCTCCCTAAAGTCTCCCTGTTGGGCTTCACTTCTCCCTGAAGTCTCCCTGTTAGGTCTTCACTTCTCCCTATAATTCTGAAGTGTAATGACCGACCCCTGATTATACTTTTACCTTTCATAATTTAGATATTACGTATCAATAATTTTTTTTGAAAACTTTGAAGTAATATTCTATTTGCTACTTGATAACATCATTTTAGAATTCTTTATGTATTTCAGGGAAAATGCCAAAACCTCAAGTATTAATTACCTACAGAAACTTATTTAAAAAGTGTAAGTATATGTGCAAATCTCTATTGGAAAACAAGGTATCTGAAGAACTTTGTATATAAAAGTGCTACAAGTACCTTTTATAAGCAATAGGTCTAGTATATTCGGTGTATGGAAGGACTATAAGGTGTACATGTCCAACTGGCAGGTGTCATCTGACCTTGACCTCATTTTCATGGTTCAGTGGTTATAGTTAAGTTTTTGTGTTTTGGTCTGTTTTTCTTATTCTGTATGCAATAGGTCTACTCTATTTGGTGTATGGAATGATTGTAAGGTGTACATGTCTAGCTGGCAGGTGTCTTCTGACCTTGACCTCATTTTCATGGTTCAGTGGTCAAAGTTAAGTTTTTGAGTTTGGTCTTTTTCTTAATACTATATGCAATAGTTCAACTATATTTGATGTATGGAAATATTTTATGATCTATATGTCAGTCACGCAGGTTTTTTTACCTTGACCTCATTTTCAAGGTTCATTGCTCAGTGTTAAGTTTTTGTGTTTTGGTCTGTTTTCTTAAACTATAAGCAATAGGTCAACTATATTTGTTGTATGGAAGAATTGTTAGCTGTACATGCCTGCCTAGCATGGTTCATCTGACCTTGACCTCATTTTCATGGTTCATTGGTCAATGTTTAGTCTACTTGGTTAATGTTAAGTTTATGTGACAGTTGTAATAAAGCTTTATATTTAGGACTATCAACCTAATATCAATGATTAGTAAAGAAGGCGAGACATTTCAGCGTGTGCACTCTTGTTATGTAATTATAAGAATAACTGTAAATTCAGGAATTTTGTGATGGTTTTGCATTATCAGTTTTGATTCCATTATTTGTTTACTGCATTTCTTGAAATCACAATAATCAAAATATCTCATCTTTTCCATTGTTCAAAAATGGCAATAATAAATGGTCAGAAAATTTTTCTGAAATTCAAGAAGTATGATTAAACTTGACATCAAGATAACTCCTGGTTCCAAACTTAAGGGTCTTACTGGTTTGATTCTCTATAGATGGTGATCATCTAAGTTTGTCTAATTCAGTCTTACTGGCTTGGTGCTCTATAAGCTGATCATCTAAGTTTGGCTAATAAAAAGAATTTCAACTACTAGTATAGCCAAAAGGCATTATTATGATTTTTCTTTCCATCTTTCACAACTTTTTGTAGTTGTCTTCAGTGCCAAATCCAAGTTTTTAATTTCTAAGTTTGTGGTAAATTACACCTAAGTTTGTGGTAAATTACACCTTGTCTATCGTACATTATAACTTCCTTGTGAAAGACTATATTATGTAATTGATATGAAAGAGGTAGGATTTATTTCTACCATAAGCAATGCTATTGATAAGTAAATGAGAACTGTAACATACAATTGTATGTTGTGGTTGTGGTAGATTTTTTCAAGATCTCGCATATACATCTGTATGAGATCTGTGCAAAACATCAGAAGATCACTATAAATGAACTCTGAAACAAACTATTCAGCCGTAATACTTACATTAACCCTGATTTTACCATAACAATATCAGCTGTTTTCATTCAAATAAATTTAGTTTGCATATAATATTCTTGAAAATCTCCATGGCTGATTAAGTGTGCAGTAACATTTTAAAGGGTTACCATGTTTGCAGCATTTTTGGGTGCATGTTTTTTAAACTCTGAAAAAGTGTCATATTTCTCCATTTTTCTTTGTATTGCATGGGTATAAACATCAAAGAGGTTTAGTGAAAGATTGTTCACATGTTGATTATTTGACTAGTCTACTTTAGAGCCAATAACTTCAGTTAATAATCTTTTGCCATGACCAGCATGTGAATACACTTGTAATGAAGGTAAAAATAAAGTTTTACTAATAATTTTTCTATATAAATTGGTATATTTAGTTTTTTTTTTTTTTTTTGGTGGAAGGTTACAATTAAAAGTTATCTCCTTTTACTAAAACACTAACTTTTAATCTTTTATGGTTTTGGTGAAAAATTTTCATTTGCCAAATTGTTAATTTTACTTAATATTTTGATTATATATTATTACATTTAAACCCTTTAAAAAATGTGCTTTAATCAAATTTGTAACATTGTTCAAATTTTGAAACTTATAAATATCATTAAATTGTTTTCATTAGAAAATCATCTTGAGTCTTTTATCACCATTAATAGTCAAAAGGTATACAAAGTGTGTATTTTGTAGCATGTGAATTTTACATGCAAATATAAGATTGAGAGTAGTTTTTATTAAATTCTCTCTTATTATAAGTAATAGGATAACTATATTTGGTATGTGTGTACCTTGCAAGGTCCTCATGCCCGTCAGACAGTTTTCCTTGACCTCGACCTCATTTCATGGATCAGTGAACAAGGTTAAGTTTTGGTGGTCAAGTCCATATCTCAGATACTATAAGCAATAGGTCTAGTATATTCGGTGTATGGAAGGACTATAAGGTGTACATGTCCAACTGGCAGGTGTCATCTGACCTTGACCTCATTTTCATGGTTCAGTGGTTATAGTTAAGTTTTTGTGTTTTGGTCTGTTTTCTTATTCTGTATGCAATAGGTCTACTCTATTTGGTGTATGGAATGATTGTAAGGTGTACATGTCTAGCTGGCAGGTGTCTTCTGACCTTGACCTCATTTTCATGGTTCAGTGGTCAAAGTTAAGTTTTGAGTTTGGTCTTTTTCTTAATACTATATGCAATAGTTCAACTATATTTGATGTATGGAAATATTTTATGATCTATATGTCAGTCACGCAGGTTTTTTACCTTGACCTCATTTTCAAGGTTCATTGCTCAGTGTTAAGTTTTTGTGTTTTGGTCTGTTTTCTTAAACTATAAGCAATAGGTCAACTATATTTGTTGTATGGAAGAATTGTTAGCTGTACATGCATGCCTAGCATGGTTCATCTGACCTTGACCTCATTTTCATGGTTCATTGGTCAATGTTTAGTCTACTTGGTTAATGTTAAGTTTATGTGACAGTTGTAATAAAGCTTTATATTTAGGACTATCAACCTAATATCAATGATTAGTAAAGAAGGCGAGACATTTCAGCGTGTGCACTCTTGTTATGCGTAATTATAAGAATAACTGTAAATTCAGGGAATTTTGTGATGGTTTTGCATTATCAGTTTTGATTCCATTATTTGTTTACTGTATTTCTTGAAATCACAATAATCAAAATATCTCATCTTTTCCATTGTTCAAAAATGGCAATAATAAATGGTCACAAAATTTTCTGAATTTCAAGAAGTATGATTAAACTTGACATCAAGATAACTCCTGGTTCTAAACTTAAGGGTCTTACTGGTTTGATTCTCTATAGATGGTGATCATCTAATTTTGTCTAATTCAGTCTTACTGGCTTGGTGCTCTATAAGCTGATCATCTAAGTTTGGCTAATTCCAGTCTTACTGACTTTGTGCTCTTAAGGTGGTGAACATCAAATTTTGTCTGATTCTGGTCTGGTCTTAGTGTTCTATATGTGGTGAACATCTTAGTTTGTCTGATGCTGGTCTTGTCTTAGTGTTTTATATGTGGTGAACATCTTAGTTTGTCTGATTCTGGTCTTTCTGTTCTACAGGTGGTGAACATCTAAGTTTGTCTGATTCCAGTCCTACTGGCTTGATGCTCTTTAGGTGGTGAACATCTTAATTTGTCTGCCTCTGGTCTTACTGTCTTGGTGTTCTATAGGTAGTGGACATCTAAGGTTGTCTGATTCTGGTCTTACTGTTCTCTAGGGTTTGCCTGATCCAGTCCTACTGGCTTGGTGTTCTATAGGTATTGAACATCTAAGTTTGTCTGATTCTGGTCTTTCTGTCTTTGTGGTCTTAAGGTGGTGAACATCAAAGTTTGCCTGATTCCAGTCTTACTGTCTTGGTGTTCTATAGGTGGTGGACATGTACCTGTAAGTCTGTCTTATTCTTGTCTCATTGCCTTGGTGTTCTATAGGGGTGAACATCTAAGTTTGTCTGATTCTGGTCTTATTGTCTTGGTGTTCTTTAGGTGGTGAACATGTAAGTTTGTCTGATTCTGGTCTTACTGTCTTGGTTTTCTATAGGTGGTGAACATCTCAGTTTGTCTGATTCTGGTCTTACTGTTATATAGGTAGTGAACATATTAGTTTGTCTGATTCTGGTCTTTACTGTCTTGGTGTTCTATAGGTGGTGAACATATCAGTTTGTCTGATTCTGGTCTTACTGTTATATAGGTAGTGAACATATTAGTTTGTCTGATTCCAGTCTTACTGTCTTGGTGTTCTATAGGTGGTGAACATGTACCTGTAAGTCTGTCTGATTCTTGTCTTGTCTTGGTGTTCTATAGGTGGTGAACATCTAAGTTTGTCTGATTCCAGTCCTACTGGCTTGGTGGTCTCAAGGTGGTGAACATCAAAGTTTGTCAGATTCCAGTCTTACTGTCTTGGTGTTCTATAGGTGGTGAACATGTACCTGTAAGTCTGTCTGATTCTTTTCTTGTTGCCTTGGTGTTCTATAGGTGGTGAACATCTAAGTTTGTCTGATTCTGGTCTTATTGTTTTGGTGTTCTATATGTGGTGAACATCTTAGTCTGTCTAATTCCAGTCTTACTGACTTTGTGCTCTTAAGGTGCTGAAGGTCTAAGTTTGTCTAATTCTGGTCTTGTTTTAGTGTGCTATCAGAATTATGATACAAAATTTGTGCAGGAAAAATGTAAAAATTGAGAATTTTAAAAATAGGGGCTGCTTCAATGTGGAAATTCAAGTCACATGACATCATCTTTCTGACAGGGGATTAGGCATTTAGAATTATTTTCAACAGATTCCAATTTGTTTCAACTTGATACTTTTTTTCATTCACAAAGTATCCTATCTACATTACAACTTAAATGTTAGGTGATATATAAGATTTTACGTTTATTCTTACCATCAGCAGACTTATTGATAAATGAATTAGATTTGTAACTTGTATTTTATGGTTACGGGGAGGGGGGGTCTCTCCCTATATAAAAGTTTCTCTAATTCTTCATCAATTTATCCCTTTCTGCACCCATTGTATAAAAATAATTTAATCAACGTGTGGTTCGCTTGATCTCAGTTCATCATTGGTTAAAATCCGATTATGATGTCGAATTTTCTTGCATTCCTCTGATTTCCTATTGTGACGGCATGAAAAAAGGCAACCATGCCTGATGACGCCACATAGAAAGAACACATCTTTTGCAAATCATTTGAAAAGAAGGAATAAGTTTGCCTGCATATTGTTAGAAAATCAATAGAGAACAGATTCCACCACCAAATCTGTGTAATACGATATTTATCCACTCGACAGTTAAACTTTAAATATTTAATTTGAAAATTTAACTGTCTCGAGTGGATAAATATCGTATCACACTCAATGCAGTGGTAGAGTCTATATATACACAGATGTGACACTGGTATCAGTCACTTTTTAGAATGTCAAATATATCAATGGGATGCAATTTCATGGAGACAACATAACAATGGGTAGAAATGTATATGCCAATCAGAATACGGTTCATAAATGTTCATTTTCTGTAATTCAAGATGTCTGTAAAAACTGTGTACTGATCTTTTCAGTGAAAGGGTAATTTTAAGAGTTATCTCCCTTTTAGTCAAAATAGAAAATTCAATCTTTCTATAGTTTTCGGTAAAAAAATTCCATTTCTAATATAATTTATTTTACTTATATTTTGATCAAATATTATCACTTTTAAATCCTTTCTGAAAAAAGTACACTTTAATCCTAATTTGTAACACTGTTCAAACTTTGAAACTTATAATTATTATTAACTTGGTTAATATAAAAATAATCTTCATATAATTATCTTCATTAAGGGTCAAAGTGTGCATATACTATGACAATGTTTGTAGCATGTGATTTTTCACATGTAATTTGTATATGAATAATATTTGTTTATGTGTCATAATAAAGAATAGTAGTGTTAACATGATTAATTGATTGTTGGTGTTTATCACCACTTTCAGTACTATTGGCTATAGCATGGTGACCCAAAGAAGACCACAACATTGGGCAGTAAAGCTTGGAACTCCAAATCATTTCAGAGTCAAACACACCTGCCATCATGCCATGACTAGGGTTTAAATTCTTAACCTCAGTGTTGGCTAGTGATCACTGTAGATAAACTTCTAAAACTGCTTGGCCACATGGCTAATCTTACTGGCTCAGTTGCTCTATTTGTGATGAACACAAGTTTGACTGACTTCCTCCCTTGTAATCTGTGTAACTGTACTAGCCATGAAACTAAGGGTTTTTTTTAGTGTACATTTATTTTTTCAAAATGAGGGTATAAGCATTTGTTCAGGAAAACTGTAGAAAATTTCCATGATAAGGGATATCACATGACATTTTATAGGCATCTACCTTGTTTTTTTTCACTGGAGGAATTAAGCAAATAGAATTATTACATGTCGATGTGTATAACGAAATCCAACTTGCACCATTTGCACTTTTTCTATTTTGACCCCTTATTCTGTTGATATATTGTCAGATACATCACACATATATAGAGGCTGGCAATATTATTTACTAAATAAGGTTACTCAAGGGGTCATTCATTTGTACTGGAAATTTGTTAAAAAAAATATAAAAATGTCTTTTTATGCACACTTATTCCATTCTATTTACAGATATTTAATATTAAAGACACATTTATTACCAATAGAGTCCTTTACAGCAGCTTTGAGAATGATGCAGGTAAGCTGTTTCTCAGTTAAGACTTTCTTGAAACTCAAAATAACAATTAAATACAAATAGTTATTTCTTTAATTTTTCACTATTTTCATATTTCCCAACCGATTGTGAAAAATTGTTCTCCTCACTAGTGAAATAACTGTTCTGGCAAATGGTTGGTCGAAATTTAATTATAAGGTAAAATTTTCTTGGTTTCTTCTGAATTTCCTATTGTGACATCATGAAAAAGGTGTCCATGCCTGATGACATCACAAATAAAGAACACAACTTTCTGCAAATCTTTGAAAAGGAAGGATAAAAATCATTAGAGAAACAGATTCCACCACTGTAACTCGTGTATTACGATATTTCTCCATTTCAACAGTTAAATTTTAATTATCTTAAAAGCTCTGCAAGCCTCACGCTTCAAATATTAAAATTTAACTGTCTCGAGTGGAGAAATATCGAACATACTTGTTGCAGTTGTGGAATCTATATTTCCTTGTTGGGAAGTATACTGATATAAATACTTATTCACTGCAGTGCAATGATGAGAGGTCAAAACTATGTATTACTTTAGTGTACAAACATTTCCAGCTTTATAATCAAGTTGGACTACAAGTATGTTGGAAGGCAAAAGACCATTGATGATTTCTTTATTTATATAAACCAAATATTATTTTTAGATCAACAGGGATTAAAAACCACTAATCGTTAACTCTTCATTGAGCTTCATTGTCACAAAGCAGTTCTACCGCCCGGTAAGGGAAATAAACTGCTTAAAGTTATAATATTAGAGTAGAATTCTTGATTATGGAAATGAGTTTCACCCAACTCAACCTGATATGCATGTAACTTTTGCCAATGCTCATTTAGCACCATAGCATCATTATCATTACTCAACCAAAAGAATTAAGATTTTCGTAGATTATGTTATTATTTTTTTTGCAGTGTATTAATTTGTTGTTATATTGCTATCACCTTGCCTGTTTGTCCATCTGTCCATTGGTCCAGCAAATATTATTGTCACACATTACTTAGAAACTACCAAACAGAATGCCTTCATATTAAGTCAGAAGCTTGACTTTGATAAGTTGAAACATGTTTGCGCTTTTCAGATCTTTAAGACACCTATTTCTATTTATAGCTGATATTTTGAATTTGTCAATATGTTGAATGAACTTTGAATTTTTGTCACACATTTATCCAATATTATCGAACAGATTGACTTCATATTTGGTTAGCAGCTAAATCAGTGAATTGTAATGTATGTGTGGTTTTCAGACCTGTAAGACACCTACTTCCTGTTTGCTGATACTTTGTGTTATGAGTGGGGATATGCTTGGCACGACAACACATGCATTCTAATTGTTTAATGTCTTTTGAGACTTTGTTGTTATCCCAAAATCATCTTACTGCAGTTATTGTTGTATTAAATGCACATTTAAAAACAACAACACTAAACAACTATTTTTTAAACCCAAAAACGGAAAGAAATCAATGCATTTTTTAAATTACAGAATTTTCTGTTAACATGTATACAACAGTTATTCATGCCATCAACAATTAAATGAAATATATGTAAATCATTTATAATGAAATGTTTCAATTGACTGGCAAACATTTTTTTTGCATTCTAGGTAGATGATATTGACAATGATGAAACAGCATGCATAATTGCAAACTTGATATATGAGGTTAGTATATATAGGCAGCTAATGCATTCCTCCTTTTTTCTACTTGAAACACATACATGTAAAAAAAAAATTTAAGTCCTGTGTTGTTTTACAAATGCAGTGTGGATCAGCCTTGTTCACTTTTTTGTTAGTTAGAGATCAGCTTTGTCAACATTTTTGTCGTTTAAAAAATCAGATTTTTTGAAAGTTTTTTAATTTAAGTTGAGAAAAAATATATGCTATAGGGAAAAGGGGATGAAAAATTGTGAACAGATGAAGGACAGACACCGCCATGGTAAAAAACAGATGAAAAAGAAAGTCGAAGAAACATTTGACAAAAACTAAGGATTGAGCACGTACTACAACTTTGAAGTGAAAAATTACATTTTGATATCAATGCAAGGGAAAAAAGGCTTTTTTATACGACAGCAAAAAAATTTTGCAGTTGTATATTGGTATCACTTCGTCCTCAGCGGCGGCAGCAGCGTCGTCCGAAGACATTTGGTTTCCGGATAATAACTTTAGTTTAAGTGTATGGATCTCTATGAAATTTAACCAAAAGGTTCAATACCATAAAAGGAAGGTTGGGATTGTTTTTGTGGGTGATGGTCCCAAGGGTTTAGGAATTAGGGGCCAAAAAGTGTCTAAAACAAGCAATTTTCTAGTTTTCAGACAGTAACTTGTGCTTAAGTGTATGGATGTCTCTTAATTTGTACCACATTATACAAAACGAAAATTTCTTCAAAATTAATTTTTTGGAAGGGGTAAAAAATTTTTTAGGGGAGTCAATTTTTTTCCTCAAGATTTAAGAAATTGTCAATTTTCCAAAGAAAAAATTGAGGTCACAATTTATTTTGCTAATTCTCTGTATATAGTCTGAAAACAGATTTACTAAGGGACTGTGCAATATTTATCTGAGGGTGGGGCCGGTGCAAACATGGACGGGCACATACTTTTTCATGCAAATAATGAGCGGGCGAAAGTTTTTAACAAACATTTGGCGGGCGACACTTTTAAAACCCTTCGTGTGTGCATAAAAAAATTAAATCAGAGTATAAAAGATTAAAACTATTTATTAAAATCAAATTGAATAACAGCACCTTTAACATATCAATGGCTTGAGATGATGTAAGTTCATATACTTATATATTATCTGAATGCAACATGTTTAAAGGTATAAATGTTCTTATCAATACATATATTTGTGATTTCTGTGGGAAAACATAACTTAAAAGAAAAAAACACAATTGAATCTAAAACAAAATAACCTAATACAGTGCTTCAATATATTTTTTGTGTTTATGCTTTTAATAATCATTTAAAAAATGAAATACTGACCAACATAATATATAAAATGTACATGTACAATATATATATATATATATATATATATATATATATATATATATATATATATATATATATATATACAACCTATTTGCACACATCACACATGTATATTGTACTCACATTTTTATTTATAAAAGTAAAGGAGCATCAAAGCATTAAACTTAAATGTATAAAAAAAAAAAAACAAAGAATGTTGAAGCTAAAATAAGAAAAATATATGTTTGGCACTTTAAAAAATATTAAATTGCTTATAGTACATTATTATTAAGCATTGTCTGTATAAATAAAATATCTGAAAACTATAAACAATGTTTTGTACATTAAACATAACATAACATATGGTAATTAAATGCTTAAACATAAAACAACTTCAATTGTATTGTGAATAAATCTTTAACATAACAAAATTAAATTCTTAAACATTAAAAGAATTACAACTTAATCTATGAAAAAGCTGAATTATGTCCCTTGGGAGTATAAATTTCCAACAAAAGTCCTTGCAAACAGTAGAAAATGAAAAATTATATATGCCTGATATAATAAAAGATAGAAACTACAAAATGAAGCACTATTGAAATATTTGCTGCATGAATTGCCAAGAATGTGAACAATTCTTTACACAGGAGAATATAAATTCTATCTAAATTTAGCCTCAAGTGGGCCTCTTTTTTTCTTAGCTGGACAATTTTAACACTGAAAATGCTTCTAGTATGACTAAATATTGCCTTACTCCATAAACAGTACAAACTTAACCAGAACATTTCCTGTTTTAATAGATTATGGCTAGAGAAATACCCCAGTGATAAATTTAAGGAATTACACAGCAAAGAAGGCAAATATCTCAGTTAAAAATATTTGTCGCGACTTGAATTCTGGTGTTTCCAATTGAATTAATCATTGCGAAAGGTGAAAACAAATACAAAAGAACTATAGTTTGGTGCATTTTATACAATAGAGTTAATATTGAAATCCTAGAATAAAGATTTATATCAGTACCCATCAATTTGACTTATTATGATGAATCAGAACTTTTCTCAACACAGCATTGTTCTCAGTGAAAAATTTCTATTCTTTGTGATAAAAATCAAATGTACTAATCAAAAGCTTCAAAAAAATATAACATAACTGAAGTCTGATTTATTTTGATTTCCTATGCTATCTTCAGTATAGGGAAAACGGTACTATTTATTCTGCCATATGCGGCAATACTAACATATTCTAAATTTACCACTTTTTATAATAAAACCTGGATAAAATAGTTATGTGTGGTGTTAGTACTTTATTATTCTGTTTTAAAAATTGAAGCCAAATAGTATCATGACCAACTTCAAACGGAGTTTGTTTATGTTATCCATACCCACCGTCATTTTACACCAAATTATGAAATTTTGGAAATCTTTTCGAATAATTCTCTAGAAAATATTTCAATAGGTTTCAAAATTTATATTGTAAATATACATACTGCAGTTATTTATAGATAAATAAAAAAATATATTGTACCTTTACATCCAATCACAGCGCTCCTAAATTGACTTTCTTCACAAAAATAAAATCTTTATAATATTGAAATATATGCATTTGAGTTTAAATATCATCTCTGATATACATGTATTATTGAATGTTGTGCATTTTAGTTAAAAAATATCATGTTTCCATATGTGTGTTTTATTTTTTCCAGCGGGCAAGGACTTTTTTTCATTAATTGAAGCGGGGCAAGAAATTTTTATAATAAATATTAGCGGGCATAAAGTTTTTTTTTTAAATATTTGCTGTACATCGCCCCACCCTCAGATAAATATTGCACAGTCCCTAAGTATTGCACAACAGCACAGTGTATTGCACAACAACAAGAAATCTTTAATTGAATATAAATTCAAATCATACATATGGATTCGGACAATAACTTAAGTTTAAGTGTATGGATCTCTATGAAATTTAAGCAAAAGGTTCAATATCACAAAAGGAAGGTTGGGATTGTTTTTGAGGGTGATGGTCCCAACTGCTCAGGAATTAGGGGCCAAAAACGTCTAAAACAAGCATTTTCTAGTTTTCAGACAATAACTTGTTTTTAAGTGTATGGATGTCTCTTAATTTGTACCACATTTTACAAAAGAAAATTTCTTCAAAATTAATTTTTGGAAGGGGGTAAAAAATTATTTTTTTAGGGGCAGGGCAATTTTTTCCTCAAAAGAAAATTCTCTTCAAATATTTTTTTTTGGAGGGGGGGTAAAAAAAAATTTTTTTAGGGGGTCAATTTTTTTCCTCAAGATTTCAGAAATTGTCAATTTTCCAAAGAAAAAATTGGAGGTCACAATTTATTTTGCTAATTCTTTGTATATAGTCTGAAAACAGATTTACTATGTATTGCGCAACAGCACAGTGTATTGCACAACAACAAGAAATCTTAAATTGAGTATAAATTCAAATCATATAACCAATTTCAAGTTCTTTGACACATTTATTCTGTGTCAGAAACCTATAATGTGTCAAATATTCAATTACAATCCAAATTTAGACCTGTATCAAGCTTAAATATTGTGTCCATTTTTGCCCCAACTGTTCAGGGTTGGACCTCTGCGGTCATATCCAGCTGTGCTCGGCGAAGCAGTTTATTATCTTCAGTCTAGTGAGTTCACTTAGGTTGTAAAATTGTAATGTACAGAGGAAATATCAACATGTGTCAAGCAATTGGGCATATAGTCATTGTCAGCTGTCTATTTTTCTGTATGTCATTTAGAAGTTAAGTTTTAGGTGAAGGGTAGTTTGGTATGAATAGATCAGTTATATTACAATGTTACTATAGGATGCATGAAGATATAAATTACTTAAGATATAGGTGAAACAGATTGTGTGACCTCAATTTCATAGTTCAGTGATCATAGTAAGTAGCAGGTATAGTAGTTTGATAATATGAAATAAATGTGTTATCAAAACCTACCTCACCACATAATAAATTAAGTATTGAACTTTATAAAAGAAATGTGCAAAGGATAGTCATATCCAGATTTCATGGTTTGGTGATAATGTTTAAATTGTGTTTTGGGACTCTAGATTTTTTTTAAATGTTGAATATTAGCTTTTCTCCCTTTAGATTTGTTGTATACAATCTCATCTTCATTTTCACAGATGCATTTGAGACTGATTGTCTAAAAGTTGATCAGACTGACAAAAATAATTTAAGATAACAGGAATTTTGAGATATCAGCGGTAATAAATAATGCAAATCTATTGAATGGAACAGGCAGTGTACTTTGATATAACAGGAATTTGCAGATAAAAGACTTTGAGATAACAAGAGTAACCTATATCAAGTTTGATGATTATCAACAAAATTAAGTTTGATGAATATCAACAATGCTATGGATTCATTATTATTTGTGAGATATCATTTCGCATGGATTTCGTGTTCAAACGCAGTACAATTTTTATAGCCTTGTATACATACTTTGGAGATACCATGAAATCAAATATCCACAAAAATACAATTATTCCTTGTTCCACGAAAATAGGTATCCATGATAAATGAAACCACAGTATCACTTATGCGATAGAATAAAGGAGAAATTTTCATCTTACTGTGTTAACACATCTATGTCATAAGTTCCTGTGAATGAACAGGACTAATTACTCATCTAGTACATATACTGGTCATCGACTTATTGTCCAGTCATGTGTATTAATTTTATTTTCCAGTTTCATTTATACTTATTCTTTGATGATTTGTTTCAGAACAAGATCAAAGGTTACATATCTCACCAGCATCAAAAAGTAGTGGTCAGTAAACAGAATGCATTCCCCGTGCTTTCATCATGAATGACAATTTACAGCAAAGTAGAAATACTATAAGTACATGTGTCAAATGTGTCGTGTCACAATTGTGATAAAAAAACTTAGGCAGCGGAGATGTTACATTTCTAAAGTCGGTAAAAGTATTTCTTGATAGAAATACAGTTAAATTATACTGAATCGCACCTATTTACAAATTGTACTGTGGAATTGAGCAAATGTTATAGACTGTAAGAATATGCTTAAAAGTTGCAGAATTATGTACAATTTGTTCTTTTATATGTATACAATAAACAAAGTATGGTAGTAAAAACACCTGTCTTAATTATTTCAATTGCCAAGTATTCTTCTATAAGTTTGAAGTCTTATGGTCAGAATAATGTGTATTATGTCTTCCTGTAACATGCATGTAAGAAGTTAGAATTGGCTTGTTAATTTAGTTTAAGGTAGGGTTCATACTCTCAACCACATTAAAATGCTCTCATCCTGAATATAGTTAAAATATTCCTCGCTGGACATTATGCTATAGATGATTTAATGCACTGGCAAAGATCACTGGACAATATAAACAAAAATCCTGGCTCAGTAGTTATAGAGATAATTTGACTGACACCAAGTATTGGTAGATATACTAGCTAGTGTTGACCTCAGCAAACACTAAGATCACATGAATTTGCATCAGTCTTGTAGTGCCCAAGACATAAACATGATCAACAATTGGTTGCATCATACAGTATAGAACAGAGAATGGAAAAGGGAATGTGTCATAAAGACATCAACGCAGCGAGAAAATAACGCACCCAGAGGCGGGCTTTAGCTGGCCCTTAAATATAATGTATGCTAGTTCAGCGTAATGGACGCCACACTAAGCTCTGAAACATACAAATGAACCCAATTAAATTAGAAAAACACAAAAGACTAACAATGGCTAGAGGTTCCCAATTTGGGACAGGCGCAAAAATTTGGCGTGGTTTAAACATGTTTTGTGTGATCTCAATTCACCCCATACACCACTAGCTAATGTGGAATAAACATGCACACAGCAAAACCCACAGTAAAACTCAGATTAAAAAATCTGTATCTTTGTACACTATGATATACACTGTATTTTTGTCTCGCTTGATTTAATTGTCTCGCCTTGACGAAGTCAAAAAGCGAGACTTAGGTATGCTGTTTCTGGCGTCGGCGACGGCGGCGTCAACAATGTATTAGTTTGTGATTAGGTCTAGTTCATGGTGAACCACTAGTGGTAGGTCAATGATATTTGGTATGCAGTTGTACTAGCATTGGCACATCTCATTACCATGGAGATTATTTGGCCCGCTCCTCAGTCAAGGTCTATTGACTTTGAAACTTTCCATAGTTTACATGTATTAGTTTGTGATTAGGTCAATTTATGGGGAACCACTAGTGGTAGGTCAATGATATTTGGTATGCAGTTGTATAAGCATTGGCATATCTCATTTCCATGGAAATTATTTGGCTCCGCCCCCTTAGTCATGGTCTATAGACTTTGAAAATTTTGCTAAGTTAACATGTATTAGTTTGTGATTAGGTCAGTTCAAGGGAACCATTAGTGGTAGGCCAATGTTAAATGGTGTTAAGTTGTATAAGCATTAGCACATCTCATTTCCATGGAGAATATTTGGCCCCGCCCCCTCAGTCATGGTCTATTGACTTTGAAACTTTTGCTTAGTTTACATGTATTAGTTTGTGATTAGATCAGTTTAAGATGAACTGCTAATGTTAAGTCAATGATATTTGGTATGCAAATGTATCGGCATTTGCAAGTATCGTTCCATGGAGATTATATAGCCCCACCCTGATCATGGTTCATTGACTTTGAAACTTTTACATAGTTTACAAGTTAATGTTTGTGTTTAGGTTTGTTTAAAGGAACGACTTATAATAAGTCAATGGTATTTGGTATGCAGTTGTATTAGCATTGGCACATCTCATTCCATGGAGATTGTTTAGCCATGTACCTTCAGTCATGGTTCATCGACTTTGAATATTTGCATAACTTACATGTTAAAGTATTGCTGTTTTAATTTCAACATTTGCATTATCAAAATTACAAGAAGGCGAGACATATCTCTGGGATAACAGTTTATGTAAAAATCAGTGAGTAAATAAGCAAAGTCAATTATTTAAAGAAAGTCACAGTCAAATGTACAAACATTTTGTAGAAATGAATGCACAAGGAAATTCCTGGATCAGCACTACTTAATACTGAGTAACTCCATGATAAAGAGGTACATTTTGCAGCAAAGTCACAGGGCTAGTTATTACAGATTAACTCCATGTTTATTGGGTACCTATGAATAAAAAAGTAATCTCTGAGTTGAGAATGTTAAGTAAACTTGACCAACTATTGCCAGGATGCTGACCTTTAAAGGGCACCGTCATGCACTTTAAGATGATTGACCTTTTTCCTTTTAATAATAACCTAAATCGAGTTGGCTGGAAAACGTTGATGGTTGAATCTCTTTTCTGCTGACCTTTATAGAAGTATATGCATGCAAGTACAGAGGATCCATTTCTTTTTTAGATTAATTTGCATGTTTATTTGAATTTTTCAGTCAGTTATGTTATCTGTCTGTGGTGTATGTTTACACCTTTTCAACTGCTGAATCCGAATTAATGTCGCATTAACACATGATATCTCTGTGTTGCTCACCCAATTCTGTCAATATTTAACGGAACTATAAACAGCTGTTATACAAGTGGAAGGATAAGCTAGCTAAAAAACCCGGTTTTATCCATCATTTTCTTCAGAAGATGCCTAGACCAAATCAGGAATATGGCAGCTGTTTTCATTTGTTCCTTTGATTGATAGTGTTTAATTTTTCAGTTTTATGGACGTCCCATTTTATACGACCGCAAAAAATTTTTGCGGTTGTATATTGGTATGACGTTGGTGTTGTCGTCGTCCAAGACACATTGGTTTTGCACAATAACTTTAGTTTAAGTGAATGGATCTCTATGAAATTTTACCATAAGGTTCAATACCACAAAAGGAAGGTTGGGATTGGTTTTGGGGTTTATGGTACCAACAGTTAAGGAATAAGGGCCAAAAATAAGCATTTTTGTAACTTCCAGACAATGACTTGTGTGTTAGTGTATGGATCTCTCTGACATTATACCACAAGGTTCCATATCACAAAGGGAATGCTGGGATTGATTTTGGGGTAATTGCCTCAAAATTTTAGGAATTAGGGCCTAAAAGGGCAAAAACAAGCATTTTCTAGTTTCATGACAATAACTTGTGTGTAAGTGTATGGATCTTTCTGAAATTGTACTACAAGGTTCCATATCACAAAGGGAAAGCTGGGTATGAGTTTGGGGTAATTGCCCAAAACGTTTAGGAATAAGGGCCAAATATAAGCATTTTTCTAGTTTCCAGACAATAACTTTTGTTCAAGTGTATGGATCTCTGAAATTGTACTGCAGGGTACCATACCACAAAGGGAAGGCTGGGATTGATTTTGGGGTAATTGCCTCAAAATTTTAGGAATTAGGGCAAAAACAAGCATTTTTCTAGTTTCAGGACAATAACTTGTGTGTAAGTGTATGGATCTTTATGAAATTGTACTACAAGGTTCCATATCACAAAGGGAAAGCTGGGTTTGAGTTTGGGGTATTTGCCCTAAACGTTTAGGAATTTGGGGCCAAAAACAAGCATTTTCTAGTTTCCAGACAATAAATTTTGTTCAAGTGTATGGATCTCTGAAATTGTACTGCAAGGTACCATACCACAAAGGAAAGGCTGGGATTGAGTTTTGGGGTGATGAATCATAAGGGGTTCAAAAATTTGGGGGAGGATTTTTTCCTTTTTTTCTATAAAATTTTCCATTTTAAGTTGGTTATTTCTGATTTATAATATAAAATCAAATAATAATGATATGGTTTGATTTCATCAAAAATTGAAATATTGGGGTTCTTTGATATGCTGAATCTAACTGTGTATTTAGATTCTTAATTTTTGGTCCAGTTTTCAAATTGGTCTTCATTAAGGTCCAAAGGGTCCAAAATTAAACTTATTTTGATTTTAACAAAAATTGAATTCTTGGGGTTCTTTGAAATGCTGAATCTAAACATGTATTTAGATTTTTGATTATGGGCCCAGTTTTCAAGTTGGTCCAAATCAGGGTCCAAAATTACACTTTGTTTGATTTCAACAAAATTGAATATATGGGGTTCTTTGGCATGCTGAATCTAACCGTGTATTTAGACTTTTGGATTTTGGGCCTCGATTTTAATTTATCCACATTGAGGTCCGAAGGGTCCAAAATTAAAACTTTGTTTGATTTCATTCAAAATTGAATTATTGGGGTTCTTTGATATGATGAGAGTTCTGGTCCCAACAGGAATGTGTATGGCTCAAACCGTTAAGGAATAAGGGCAAAAACGGGGAAATACAATATAACCAATGATTGACATTAAAACGATATTAAACTTTACTTTGATTTAAATTCGATGTTCTGACGCAAACTGTTAAATTGAAAGTGCATCATTCGAAGTGTGCAACATCAGCGTACTAATTCTGCCTTAGACTCTTTATTTGTGCAAAATAACGTTGTCAAAACTTTACTTTCGTTTTAAAAACACATTTTCCTAATACCGGATGTTGACTGGACAATGGGAAATCACGGACCGGAGACGGATACGTAAAATCCGAGTACGTTTTAACCCGAATAATGTCAGTCGTTATATTCCGCCGATCTCCGTCTAATCTCCGATTGCTACATTACTCGATAGGCTATAGGCCGCTAGAGGGCGCAGAATTATTCGAGTTAAGTACGTTTACAAAGCATGATATTCCATAACCCGAATAATTCTGTCCCTCCCGTGATCGACTCTCCACTCGCGTTAATGTAGCCATCGTAGATCAGTGGAATATAACGACTGAATTATTTGGTTAGATATTCAAGTTATTTCTTCAAGAAAATACTCGAAAGAACGTAAGATAAAGGTATCAATGATAATTTTAGCATTTTTGAAGAATTATGATGCATAATTAAATTTCCCACCAGCGCACATGCGCACACGTGTACTAGTTCAAACAACGTGGTTCTGACGAGTATTTGTATAAAACCTTTTAATTTTTCATCAAATCATATTTATTAACGTATTTCTAATAATTTCAATCTTTTAATCTAAATTTTTAGATGCAAACCGCTGAAATGTAAGAAAATAACTTTGAATACCCTTTTGCGTACCCCAGTATTTAACACGATGTACAGTGTTTAAATATAATAATGAATATCATACAAATTCATTTATAAATATTCTTAATTTGAAGAATTATTTTTAAATCTCAGGATACTTTTGTTTTAAAACTGAATGCTCATTTAAAATAATATCTCCAAAGCGTAATTAAATAGGATTTTTTTTTTTCTTGAGCACTCAGACTGAAGAGTTTGGAACTTAATTTTAACACGATAATCACAATATGACTTAAGTTATAATTAAAAAGTAATAATTAGTATACAATATTAATAATTAAGAGTTGTTATAGAGTGTTGAACATATACGCAAAGAAAGAAGCTGGGTTTGGGCTTTACTTATATTACCGGATTTCCAGAGAGTTATCATTAGCTATATTTTTACCAAATAATTAGAAATAATGTATTCAAAATAATATTAGGATACAGGCCTCAACCTTCCTTCTCATGTTGGTGGAAGAGGTATATGTGGCCATATTATGTCATCATTGTGCTCGAACATGAAGAGTATTTTATTGAAAAATATAACATATACACACAAATTATAATAAATAAGTATCATACTTCACTAAATTAAATTATTTTTATCTAAGAATATATCTCTATTTCTATGAAATGTAGTGTTAAGAGTATGAATTAAACCACCGGAATTGATAATATAACTAATCTGATAAACTGAATAAACATATGCATATATTGATGGGAATAGTTCCCATGGTATCTTAAATAACAAACAGTTTAATTCATTTAAAACAAAAGTTTCATCATTTATTTCTATTCTAATGAAGTCATTTATATATTTTCGAAATAGTCTTAATTTGTTACAATGTAGCAGTAAATGCTTTAAGGTTTCATTTTCCGAGTTACAGAAATAGCATTTCGAGAAACGTTACTATAATTTCTTCTTTTTGATTATCTTTAGTAGGAAGAGCATTATGCACAACTCTATAAATAAAATCTTGCTGGTAATTGCTTTTGATATTTCTAATATTACACCATATATCTGTGAAATCGACATAGCTGTACTTTATTTCAATTTTATGTTTATGATTATCTATTTCAAGAATTTTCTTATAAATATTTTTGGGGTTGAAACTTTGTAGGTCAATTTTATTCTTATAATTCATTAAGAGAGCTTTTAATTTTGTGTAAACTCTTGGTAAGATCATCGTGTGTGGTAATTATTATTTCCTAATTCTGAATTAATTTCCTTAATGAATAACCTAAGTAATATATCATAAAACATGTCCAAACAGATTTATTTCCTTGTAAGAAAATTGTTACTCTTTGAAGAAGCATGGCATCTATTTTCAGATTTATATTTGGTATTTGTTGTCCACCTCTATTATACATTTGTGATAAAGACTTTCTATTTATATTTATCAAAACAGTAAAGAACTCATGAAGTCCGCTAGTTGAGCTTTAGGAGCTCTTTTGGTAAATTTGCATCATCTGGTGGAATGTCACATAGTGTATATACTAAACTTTATAATTCTATGGTGGATCCAATTCTGATGTACGGAAGTGCAGTGTGGGAACTAAATCAATTAATGTCATTAATACAGTTCAAAACAAAGCCTGTAAATTCTTTTTATCTGTAGGAAAAAACACGTCAAATATCGCAAGTCGGGGCGACATGGGGTGGATTTCATGTTTAAATAAGCAGCGTATATCATGTATCAGACTTTTGTGTAAAATAACAAGAACAGACGAAAATCGAAACGTGTTCAAAATATGGAAGTGGGCCTCGAGAAGACGCAAAGGTTTGGGCCGCGAGGTGGATAAAATTACTGACTTATTAAACATTAGAAACACTGTAAATGATTTATCATTATCTACGAAAACAGTTATGAAGTTTGTGACGGACAAAATAAAGGTGTTAGATGATACCGAATGGCAAAGTGAACTATTTAATGATCGTGGACATCAAAATGGCAACAAACTTCGAACGTACAGGTTATTCAAAACTAACAATTATGCCGAGACATACGTTCTCCAAATTATACCACGCTCGTACAGACGTACTCTAGCCTTGTTCCGCGCCGGTTCGCTCCGTTAGCCATCGAGACTGGCAGGTACACCAGGCCGCCTACAGCACTAGAAAATAGACTTTGTAAATTTTGTTCCTTAAATAGTGTTGAATCTGAAAACATTTTCTTTTAAAATGTTCCTTATATGATGACATTAGGTTTGAATTGTTGTTCGAATGTTCAAAATATATTGACAATTTCTCAAAGTTAAATGATGATGTTAAACTTGTTGAAATAATGAAATGTTGTGATATTCAAAATGTTTAAGCAAATGTTTACACAAGAGCTTTATGAGACGAAAATTATTTTCTTAATTATTACTAATAACATACTAGTTGTAACAGTCTATTTTATGATTTTAAAGTCACTGTGATTAGTTTATGATCAGATAATTAAATATGTTAAATGTTATTTTTTTTTTTTTTGGATAAAATTATTTAAAACTTAATATATATATATTTTATTCTATTTCATTTATTTTATACTTTTTTTAAACAACATTCATTTCAGATTTTTATTTTTGCTCAAGTATATATGCTTTTAAATGCATAAACATGTTTTAACTTTTCGATGATAATTTTATGAATTTTACCGTGAAACTATATTAATATGTATATAGCATGTGTTAAGTGTCTCATAAGTCAAATTTATGACTGGGTATTGATTGTTTTATTGAATACTGTGATTTGTAAATATTTGTCAATCAATATGTGACACTATAATAAAATAAATATTTATTTTATATATATTCCGAATTACGCCTTCCCAAAATCTATTTATTTGTGTGAGATATTCAAGTAAAGGGACACAACTCTAGCAACAAATAAGATTTTACTAATGATATAAGTATTCATAACAATGAGTTTATGTTTAAAATTTAGCTTTCTATTTTCCCATTTATTTACTGTATTTTTTTATACTATGGATAATTGGTAGCCAACTTTACTTTTACTTTCCTTACCAAACCAAATTCCCAGTGTTTTAACGCTCTCCTTAGTTCAAAGCTTTCAACAAGTGTCTTCTTCTGGGGCATTACAAATACTTAGTATTTCCGTTTTGTTTTATTTATTTTGCTCCTGATGCTTTACCAAATTTTTCGAATTCATTCATAAACAAGTAATAATCTTTAATATCTGTTGTAATTGTTGTACAGTCATCCGCATGTTGAAAAGGTTTTATGGGATCTTTTAAATTTGGAATGTTAATGCCTTTTATTTTTTATTTGTTCTTATTGAACTTGCCAGTGTTTCAATAGCTAAAGCATATAAATTCATGGAGAGCGGGCAGCCTTGTCTAACTGATCTTGTAATTAAAATTTCTTCTGTTAACTGACCATTGACTTGAATTTTACTTTTTATATCTTTATATAGTATCTTAATCCATCTAATAAATTCTACTGGAAGGTTCATTTTCTTTAAAACTTTAATAAGAAATTCATGTTTAATCTTATCAAATGCTTTTTCTTGGTCAAAATTTATTAAGAAACCTTTTATATCGTTCAAATTCATATAGTCGAAAATGTCTGAAATCGAAATAATATTATCAAAAATATTCTTTTCTTCACCGGCTCCTGTTTGTTTTATATCAACTAGTTTATTTATTACTTTAGATAATCTTTTAGCTAAAGTTTTAGTGATTAATTTATAATCAAAGCATAATAAGCTTATAGGTCTCCATTGTTTTAGGTCTTTTTATCCCCTTTATTTTTATAATTTAGCGTGATTATACCCATTTTCATTGTTTCTGTTAATTCCCTTTTAAATATATATTATTTACAATTTCAACAACTTCATCTACAATTATATTCCAAAATTTTAGATAAAATTCTTTACCTAAGCCATCTATAGCTGGTGATTTATTGTTTTCGAAATCTTTAATATTATTTAGACATTCTTCTTTGCTTATAAATTGGTTTAAAACTGACCAATCTTCCTCGTTTAGTTTATTTAATTCTATTTTCCTAGATATTTATCAACCTTTTGATCATTAAAGCCATCAGAAGTATATAAAGCTCGGAATAGAAATCTAGAATTATTTGTATTATTGAATTTTTTCGTCAGTGGGTTTATTGTTTTTATCAAATAGTGATTTTATTTCCTTCTTTGTGCCTCTTTTTCTTCTGCTATTTTAAAGATTTCAATATTTTCGATATCTTCTTTATAAAACACTCTCGTGATCTGATTAATGTTCCCATTTTCTCTTTGTTTCAATTGCTATTATTTCGTCCTTAATTATATTTATTATAGTGCAATTTTGAGAGGGTTTTGCTTTTCAACTATTAGTGAGTCATATAACTTATTCAACTTAGATTTACTAATTTTTGTTTGGACCCTTGAGAAATTAATTGTCGTTTCTTTTATTTGTTTTTTAAGGATATCCCAACCTTTTAGAGGGTCATATTTCAGTTTATCTTCTCTTCATTATTTGATAATATTTGATATTAATATGGTATAGTTTTCATTTTCAAGTAAGCTATTATTCATTTTCCAAAACCACGACCCCATTTTGCCGCTTATATTGTATGTTAATCTGAACAATTTTATGATCTGACTTTTTATACGGAATATGTTTAACTTCTTTAATTTTATTAATAAATTCATTATCTGCATAGAACCTATCAATTCAAGTACGAGTACCAGAGATGTTGTAGCACGTAAAATTTACCTTGTCGTTATGTATTTTCTAAAACATCTTGAATTCCTTAAGCATCTTTAATACTTTTAAAGTTATCAAGTATATATTTGTTAAGTCTGCAATTCATGTTATTTGAATCTATTTTGTCTTCTATGAAATTGAAATCTCCAGAGACTCAGACGCAAAAAGCAGTAATACTAGTCCTGCAAATCCTAAACCCCTCCCATATAACTATTAAAATGTCTAATCATAACAATCACTCTCATACATTGATATTTTGTTTACTCTATTTTTCATATATAATTACATTAATATGCTACTCTTTACATTGAACATTAGAAATGGTTTTGAAAACAAAATTTATGAAATATTAGATGACAATAGAAATATAGACATTATCTGTTTACAAGAAACTGGTTATATGTCGCCAGATGTTATACATGATATAAAACAGAAATTTAATAAAAATGTAGACTTCTCAAATGGTGTAAGTAGATCTACAGGTGTCATAACAATAATTAGTAAAGATTTAAAACTGTTTAAATCTCATAGGGTTCCAACACCGCTAAAAGGTAGACTCATCCATAATAGTTACGTTTATAATGATACTGTCATAAATCTTTTAAACCTTTATGCACCACAATGTGGCTTAAGGAGGAACAACGATTATTCTATGACATTCTGCTAAACTATGTCTCAAATTTAGAACAATATAGTACAAAAATAAGTATATGTAATTAAATAGGATGTTGTTCCATACACGCTTACATGTTTGACCTCGCATGCTCGATCACCTTTATATCCATTGTTATGCATCATTAAATTCTATTGATTAAGACAAGCTAAAGACACCTTATCAAAGGTAACAACCTGTAATCAGTGAACAGTGGCGGATCCAGAGGGGTTCCGGGGTTGGAACCCCTTTTTTCGACGATCAATGCATTTGAATGGGGACATATAGTTGGAACCCCCCTTTATCCTGGGTTGGGAACCCCCTTTTAAGATGGCTGGATCCGCCCTGGTGAATGATTTATGGCTTCAATATTACTTATTGAAGGGATAATTGTTTGACAGCTTGTTGTTTTTTAAATAAAAGAACACATGTTTTTTCTACTTTTTATTGATGTACACAAGCTAAAGACCAAGCCGTACATTTATGTACCCAGAGGATTAGACTAACTGAGACACTTCAAAGTATTTGAAATATGCTGCATCTGTTTAATTAAACCCAAATATGACCGAAATATCTTTGTGGAATAGATTGACATGATTGCCACAGTTATAAACTTTAATGCCAAAACGGACATTTTTACCGATCGATAGTTGGTAAAAAAGTGAAATGACCGTTTTATGAAAATGCCTTGAATAACAAAAAGTGGCAAACCTATGCTATTTGACCGTCTGAGGCTGAGTGCAGCCGGACTTTTCATATAAATTTCGGTCAAGTCCGGAATATATGACCGTTTTGGAAGCCATGATTCAAACTCATTTGAATATCTCACCTACACTGCTTTTAAATTATGTATATTGAAATTTGCCAAAACTTTACTCACTTACTTACTTAATCCTCTTCATGTTCTTGAACACATAAGGCATCAACAAGGGACCTCCAACTCGTCGCGATTTTGTCTATTTGATTCCAGGTGTAACCATGTCTTTTATCTCAGCTGCTATATCTCTTCTCCATGTGCCTTTCGGTCTTCCAGGCTTTCTTGTCCCTTGTGGTGTCCATGTCAACACCCTTTTCACATGCCGGTTGTTATCCATTCGCAATATATGTCCAATATATTTCCACTGCCTTATCATGATCTCGTTCACTATATTCTTCACACCTGTTCTTTCTGATAGTTCAATGTTTGAGATTACATTCGGCCATCTGATGTTAATTATTCGTCTCAAACAGCGTCCTTCGAATCCTCTAATTCGACTTTCTACTTTTTTGTTGTTCTCCATGTTTCTGAACCGTACAGTAGAACTGATCTAACATTGCTCACATACAATCTGATCTTTGTCTTTCTGGATATTTTGTTGTTTTTCCATATGTTATTCAGGTTTTTGAATGCAGAAGCTGCTTTGCCAATACGGATGTTAACTTCTTCTTCAATATTTCCTTCTGCATTAACTCTACTACCAAGATAGTTGAATGAGTTTACTTGTTCCAGTTCTTTTCCGTTATTGCTTTTTGTTCTTTGTACCTATCTTCATCACCTTAGTTTTCTTTGCATTTATCTTTAGTCCTACTTTCGCTGCCTCTGATGTAACTTTTTTCTGCATGTGTTCATGTGTATGAGAAAAAAGGCTGATATCATCAGCAAAGTCCATGTCCTCTAAAAATGTTGTTAGTCCCCACTGTATACCATGATTTTCAGTTGTTGTCTTCTTCATTACCCAGTCAACCACCAATATAAAGAGAAAAGGAGATATTAGTCATCCCTGTCTTACTCCAGATTGTGCATCCCTGTCTTACTCCAGATGTTATTAAAAACCAATCTGATAGTTTTCCATCATGTCTGACTGCACATCTAAAACCATCATACATTTCCATAATGATGTTAATTATTTTCTGTGGAATTCCATACATACTCATGATGTACCAAAGTGACTCTCTATGGACGCTATCAAATGCTTTTTCGAAATCCACATAATTTATATATATGGGTGACCTCCATTCTAGTGCCTGTTCTATAATATTTCTCAGTATGAGGATGTTATCTATACATGCACGGTTTGTTCTAAAACCACTTTGTTCTTCCCGTAGAATAGAATCGATTTTACTTAGTAAAGTAATTCCACGCCAGTTGTTATAGTCTGTAAGGTTACCTTTCTTTGGTAGTTTTATGATGATACCATCTTTCCACTGAGTAGGTAGTATTTCTTTTTCCCATATTACATTCAGCAAATCACGTAGGATGTTCAGGTTGAGATTTATGTCTGATTTTAGTACTTCTGCTAGTATGCCATCTACCCCAGGAGCCTTTGATCTCATCATCTGTTATGGGTTCCATTTCTATTTCTATTGGTGGTGGAGCTTCCTCTGTCCTGTCAACTGAGATTTCTGGTTCAGGCCTATTCAACACCTCTTCAAAATGCTCTTTCCATCTTTCCAGTTGTTTCTCAAATTTGCATATTGTCTGACCATCTTTATCTTTGATGTTAGTACTGTTGGTATTTACCCTGCCACTAAGTTGTTTTGTAATGTTGTATAGCTTTCTCATATCTCCAACTTTAGATGCATTTTCAGCCTCTTCTGCAATCTTATCTATGTATGCCTTTTGTCTGCCTTTGCATTCTTTTCACTTCTTTTTCCTTACTGTTATATAGATCTTTCATTCCCTCTTGTTGTTCTCCTGTTGCTTGGTTGGTTTTTGATTTTAACGCTTTTCTTTCCATAATTAGAGCCCAGGAGTCAGTTTCACAAAATACTTACGACTAAGATTGATCGTAAGTCATGAACAATTCAGTATACTTACGATCAATCTTAGTCGTAAGTTTTTTGTGAAACAGACTTCAGGTTTTTCCGTTATTTTGTAACCTAAGATGTCTTCACTTGTTTTTAAATAAATTTCACTCATATGTTGCCATTTAGAGTTTATGTCAATCTCATTTTCTTCAAGTTGTAAGACCTCAAATCTGTTCTTCAGTTCTATATTGAAGTTTTGTTGTATTTCAGGTTGTTTAAGTTTTCCAAAGTCTATGATCTTGCTTGGTGTTTTGCATTTATTTTTCCTTAATTTTAGTCTGATCTTTCCAATGACTAGGTGATGATCGCTGTATACATCTGCACCTCTTTTAACTTTCACATCTAATAATGATGACCTCCATTTCTTATTTATCAGTATGTGATCGATCTGGTTTTTCACTTTCCCATTTGGAGACACCCATGTGGCTTTGTGTATGTTTTTATGTTCAAAGATTGTTCCCCCAATTATCAGATTGTTCATAGTACACATCTCTACTAATCTTTCACCATTGTTGTTAATTTCTCCAAGCCCGTGTTTTCCCATCACTTCTTCTGAACCTTTGTTAGTTGAACCTACTTTTGCATTAAAATCTCCAATGATGGTAAGTAAATCATGCTTTGGTGTGTCCATTATGATCTGATTTAATTTATCATAAAAATTCTCTTTTTCATTATCTGTATAATCATTTGTTGGGGCATAGCATTGGATAACGGTCATGTGCCCATAACTGGTCTTCATTCGTATTTTCATTATTCTTTCATTTACTGCTATCCATTCTACAACAGACTTGCTTGCTCTCTTACTCAATAGAATAGCTACTCCTTCCTGGTGTCTACCATCTGTACGTCCTGAATAATAAATGTCTGTACCTGAATTGTGTTTGAATTTTCCTGAATCAGTCCATCTGCATTCACTAACACCCAATATATCAAGCTTGAATCTCTTCATTTCCTTAATTGTTTGAGCAGTTCTGCTTGTTTCGTTCATAGTTCTAACATTCCAACAACCAAATTTTAACGTTTGTTTAGGAGACAGAATAGAGTTTCTCGGAGTTTTGTCGCTCGTCATAGGCTGCATTCCTGCAGAGGTTTCCATCTGTCTACACCGAACTAATTGATTTTCCCTTGTTTCTGTTTCTGTAGCATAAGTTTCTTTCCGTGGCTGAGTAGCTAGCCCAGCGCACAACCCCCTTACCAGGAGGGCCAGGGATTTATTCATCAAGGTCTCCTTCCTCTAGATGAGCCGCTAGCCAAAGCTTATGACTCCCATCTTGCCATTGGTTTTGTATCGAGTTGTCCTTCTCTTAGATGAACTGCTTAACAAGAGCTATGATCTTCATCTGACCAACTATTTACCCATAGCTGGGGCAAGGTTGATGAGTGCTAGGGCATGTCCACACGCCGGTGGGCCTACACACTGCATCTCTGGGGCCCTTGCTGCTCCGAGATCCTCTACAATTTTGCCTAGGATACTAGACCCTAGTTACCGTGTGCTGTCGCGAGGAGGCATTGTAGAAGTCTTGAATAATGCAGAGGCTATGTACTGGCAAAAAGACTTACTCACTCGGCTTTCTCTTCACCTGCAAAGCAGGCTAGCCAGCGGTGATAGAGAACCTATGGTTCTTACCACACTAGACGCATGCACAATCCTGTGGACCAACCACCAACACACTAAACACTTTATTGTTAATAAATTCCATTGGAAATTTGCCAATAATTTTAGTATAATAAACTCCATTGGAAAGTAAGAATTGGCTTTGGGGTTATGGCTCAAACCTTTAAGGAATAAGGGGCAAAAAGGGGAAAACAAGGGTTTCCAGGTTAATGGACAATTACTTAGTACAACACATAATTTAAAAGCAGTGTAAGGTTGGTAATTCAAACTCATTTGAATATCTCACCTCCACTGCTTTTAAATTATGTATATTGAAATTTGCCAATAACTTTATTGTTAATAAATTCCATTGAAATTTGCCAATAACTTTAGTATAATAAACTTCATTGAAATTTGCCAATATAAAATGTTGCTGATGAAGGTTTTTGTTTATTTTAGCCATGACTATGATGTCATTTTCTATTTTAATAGCCTTATGATGTATTTAAATTTTTAATACTTTTATGATGTATTTAAATGGGATTTTATGGTTGCAAATTTATTGGGATTGTAATTCAAACTCATTTGAATATCTCAGCTACACTGGTTTTAAATTATGTATATTGGAAATTTGCCAATAACTTTAGTATCAATAAATTCCATTGAAATTTGCCAATAACTTTAGTATAATAAACTCCATTGAAATTTGCCAATATAAAATGATGCTGATGAAGGTTTTTGTTTATTTTAGCCATGGCTATGATGTCATTTTCAATTTTAATACCTTTATGATGTATTTAAATGGGCTTTTATGGTTACAAAGGAATTTTATTTTAGATATTACTGTAAATTGTTGCTGATTAAGGTTTTTGTTTATTTTAGCCATGACTATGATGTCATTTTCTATTTTAATACCTTTATGATGTATTTAAATGGGCTGTTATGGTTGCAAAGGAATTTTATTCTTAGATATTACTATAAAATGTTGCTGATTAAGGTTTTTGATTTTAGCCATGACCAGGCATGGGGTAATGCAAATTTGTAATTGTTATGTATGGTGATGCATTACATTTTCCATGTAATTGCATGTAATGTGTAATGCAGCGATTGTTGCATTACATGTAATTGTAATTTAATGCATTACTTTAGCAAAAGTTGTGTAAATCCATGCATCACATTGCATTACATGGCATTACTTTTTCAGATACTATATATCTTTAACAGATTGTTGGAGATTTAACTAAAGCAGAATTTAAGATTTCTTGATTAGCTAAGAACATAATCATTTGAATATTGAATTTCTATTCAATATTTATTTTGCACACTTTACATAAATCACTAGAGGAATTTGGAGATTAAGCCTGGCCCCAGGTAGAACTTGAAAAAATTGGTTAATCTACTTTAGTGAAAATAATAAAGTGGTATAAATACTAGAATGACCAAATTACAATTCTAAATGAATAACACAACATATCAGATTGAGTTTTTTCTTATTTCAATTTAGAGTTATTGTTTTTATTTCAATTTATTTCATACATTTTCCTGCATAAAAGATTACTGTAAAAGTGTTCCATTGTTGTCAAAAGATCAATGAATACCTTGTCATGATTAAATAACAGATAATTGAACATTGTTATAAAACACTAATCAGTTTTGTTTTACAATCAATCTTTTCACCATTTTGACACTTGGTCATAAATTTAAGCTCTATGTTTATTATTTAATTAGGAAAGAAATTCTCAGTAAATATTTTGATTGAAATTAAAAAAACAAATGTATATTTAGAAAAGTAAAGTTAACAATAAGTTAAAATAAGATTAAACTTCATCTCTGTAATTTCTTTTAGAGAAAACACAGAGATGTATACCTTGAAACATTAAAACCAAAGATAGAAGAGCAATCAACTTTGATAGGTTTTGTGAAACATTTGGGTAGTCAGAAATATCATTTGAATGATCCTGAGCAAAAAGATGCTACAGATGCATCAATTCAGTATATTGTCGCTGATTTACTTCCGTTTGCTACAGTTGAAAGCCAAAACTTTTAGAACTTTGTTGAAAAACTTGAGCCATGTTTTTTTTCAAAATGTTTGATTTTTCTTTTAACTTGATAACACAATTTACAAATGTAATGTGTAATTCAATGCATTACTTTGCAAAAGTAAACGTAATTTAATGCATTACTTTGATAAATGCATGTGATTGTAATTGTAATTTAATGCATGGTTTTGTTAAAGTAATTGTAATATAATGCATTACATTGCAATGTAATTCGCCCCATGCCTGGCCATGACTATGATGTCATTTTCTATTTTAATACGTTTATGATGTATTTAAATGCGCTTTTATGGTTGCAAAGTCCATTGGAAATTTGAATTGAGATTATGACCAGTTCTTGAGGAAAGTGCAGGTAAGTTTTTTTTTTTTTTATTTTGGGCCCAGTTTTCAAGTTGGTCCAAATTGGGGTCCAAAATTAAACTTGTTTGATTTCATCAAAATTTGATATATGGGGTTCTTTGATATGCTGAATCTAACCATGTATTTAGATTTTTATTTTGGGCCCCGCTATCAAATTGGTTCATATTGAGGTCAAAAGGGTCCAAAATTAAACTTTGTTTGATTTCATCAAAATTGAATTATTGGGGTTCTTTGATATGCCAAATCTAACCGTGTATTTAGATTTTAATTTTGGGTCCCATTTTTAAATTGGTCTACATTGAGGTCCAAAGGGTCCAAAATTAAACTTAGTTTGATTTTTGGTGTTCTTTGATATGCTGAATCTAAACGTGTTTAGATTTTTATTATGGGCCCAGTTTTCAAGTTGGTCCAAATTGGGGTCCAAAATTAAACTTTGTTTGATTTCAACAAAATTTAATATATGGGGTTCTTTGATATGCTGAATCTAACCATGTATTTAGATTTTTGATTTTGGGGCCCGTTATCAAATTGGTCCACATTGAGGTCAAAAGGGTCCAAAATTAAACTTTGTTTGATTTCATCAAAATTGAATTCTTTGGATTCTTTGATATGCTGAATCTAACCATGTATTTAGATTTTGGATATTGGACCATAATAGGTAAATTGAAATTTTTAAGTTCTTAGACCACATTCTTTCTGTGTCAGAAACCTATGCTGTGTCAAATATTTAATCACAATCCAAATTCAGAGCTGTATCAAGCTTGAATGTTGTGTCCATACTTGCCCCAACTGTTCAGGGTTCGACCTCTGCGGTCGTATCAAGCTGCGCCCAGCGGAGCATTTTATTTAATATGCCCTGGAGTTCAGTATTTTGTTATACTTTTTTGCATGTTTAGCTCAAAATATATTTCGAAACTAGCGTGTGCATTTTATATTGAGATTGTTGAACAATCGATACACAGTCGAAATATGATATCGATAGAAAAATTATACAACTGATTATATTTGATTTTTAATTATGGTTTGAAACTCGATTAAAACGGAAACACTAAATTTTGACTTGTAGTGAATATTTATCAAATATTTGCCACTGACAAACAAAAATATAATAATCATGTGGATGGGAATGTACTCTAACATCAGCGATTTATATTTGTTATTTCATATTCATAAAACATCAAAATCTTGTGTGAAATTCATTCGTGTTCTTTGTTGCCTCTTTAAAGTTTATGTACACGTTCTTTTGATATTTCATGATAAAGTTGATATTCAAGGCGATATTATACAATTATCAGTGGCGGATCAAGAAATTTTCATAAGTGGGGCCAACTGATTGTCTAAGAGGGGCCCGCTCCAGTCATGCTTCAGTGATTCCCGATATAATCAACCAAATTTTTTCCAAAAGGGGCCCGGGCCCCTGCCCCTAAATCCGCCTCTGATTATAGCCTTTGTATTAAAGAGGTCGATATGTATAGATTATTACATGGCATTTTCATATCAGACCTTTATCGGCCTAGGTCATGATATCAGCCCAAGAGCCGCAGGCTCGAGGGCTGATATCATGAACGAGGGCCGATAAAGGGTCTGATATGATAAATGACATGTAATTATCTTTTATCATATACTTCAACAGAAGAAATACAGACAAGAACTATTAATTTTGTCTTTCTATGAATTTTAGATAATAATTTACAGACAACCAAATACAAATTTCTTAACTTTAATTGTTTTTATTGATATTACAAGCATTTTATTTATCTTGTCACAACAATTATCATGTTCTTAGTTTGAAATTTGCTCCTTAACAATTTTGTGAAAAGTCTTAAATCACTTGCAGTTTTCCGCACTGTGCTGTCGTTTTCGAACAAATTTCCGGAAATGCACGAAGTTGCATGTGATAAACGTCACGGAAATTAACGGAAAGGCATGTGATAACATTCCGGAAGCAGTCAATAAAGGTTCCTTTATCAGCCCGCTGAGGAAATTCTTAGAATCTGATCAATAAACCTAGTAATCCTTTCATAGCATTTTAATATTTTTAAATGTTATTGAACTGTAAAATTTTAGTAATATTTTATACAAGTATATGATAAAACATCTTAATCATATACTTAAGAGTAAATAACTTATAATTTTTACAGTATGATATTAGCATTAAATTTACGCGGATTCCATATTTTCCGAAATGGTGCTTTAGCGGGCTGATTTGAAAATTTATCAACTGCATTCGGCTATTATCGCATGCCTTTCCGTAACGTTATCGCATGGCATTCCGACGTTACTCGGCAAATTCCGGAAAATACATCTCAACGGTACGTGTTCAGTGAAAACATAACATAGGGTACATAACAAATATTAGGAGACAGGAAAATATATTATAAAATCTGAGACTACTATAACATGCGTTATAGTAGTCTCAGGTAAATGCAAAAAAATGATACAAAAATGCATGTTTCAATTTTCCAGCATAATATAGCAAGTTACTTTACAAATGTTGACTTTTTAAACAGTGCTATTTTTTATTGTGAATATGAAAATATATTATACTGTTGTTTTACTTCTCTGTTGAAGCATATGATAAAAGATTTCATATCGGTTGTATTACATTTGGCGTCCGTCGTCCGTAAACTTTGCACGTTTTGAACTTCTACTTGAGAACCACTTAAAAGAATCAATATATTAAACTGATATTTTTCTCCATTGTTGAAGCATATGATAAAAGATCATAACATGTCATTTTTCATATCAGAAAAAAGGTTCTTAGGCTGATATTGAACTTTGGCATGCTTGGGTTGATTATACATGATTTGATATGAAAATGCCATATAATAATCTGATAGTATTGACCTCAACATAAGGCTACAATTTTATATTATCAATCAACAACTATTGCATGAACAATGTAAAATTGGGGATTTCTAGAATGTATTTTAGTATAATGCTGTATTGCCTGTGCAATATGCTGTTTTGACCTACGAAAAGCTTAACACAACAGTATTGGCGTGCAAACTGAGTAAATACAAATGTACATGTGATCCAGTTTTAACGAATCACAAATCCTTATATATCCTTAAATATTCGATTAATAATATTGATAATTATAACATTACAGTATAGATATCTTTTATAAATGTTTTGTTATTTAATTCAAAGTTCATTTTAACCGATGATTCATTCAACAATTTATATTTACATAATTATATAACTATTAGTATGTTCATGTAATAATTAATTTTAATTGAATACTGCAACAACAACAAAACCAAATACATCATTTCATACCATACTCACAACATACTTTTTGTATCGCCTGCGACGAAAGTCGCAGTATGCGAGACATAGGTATTACTATCCGGCGGAGGCGGCGTAAACTATTTGTATAAAGCTTTATATTTCAGAAGGTCAGGTAGAAGAACTGGATGCTTCATATCTTGTATGCAGATAACTTATGTTACGAAGTTTCCGTCTGTCATATGTCCAGTGTCCTTGGCCTCATTTTCATGGTTCAACGACTGCTTGAAAAATCAGTGTTTTTGTCAATTGAATTTCTCACTTATTATGAGTAATAGGATAAACCATATTTGGTATATGGTTTCCTTGCAACGTCTACATGTCCATCAGACAGGGTTCACCTGACCTCGACCTCATTTCATGGATCAGTGATAAAGATTAAAGTTACGTGATGAGGTCCGTTTCTCAAATACTATAAGCAGCAGGTCAACTATGTGGTGCATGAAATGACTGTAATGGGTAGATGTCAGTCTGGCAGGTATCATCTGACCTTAACCTCATTTTCATGGTTCTTTGGTCAATGTTTAGTTTTTGTGTTTTGGTCTGTTTTTCAAGTACTATAAGCAACATGTCAAATATATTTGGTGTATGGAAGGATTTTAAGGTGTACATGTCTGTCTGGCAGGTATCATCTAACCTTGACCTTATTTTCATAGTTCAATGGTCAATGTTAAGTTTTGTGGTTTGGTCTGTTTTTCAAGTACTATAAGCAATAGGTCAACTATATTTGGCGTACAGAAGGATTGTAAGGTGTACATGTCTGTCTGGCAGGTAACTTCTTACCTTGACCTCATTTTCATGGTTCATTGGTCAATGTTAAGTTTTTGTGTTTTGATCTGTTTTTCAAGTACTATAAGCAATAGGTCAACTATAGTTGGTTTATGGAATGACTGTAATTGGTACTTGTCAGTCTGGCAGGTTTCGTCTGCCCTTGACTTCATTTTTATGGTTCATAAGTCAATGTTAAGTTTTATTTGTTTTGGTCTGTTTTTCAATTATCATATATATTTTGTGCATACAAAATTGTAAGGTGTATATAACTGTCTGACAGCATTTATCTGACCTGAGTTGCTGTGATGCTTTTAGTTAAACATTTATCTTTAGGACTTTCAACATAAAATCAATGGTCAGTAAAGCAGTTGTGACATTTTAGCGTGTGCACTCTTGCTTACTATAATCATGGATTGACAACATCTTTAAAAAGGCCTAACTGTAACTTTGAGATGAAGAACAACAATTAAAGTTCTGTTCTATTTCTTCTTTATTTTTCATGTGCTCGTAAGGATTTTGGGGTCATGAATTGATACACCATATCCTTTCGTTTCTTTAACTTTTGTTATATATACACGTATACGAGTGTATGATGTCATCTCATATATTTTTTACTATGATTAAAAGGCGATGTGGCGTAAACGTCAATGAAACACCAACCCAACAACAAAAATAACCAAAAGACATGAAGAGGGCAACATACAGTCTTCGACAATAGAAAGTGTCTACACAATATGTCAAACTCTTAGACTAAATCGTCTAGAAACTATTTATGTAACAAATAAGTGATTTAGATGAAATTACTTCCATAGCAAGTCATGCCAACAAGTCGATGTAACCAGCACATTTTTTTCTGCGTCTGTGTTAAAATCAATGTTGCTTTGCAGTCCGGATACAATGTGCGACCGGACCATGCTTTATATATATCCAGCAGGCCACAATTTTTGAATACAATATCACAAAATCAATTCATAAATGCAAATCATTATCATGCATTTAGATTTTACTTTCTTGGATTTCTTTTATCAGATATGATAATAGGTCGAACATGATTAGGTTCAACATGTTTATTATAATTGTTGGTTCACATGTTACTTTGCCTTTACATCTAAGATACTTATATTACAGTGTTTTGTGGGCTTGTTTATCTTTTCCTCGTTTTTCGTTTTATGCCATGGCGTTTTCAGTTTCTCTTCATCTTATGAGTTTAGAATGTCCCCTTGGTATCTACCGCCTCTTACTTATTCGATTTTATAACAACAATGCTTGATTAAAAAAGGCACGGTAGAACTACTTTTACACAGTAAGATCAGAGTACGTTATCGTATAATGAATTCTCGAATTCTACGTCTTTCACCTTCATCAGAACCGTTTTGACGATTCCATATACCATTATATTTTAGGGGTTGATTATGTTCAGAGTCAGTTAATGTATATTTCGGCTGTTGTCTGCTCTTTGGTCGGGTTGTTGTCTCTTTGACATATTCCCATTTCCATTCTCAATTTTACCTTAGTGTTTTTGCGAAAACAACTCAATTTCCTGATAAACTACCTTAACTCAGACACATTATATATAGTTTACATTTACATTTTATTTTACTGTGTCAAAATAACCTAAATATGAACGACAATATACTCTAAAGACTTTTGAATATCTTAGTTTGTTCTCTTGAACGCACATGCTAAAACATTACAAGCGCCATTTTATCAACTAAGAGAGAGATAGGGTGCCCTGACCACTCTTAGAATTTTGTGTTAAATTTTCAGTAAAAAAGAATGCTGATACACTTAAAATTTGCTATTTGTAATCAAAGACGATCTTAGTTGTTTATCGACGTTCGAGATATCCAGTCGGTAAGATTAAAACAAAAGACCGTTCCGAGAAGGCTAAAGAGAACTCTTAGGGTTGTGAGTGCAACATGAGCTTTAATAAGGGCTGTCACTCATTCTAAGATTACAGTACTTCAAGATACACATTTAGCAGATAAGACGATCTTAAGATGATCTTAAGCACTAAGATTGCTTCATGATACCAGCCCCTGGTCTGTATATTGATATGATTTGATGTGGTTTTACAGAAGATTTTATGTCATTTAATAAACAAAATATATACACGCACATATGTTTCAACATTACGGACATTGTTTTAGCACTTATTTGACTAGAGACAGACAATAACAGAAAAAGTATTAAATTTTACAAATTGAAAGCTGTCAAGCACATAAACACTGATAGATTTCATTACTAAACATCTAAAATGTTAAGTTTTGTTAAAGTAAATGTTTGCAAATAACTTCATTCTTTAATTTTACACCATTTAGCAAAATGACTTGACCTGTTTGTGAAAGTGTTGAACTTTTGTTCACCGAGTCGTGATTTTGCTCTTCTAACTACTTCTTCTGGTAGGTAAATATCACATCCGGTGTAATCGTGAACGAAAACGTTTTGATCTGCAAGTTTGAAAATGAAATCTTCCTCTACTATGGCCCTAGTTCCAAGGACCCCAGCATAATTGTAATGTACCACCGAACATTTGATAGCTTCTGGATATTCTACCTTGACAACTACGGCTTCATGAGACAGACTACAATATGTAAAATCAATAACATCTCCAGGGGAAAAATGTGTTATCTGTGTAGCTTGCTTATATGGCAGTGTCTTAAGCTCAGTTTTTCCAGTCTAAAAGAAAACAAAAAGAAAACACCCTCGTCAGCTAGGGTACGTACGCTCATTTTGACAAGGTATAAAAAAAATGTTTTCTATCAATTAAAGTTTTCAATTTAACTGTAAAAGATGCTAAAACTTGTAAAATCGTCATCTAAAGGGCAATAACTCGTTTGATAATTTTGTTAGAGATAGAGAGTAGGTTATAATGACATTCTGAAATTTTAACTTCTGTTAGGTTATCTGTATCTATTACTGTTTTCAATATATTAGGTATAACAAATATACAATGTGAGTGTTCCAGATGAAGATAAATCTAAAAAGCTCTTTGGACGCACAAAATATTCATTTACTGGCATTGGCATTGGGTCGATACCACTGGTGGACTGAACTGTTAGTCCCCGATAATATCATCAGCTCAGTAGTCAGTGCTCTGGTATAAAATGATTTAAAACACATACTTTTCTTAAAATCTCTGTTAGAAAATTTTAAAATCTTTAAGAACCAAGGTTCAATTTCCTGAAGCAAAGTTGACCTTAGATGAATTTGGCTATTCTTTTAATTCCCTGTTGGGCTTATATCTCCTAACGTATTCATGAACTAATACATCTTTGGCTTTTAAAGTTTTAGGTCTTAGCGTAACTGATGAGATATTTCAAGAAAACGCTTCGGATGCACAAAATTTATAAAATGTTATTTTCATTTACGAATTTTCTTCACTTACTCATTAAAATAGAATAAATTGTTTGTCTTTAATAGATATTCTCTTCAGTAAACCTTTATTATTGCATAAAGATATTGACATCTCTGTATCTTACCTTGCAGTGTCTTGATAGATGACTAGATCTGTTAGAAAAAGTAGAGAAGTTTTGATCCCCACACCTGTCTAAGGCTCTCTTAACTACCTCCTGCGACTGAAAAGGTTTTTCCTGGTGGAAATCGTACACGTAAACATTATCTTTTTCAAATCAAAGAAGAATTCTTCTTTGACAACAGTTCGAGTGCCAAAGATACCTGGATAGTTAAAATGCACAAGCGTTAATTTTACTTCGTGTAAATCGTTGGTCTTGTAAGGGAAACTCTTGTTGCAATGCCTTCATGATTAAGACCAATATAAGGGAAGGTAATGACATCTCCATTGCGAATCATATTACATCGTTTCACCACTGGCTTTGGAATCTTTGATGCTGGTTGTATCAAGGGCATAATTGTGTCCATAACAAATGAAGAAACAAACGGTAAAGCAATAGCAACAGCCGCACTTACAGCAAAATAGAACCAGGAAACATGGAACATCACTGATATACCGATACTTATTAAACAAAATATGAGTGATACCGTAATTTTTCTGTTTTCTTTTCGTAGCATTTTAAACACATCAATCCTTTCTTTAATTTATCCTTTAACGTTGCCATTCTGTCGACCATGGAGAGTAAGCTAGCTATAACAGTTATATGAGCAAATCCTCTAATGAAAGGTTTTATTCCTTGGCAAAATTTTATTGCACCTTTAAGCAATAGCTTTAATAACCATGAAATGGTAGATTTCACGTAATTGGCAAATGACGATACTTGGTTACTAAATTTTGAACCAGTCGCAATTTCATTTGCTTTTCTTCGCAATTATTTCCAAAGAAATTGTAAGATTCAGCATGGTCATCCTGTTCAAATTTGTCGGCCATTTTGTTTGCTCTGTCCACGATCTGTTCAGGTGTAAATGGACGCCCTTGGTACCGCACAATGTCGACCTCCTCCGTCTCCATGTCAAATTCTTTTGTCTGTCGTAATACCGTAAACTTTCGTGTAATATCTCTCTGAAAATGAATCAATGTCATTTTTCCGACTCTTTGATTCCGTTCAGCCTGCACATCAGTAACGATGGCATGGTGGTTATAAACATTCAAACCGACGATTCTTCTGTGAAACCTTATGTGGTCTCCTGAATGATCTGTGTAATCCGATGAACTTTTTCATACGTCATACATTCTTCACAGGTAGCACCCAGAGTCTCAACAAACTCGTCTACATCGTCATTACTTTGTCCAAGATTTGTAATATCAGAAATATCGACTTCTTCAAATTCCTGCGAAAATTCGTCACTGTCTAGGACTTCATTCGTAAAGCTGTCTAGTTCCGACTGAGAAAAATTTAAGTCCTTCGTTATTTGCTCGTCAACAAATAGATTTCTTTGCTCCGATTGAGTATACTTTGCAGCTCATTTTCAATACCTTGGAAATGGGACAGCAGAATTGTAAAGGAAGAACTTTCATCTTCATCTTGTGGAAATGTACTGCCTGTTGGTAATATTTGACGAAGCGATGCCATCTACAAAAATTAAGAGTTCATTCCTTTTCGTGATGGTAAACTGAGCTCAAGGAAAGAGAATAGGTGTTGTCCCAGATTTTCGTAAGATCATGCATACCTATTGGACTCTTAATAAAAGTTTGGAAGAAAATATTCAGTTTAACTGCTTTTCTAGTGTATAATATTTTTAAATACATTGGCTCGTCCACTGCGCTGGGCAAGGATTGTAAACTCCTCCCTCCCTCCCTCCAAAAGTATATTCAGAATCTTGTGATCACATTTTAAATGACAAACAAATTACAACGGAACCTTTTAGCTGAACCACACTTTAATTGTTTTGTCCGCGACTGTAATTGTATAGAATGCATGTAAAATTGTTTAAATAATTCGTTTTCAAAGTTGATATCCAGTTAAAATTACAAATATGAGGTATAAATGAAAACATGGACATTTTGGTTATTTAATTTAGACGCTAAATGTTAATTGCAGTCGAATAATTTTAAGATTTTTATTGATGTGTAAACTGGACCGATTAACTCACAAAGTAAAAAATCCTTATCTATACTACTAAAGGAAGGGGCCGATTTCATTGAGCCGCAACCCTCTGAAACCATACAAAGTCGAAAATATTTGTGATATGACGTATAAATGTAGTGTTTTAAACTTCCTAAATTTGTATTTGAAACAATCTTTTTTCCACAGAAAACGCCAATTTTTGAGAAAATATCCAAATTCGGAGACCGTTATCGATCCGTGTCTTATACGCTTTCGCGCATGCTCAGTCGACGTACTGCCCGACAACTCGGCCCACGGCCAACTCGCACCACTCAAACACTCTCACTAATTATAACAACTTGCATCACTTTATCAAACTCGCACCACTCAAAAAAAAAAAAAAAAAAAAGAAATATAACAAACTCGAAGAAATGTGTTTAATCATTAGATTGTTTTCTTCTTCTCTTAGTAAATTCATCCTTTCTCGGAGCACCCGTGTCACACAGAGACATAACTCGCACCACTCGAAAAAATACTACAAACTCGCACCACTGAAGAAATGTTTTAAATTATCAGAGAGTTCTAGATTGTCTTCTTCTTCTCTGAGTTATTTCTTCCGTTTTTGGAGCATCCGTATCACACAGAGACAGAACTTGACTCGAACTTTCGAGAAAAAAAAAAATACTACAAACTAGCACCACTGAGAAATGTTTTAATCACCAGTGTTCTAGGTTGTCTTTTTCTCTCTGAGTTATTTCCTCCGTTCAAGGAGCACCTGTGTAACACGAGACAGAAGCTACTAATTGGACATTCAAACTCCTAAGGAAGAAGAACTGACAAACTAATAAAACTATCAACATAATGCAATAGTGCATAAAAACAGTTTGAGAAACACGAGCCCAAGCTGTGTATCACCATAAACATTTCAAGTAGTCTTCAAGCCGCGCTCGCGCTGGTTTTTTCTAGTAATTTTCAATACAAACATCTGTTGGTGTTTTTTCCTTTCAATCTCAACATTTTGGAACCCAGTGTTCATGGTAAATACTACGAAAACAAAGTCGTTATGCCTTTGATTATATTTAAAGTAAATCACCATCTGCTCGCTTATTTATGTTGTAAAAACATATTTTTAAACTCTCAGCTAACTATAAAAGACTATGACCTCACGATTCAGCCACTTATTGTACTTTTGTTTTGACAACATGAATATTACTTTTTGAATTAGAGGCTCTAAGGAGCCTGTGTCGCTCACCGAAAAAATCCGCATCATCACGAATGATCGCTTTCGAAAATAGTCGATGCCATAGTTGAAGGCCGAACGGTTGCCTATAACTGCTTACATCCACTTATATCCAATTATATCAATTTCAACTATATCCTAACATCTTATGATAATATTATTACTTTACTAGAAGACGTTTTGCGAAAATTCAAGAAAATATTGAGTGTGTGATCTTGCCAGTTGGATACTTACTAGACTAGCTCATGTTAGTATACTGCTTAAAAAGGTTTCAATACAAAGCGGAAGTAGATATGCAGTTTTGTTTACGTTTTATTTTGTCCAGTTTTCAGAAAACCAGACTTACATGTACTATAGAATTTCGGAAAGATAAAACAAAATCCAAAGCGTCAAAATATTTGCTTTATAAATAAGCTTTCCTTAAGGATTGAAATGAGTCTGCCACCAGATATTTTGTGTAATATTATAGGTCGTAGAAGGCGTGTATCGAAAATTAGAAAAATATTAAGTATATAATCTCGGATACTTACTAGCTTAGAGTACCAGTAGATCTACTTCCTTATATTTTAGTACTGCTTACAAATTGTTTCAAGACAAAACGGAAGTAGATCTATATGCGGTTTTGTTTACGTTTTTTCTGATCAGTTTTCAGAAAACTAGACTTCCCATAGAGGGATCTCGAGGAGTAAAAAACAAAAATCTAATGCGTCAAAATATTTGCTTTATAGATAAGGATTTAGGTGGAAATGTTTCTGCTACCGTCTATGCATGCAACGCAATACTTTTCAGAACGTTATTGGAGGATAATCGATACTCCGACTACAATCATTCGATTGTTTTATTTTAAAAACTGGTCTCCATATATTTGTATGCTAGCCTCTTTTATAATTTAGGTCATTCTTTTCTATTCTTTGTTTTTCGCATTATTTTCTCACGGTAGGTATAGTGTCTGACTGAGATCGTGTTTTTTTTCGAGTGAATCGGTCCACTTTTTCGAGTGTAGATCAGGTTTTTCGAGTGATATTACATGCGATCAGATTGATTTACTGCTATTTCGCGAATACAATAGTTGTATTCGTGACTGTTCATCTTATTCTGAATGCTATACATGTTTTGAGCACAAACGACGCACAATTTCCTTGTAGTTCACTCACAATTCAGTGTTTTATATTGTCCGTGTTTTTCGAGAGCAACATCTAAAACGTCCGGGTTTTTCAACAAATGGTCCGGGTTTTTGAAGAAAATGTGAATAAGAAAGAAGACAATCTTGGGCTTAAATAATTGACTTTTTCTAGTTTGTAACTGTTATTTAGCGAAGGACAATATTATTTATTCTTAATAAGTCACAAAAACATATTACTATGTTGATCAAATTTAACCCTTTTCAATTTAATGATAACTTTCTGTTCTGAAAACATAAGTTACCATAACCTTGCAGTATTAGGATATATAAGAAATCACTGGGTCCTTTTTAAAACGGTCTTTAGAACCGAGGAGAGGGACTCATAATCTTTTCAATTTCATTTCATGCTGCCTTTGTTTTTACCGTCAATACTATTTTATGATTGATATATATATATTACAGTGACGAAAAACATATAGGAGCAAGAAAACTAAGGAAAAGCAGTAAAAACAGAAAATTCAATATAAATCCAAATATTCTACTAAAAGAGCCTCCCCCACCCCCAAAAAAAAAAATATATATATATATATATTACAATAACATTTGAATTGAATGGAATATCTTATAAAAATGAAAACAACACTTTATAAATTTCATGCGTCCGAAGCGCTTTTCTGGATTTACTTTCGTCCAGAACGCTCAAAGTCGAATATTTGAAAGCCAAGGATGTATAAGAACCGAAACGTTTGAAGAGCTATATGACCAAGGACCTACAAAATAGCCAAATCCATCCAAGGTCAACTTTGCCTGATTGAGTTGAAACCTTAGTTTGTTAATTATTTTTAAATTTATAAACGGACAATTTTAAATGATTGATTGTTGGTTGCTTAACGTCCAGTGGCAAATATTTCATGCATGTTCAAGACGAGAACATATAGTGTCTGTATATCTACGTATCTATAGATTCCATGTAAGCATTTCCGTTGACATTTTCATTGGTATGTGTATAAAATGGCTTTAATCTATATTTTGGAATATAGCATTGTAAGGCTAAATTAAACGCGTTTAAAACAAATAATGTAGGATTGCTAATAAATTTTATCACAAATACTAATTAACCTTCTATGATATTAAATATACGTTTCTGGCATCTTTTTTACGTCTTACCAGAAAAAGACTTTTCTGAGTATTAAAATATAAAATTGCATTTTGAACTCGCTTGAAAAGAAGGAGATTAGTTGTTTTGTATTTTGCGATTTTCAAAAGCCTTTGATAAAGTTTGGCATGATGGACTTATAAATAAAATGAAGGCTTATGGAATAAATGGTAATCTATTGAAATGGTTTAAAAGCTATCTGAATGATAGAAAACAAAGAGTGGTTATTGTGGCATCTTATGCTACATATATATAAAGTAGAATCCAAGTAAATACTAATATTTATTATACAACTCAAACGATCGAACTACAGTTACAGAATGATTATAATCCTAACAAAACCTTATTAAATCATGTGCAGATAATTAACTGCTGTGTGGTCGAAATGATAGATACATAGAAAGTTGTCACAGTGTCAATTATCAGTATAACAGTTTAGAATTAATAGCGGATGTATTTGTTTATACTAATTATAACTGTCACTACACACCTCCATCCTTAGATTTCACATAACCTTAATGTTTATAGTTCATTTATCACTGAATGAATGAAAACACAATCAGCCGTTTTTACTCTAAATTTATCAATGAAATTCTGCACATGTACTTATTTATAGAATTTGAACTGAATGAACTTTTACAATTATAATTTGTTTCCTAATCCTACTAGAATTGAAAATAAGCAATTTACAAGCTTAATAAATCAATGTTGCATGCAAAACAAAGAAAAGGTAGACTGCCTTATTTCTTTGTATAAAATGGTTATTAGGGATTATTCTGCCCTTTACATTTTAACCATTGACTTAACCAAATTTCGTTCAGATTTAATTATACACAAAATCTCCATATCTATTTGGCGGTTTCCTTGTTCTTGTTGGTCTCGGAGTCGCAACACTAGGTTTCATAACTGACTTTGAATTGTCATTGGTGTCACTAGAATCAGCCTTAGAATCACATACGGCTTCTACATCTGTTTGATTGTTGGATACGGATGGAATCGGAATATCTGGAATCTCAGATATATCTGGCAGTTTATTGTCACTATACTGATCATATTTGTGTCTGATCTGATTCTGATGTCGTTTAACAGTTCTTCCATCGTTTAATTCAATGACAAACGAAACTGGTCCTGTTCTTTTAATTAAAGTTCCTGTAATCCATTTAGCTTCACGGTTGTGACTCAAAATGTACACACTATCTCCTACATTAAAATTTCTCACTTGAGCTGTCTTATCATGAGATTGTTTTTGTCTTTGTTGTTTCTGTTGAACACGACTGTTAATGTTCGGATATGTTAAGTCTAGCAACGATCTTGGTCTCCGTCCCATTAACATTTCAGCTGGAGCAATAGCGGTTGTGGCATGTGGTGTTAGTCTATACGTAAATAAGAATTTCGCCATTCTTGTTTCTATACTTCCTCGGTAACCTTCTTCATTCCTCTTTAAATGTCTGAACAGCACGCTCGGCCAACCCATTTGTGCTAGGTTGATATGGTGAAGAACGAATGTGCTTAATTCCGTTTCTTTGAACAAAATCCTGAAATTCCTGACTAGCAAACGGTGTTCCATTATCACTGACGATGCTTTCTGGTAATCCATGAATTGCAAACTTAGTGCGTAATTTCTCGATAGTGTTTGCACTGGTTGCAGAGTTCACTACATGTACATCCAAATATTTTGAGTGTGCATCAACACATACTAAGAACATTTTTCCGTACAGTGGCCCTGCATAATCAATATGTATCCTTGACCATGGTTTTGACGGCCATTCCCAAGGATGCATTGGAGTTTCTGGTGGAGCATGTCGATTGACTTGACATTTGTGACATGCACGAACTGTCTGTTCAATTTCTGCGTCCATATTTGGCCACCAAACATAACCTCTCGCAAGTACTTTCATACGTGAAATTCCTTGATGACCCTCGTGTAGTTCTTGAAGAATAATTTCTCTTCCAGGGTTTGGAATAACAACTCTATTTCCCCACAATAGACAACTGTCAAATACACTTAACTCTGTTTTTCGACTAAAATATGGCTTCATTTCATCATTGTCTCTGTAATTTGGCCAACCTTTCAAAACATAGTTAGTTATTTGTCCCAATATCGGATCCTTGCGTGTCCATGCTTTAATTTGCTGGGCAGTAACCGGCGTAGAATCCATGTGATCCATTAGCATGATCATTTCTGCGGGTACTTCCGTTTTCCCTTCTCGGTTTAACGGTAGACGGCTTAGTGCGCTAGCGTTAGAATTCTTCTTTCCTTCTTTGTAAACTATCTTATATTCATATGCGGACAGTGTCAAAGCCCAACGCTGAATTCTTGCGGCTGCCATTGGTGGAATACACTTATTTTCGTTAAATAATCCTATCAATGGCTTATGATCTGTATAAATGGTGAATTTTCTATCAAACAAATATTGATGAAATTTCTTTAGTGCGAATATAACGGCTAATCCTCCTTCTCAAGAACACTATAATTCCTCTCGGCGGGTGCTAGCGTGCGCGAAACATATCCAACCGGTCTGTCACATCCATCTTCCATTTTAGCGACAGGACGGCCCCTATTCCATACGGCGAAGCATCACACGATAGAATAATGTCCTTGTTCGGGTCATAATGTACCAACACTTTAGAAGACTTTAGTAAAGTTTTTGATAGTTCAAAAGCCTCTTGTTGTGATTTGTCCCATTCCCATTGTTTTTGCTTTTTCAACAGTTCATGCAACGGTGCTAGTTTTGAAGATAAATCCGGCAGAAATCTGTTGTAGTAGTTAAGCATTCCTAAGTACGATTTTAACTCGGTAACATTTTTAGGTTCCGGTGCCTCTGTGATCGCTTTGACTTTGCTTTCAACAGGATATATTCCATATTGATCAATTCTATGACCTAAATACACTACTTCAGGTGCTAGAAATACGCATTTGTCCTTGTTGAGTCTCATACCTGATTCCTGAATCTTGCCTAATACAGTTTCTAAATTGTTTAAATGTTCACTCTTTGAACTTCCAGTGATAAGAATGTCGTCTACTCTCACAACAACTCTCGGATTCCTTGCAACAAATTTTCCATTGTTCTTTGAAATATTCCCGGTGCGGACGAAACTCCAAACGGCAAACGATTATACTGATACAATCCTTTATGCGTGTTGATTGTTACATATTTACGTGACTCCTCGTCGAGTACAATTTGTTGATAGGCCTGGCTCAGATCTAGCTTGGAAAAGCTTTTGTCCCCACTTAATGTTGCATAGAGATCATCGGTTTTAGGGATCGGATAATTGTCAAGTTTAGACACTTGGTTAAAAGTTACTTTGTAGTCCCCACAAATCCTTACTGATTTGTCCGGTTTTACTATTGGCACTATGGGAGCAGCCCATTCGGAAAATTCAACCTTTTCGATATTTCCTCCTTTTCCAATCTATCAAGTTCTTTTCAATTTTTCTTTGAGTGCGTACGGCACTGGCCTTGCTTTGAAATATTTAGGTGTAGCGTCTTTATTAGTCCGAGATTACTCTGACGTCCAACGGCTGTTTTGTCAGACAAGCTGGGGCCGTGGGACGTCAGAGCTCGTCCCATATCAAAAAGTGGATATTTCCCCGTCCAAAATAGATGCGCTGCTTCGTTGCTTCTTGAGCCGACTGACGGCCTTGGAATTATATATATCGGTCATCAATTTGTTCATTTTTCATTTATCTCTTCATTTATGTAAGTTTCACCTACCTGCCACCCTTTATTTTTCCATATTTAGACAGTTTTCACAGTGACCCATCGATTTCTGTGTTTTAACTTTCATTTTGAAAATTGTCACGTGACAACGAGAAAAGTAAGCCGCTCTGCATTGTGGAAGCTGATTTATGCATATGACCCTGGGTCAATATGAATACATAATCTAACACCTCGTTCATTTAAGATGCAAATAAACTGAATGACCGAGGGTATTCCGATTGTAATCATGGTTGCTACTAAAAGTTTATTGCCGAAATTAGCATAAAAATTTGCATACTTCAGTCTCGAGGCCGCGAAGTCTCTCGTAACTTTACGTCCATTTGAAAATGAAAGTTAAAATGCAGAAATCGACGGGTCACTGTGAAAACTGTCTAAATATGGAAAATAAAGGGTGGCAGGTAGGTGAAACTTACATAAATGAAGAGATAAATGAAAATGAACAAATTGATGCCCGATTTATATAATTCCAAGGCCGTCAGTCGGCTCAAGAAGCAACGAAGCAGCGCATCTATTTTGGACGGGAAATATCCACTTTTGATATGGGACGAGCTCTGACGTCCCACGGCCCCAGCTTGTCTGGCAAAACAGCCGTTGGACGTCAGAGTAATCTCGGACTACGTCTTTATCTACATAAATCCTTGCTTTAGTCCCCTTTAATGTGCCTAGTCCTTCTTTAAATACTTGAGGGTACTTACGTAACAAGTCTTGTAACTCCTTGTCCTTTTCCGGTTCCTGATTGTGTGACAATTGCTCAATTTTGAATATTGATTTCCAGTTGAGTTGTAGTTTATGAAGCCAATCACGCCCCATTAAACTCGGTCCCGTTCCCTTAACCACGGTGATCGGTAAATCCACACTTTGACTGTTGTATATAACGGTAACCTTCCGTTTTCCTAACACATCAATTTTCTCTCCTGTGTATGTACGCAAACTACACGGTGGTTTTTCTAATGAATTGTCACTTCCAAATACTTGTTTACATGTCTCCTGACTTATCACTGAAACTGATGCACCTGTATCGATTTCCATATTTATTTCAGTGTTGTTGAGTTTAACGGACACTAGATACGGTTTCCTTTTTGTACCTTCCAATTGATACATTGTATAGGTATCCTCCATATCGTCACTATCCTCTTCAACAAAATGTGTTTTAGTCGGACGCTGCTTAGGGTACACTTTCCCTTGCTGTGTTTGTTGCTTAAATTTCGGTTTTTCTTTAGCATTTTGCTTCCTTTATTTCGGCATTTTTTCGCTAAATGTCCCTTCTTATCGCACACATAACACTTTGCGTCTTTCCATTTACAATCCGTTGCATTATGAGATCCTCCACATCTGTAACATTCCTCATTACGAATTGTAACTTTGTGCACTTGCTTAGGTTCCTGAACTTGCAGATCGTGTGCGTTCTTAGCTGCCATTTCCATTGCTGTTGCAACTTCCATTGCTTTTTTGAATGTCAATCCAGGTTCAGCTAACAAACGTCTCTGAATACGGTCTTCTTTTATTCCACAGACAAGTCTATCTCTCAACATATCATCAAGAGTAGCTTTGTAATCACAATGTTCAGATATCTGTCTAAGCTCTGCTACAAACTGGCTCACCGATTCGTTTGGCTGTCTCGATCTACTGTTAAACTTGCACCTCTGTACAATAGATGACGGTTTTGGATTTTGGTGATCCGTGACTAACTTAACAATGTCATCATAAGTCTTTTCACCTGGCTTTTGCGGAGCACTTAAATTCCTCATAAGTTTATATGTCTTTTTGCCACAGGCACTTAAAAGAATTGCTCGTTGCTTTTCCATACTTTCAATGTTATTTGCAATAAAATAATGGTTAAGTCTTTCGGTGTATTGTATCCAATCTTCTGAATTGTCATCAAATTCGTCAATACGTCCATAATTTGTTGGAATAATTATAGGTGCAGCTTCATCTCCCATTGTTATGTTCACAATGTATTCACTAAATCGAAAAAAAGTTTTAAATCCTCGTCGCCAATTTATGTGGCATCTTATGCTACATATATATAAAGTAGAATCCAAGTAAATACTAATATTTATTATACAACTCAAACGATCGAACTACAGTTACAGAATGATTATAATCCTAACAAAACCTTATTAAATCATGTGCAGATAATTAACTGCTGTGTGGTCGAAATGATAGATACATAGAAAGTTGTCACAGTGTCAATTATCAGTATAACAGTTTAGAATTAATAGCGGATGTATTTGTTTATACTAATTATAACTGTCACTACAGTTATTAAACAATCTTCTTCAAAACTTTCCAATATTTCTGCTGGGGTTCCACAAGGGTCTGTCTTCGGACCGTTGCTTCTTATAATTTACATCTGCTTACCCTTCCGGATCACCTGAGATCACCCCAGTTTTTGGTGGGGTTCGTGTTGCTTAGTCTTTAGTTTTCTATGTTGTGTCATCTGTACTATTATTTGTCTGTTTGTCTTTTATTTTTGGCCATGGCGTTGTCAGTTTGTTTTCGATCTATGAGTTTGACTGTCCCTCTGGTATCTTTCGTCCCTCTTTACATAAATGACATTGCGGAAACACTTTATTCTCTCTACAAACTCTTTGCAGATGACACGTCGTTCAGTTATGCAGACCACGATGCATTGCAGATAGAATCTGTTATAAATCACGACCTGGGTGAGCTGAACGAATGGTCTAAAAGTGGTTAATGTCTTTTAATCCTGATAAAACAGAAATTATGTTATTTTCGAATATTGACATCCCAGAAATGAATTTTACATTTAATGAAAAACACATACCAGTAACTTATATTCATAAACACTTAGGGTTACATTTATCAATGATGCTAAATGGAATGTTCATATAGATAATATTATTTTAAGTGTATCTAAACATATAAATATGCTTAGGAAACTGAAATATAGACTTAGTAGAAAAATTTAGAAAACTATATCTAGTATTTACAAGACCTTTATTTGAATATGCCAGTGAAGTTTGGGATGATATGGGATTGGGTAATATTAATAAGCTGGAGCAATTACAGCTTCAAGCTGCTCGAATAGTAACGGGTTTGCCTATTTTAACAAGCTCAAGGATAATTTACTAGGAACTTGGGTGGGAAACGTTGGCTGAAAGAAGAGAAGAAGAAAATTCAAATGTTTTATAAAATTAAACAAAATAATGTACCAGAATATTTGAGTAATTTAATTCCACCAACAATCCAAAGTATGACTGTTTATCCACGATATATAATACTTCCGTTCTGCAGACTTGCATTAACTAATGAATCATTTATACCATCAACTATACGTCTATGGAATAACCTTGATACTTCAACCCGTGAAGCAGATACATCAGGAAAATTTAAAACGAAACTAAAAACTTAAATTCTAATAGTAATAAAACTTGCCGATACAATATGAGTTTGAAGTCGAAACTCAACATTGTTATTACCCAACTTCGATGTTGTGCTTCCTTCTTAAATTATGATCTGTCCAGAGTTAATATTATTTCTGATCCATCTTGCCGCTGCGGTGTGTATCGCGAAGATTCGAATCATTTCTTTTTAAATGTATATTATATTCAGAAATACGAAGTAAGCTTTTAGAAAATCTTAGCTGGCTTCAAAATAACTGTCCATTAAACATAGAACTATTAACCTTGGGTAGTAGTGTACTTACTTTTTGTGCCACTTAATTTTTCTTTCCAATTTATACAAATGTTGAAATATTATGTAATCAGTGGCGGATCCAGAACTTTTCGTAAAGGGGGGCGCTGACTGACCAGGGGGCCGCTCCCGTCATGCTTCAGTGATTCTTTATATAATCAACCAAATTTTTCCCACAAAAGGGGCCTGGGCCCCAGCCCCTGGATCCGCCTATGGTAATGTATACATGCTCTTATATATTGTATTGTTAAATATGTTAAATGGGAAAGACTTCATAATATATAGATATAATTAAGAAGATGTGGTAGGAGTGCCAATGAGACAACTCTCCATCCAAGTCAAAATTTATAAAAGTAAACCATTATAGATCAAAGTACGGTCTTCAACACGGAGCCTAGGCTCACAACGAACAGCAAGCTATATATAAGTCTGTTTGACTTGTGTCTCATCCATTTTTTTGCAAATAAAATATGCCAAAGGTGTAAGGAACATTTCTGCATAACCTGTCTAAAGAAAACAAGAGCGGAATACAGCATGTTAGGTAAAACAGATGCAATGTGGTTTTGTGGGAAATGCAGAATAGTCATGGAACAACATGCAGAATAGTCATGGAACAACATGCAGTCACCGATATTGAAATAGAAAGAAGGTGCAAACAGATAATGGAGAGTTATGAGGAAAGAATTACATCACTTGAAAAACAGTTTAAAATAAATGTGATGAGGAAAAGTCAAGGAGATTGTTAGAGAGGAAATAAAAATTGCAATGACGATATGGTAAAATGATGGTAAAAGAGGAAGCTGGCAAAATAGAGGCATCAATCACAGAAGAAAGTTGTAATGAGGAAAAGTAAAAGCCATAATAACAGAAGAAATAAGCAAGATACAAAAGCCAGACAATAAAGGAGATAGCGATTCCACAAACAATGAGGTAGATAAAGCAGCCAATCCTATAACAAGAAAGGAGACTGTAACAAATGTTCTTGAAGAAATTAATGAGAGAAAGTCAAGAGAAAATAACCTGATCGTCTTTGGGATCCCTGAAATAGATGACGGGAGCAAAGAAGTAAGAGATAACACTGACAAAGAAAACTAAATGAGCTCTTTACAGACTGCAAAATAAAACTGGATAAGGAAAATTTGAAAACGGTTAAAAGACTTGGGAATTAAACAAAGAAAAGCTAAATAGACCAATCCTAGTAAAATTACCTAGTGCAGAACCAAAGATCACCCTATTTAGAAACATCCATTATATAAAACAAACCCAAAATACGAAAAAGTGGGAGTCAGTAACGACCTAACCCAAGCAGAAAGAGAGCAAGAGAAAAGATTGTGGGATCAAGCGAGAAGACAAACCGAAGAAGAGGTTTCGGGGACTACCATTTCAAAGCCAGGGCCCACCTTGGGCAAGGAATATTGTCAAACTAAAGAAGCTAGACTCCTAAAAGAAAAAAGAGGAAAAGAGAATGTAAATAATTTTAATGGTAAAAAGGTTTTTAAAAATGTAAAAACAGATAATTTTACAGTTTTACCCAAATTAAGCTGTATATACACAAATGCAGACCAGTTATTTAACAAGCTGCCTGAATTAATAGTAAGATCAAGAGACGATAAACCAAAAATAATTGGTATTACAGAGGTTAAACCTAAAAATAATCGGTACAAACCAGGAATTTCAGAATATTCTTTAGCCGATGTATCCGATTACAACATGTTTGGTAAAAACCTAGACGTCGACACAGGCAGAGGTCTTTTATTGTACATAGATAAACAACTGGACGCATCACAGGTCCAAATGAATACAGAATTTCAAGAAAACTTATTTATTAAGATTAATTTAAACCAGTCAGACCAGCTATTATTAGGCCTAATATATAGAACACCATCAAACAGATCACAGGAATACACTAAACAATTAAATACGCTTACCACTGAAGCTTGTAGTAAAGGCTACTCACATATCCTAAAAATGGGAGATTATAATTTTCCTGAAATAAACTGGGACAGTTGGAATTCACCAGGTGAAAGTACAGAAAGTAATGAATACAAATTTTAGAGAATCTACAAGAAAACTTCCTATTTCAACATGTTACAAGACCAACAAGATGGAGAGGTACCAATACACCCCATACCCTAGACCTGATTTTAACAAATGAGGAAAACATGATCTCAAATTTAGAATACCAAAGTCCACTGGGAAAAAGCGATCACTGTACTATGAAATTTGACTTTAGTTGCTACACAAATATTAAAAGTAAACCAAAAATAATTAAATTATTCAGTAGAGGAAACTACATAAAAATAAAAGAAGAATTAGATAACATTAAATGGTCAGAATTACTACAGAAAGAAAATGATATAAACGAAAACTGGAGATCAGTTTTAAGTATAATTCAAGATATGGACAAAAAATATATACCAACAAAAGAAAGGAAACAAATCGGTAGAGGGAAAAACAATTTTCCAATGGATAAAAACACCATAGATAAAATTAAAAGGAAAAACATCCTCTCAAAAAAGATAACGCATAATAACGACCCAGAGGTGAGGAAAGAATACAATAAGATAAGGAATCAAGTAAAAAGTAGAGTAAATAAGTTGAAGAGGGAATATGAGAAAAATCTGTCTGAAAAAGCTAAAGAAAACCCTAAAGCTATCTGGAGTTATATCAAGTCAAAACTAAAACCAAAGAAGGAATTGGGGATTTACACCTGGATCCAGAAGACACAAAATCAGATAACACGGTAAAATAACAGAAAGAAGGCCAAATTACTAGTAGAATACTTTTCCAGCGTATTCACCAAGGAACCTGCCGGAGTAGTGCCATCACCAACGCCGGTATTAGTAACTAAGGTAGCAATACACAGTTAGAAGTTTAGTTTCGCATTATGGCCATGGTGAATTTTTAAATATGAAAGTTTTGTACAATAAAATTGATTTTCAGATAATTGAAGAATAATATAGCCTTCTTAGTGTGTTTATGTGAACATTTAGATTGTTTTTGCATGTTTTATAGGGCATTTATCTGTTTGACAGTCCGTATTTTCCTATCCGTACCGCCCATAGGTCCATAAATTATTGAAGTGTTTATCAACAAAGATTTAACGCTCGATCTTTTCAATTCAATTTTATGGAAAACGAGCAGAAATGCATATGATTTTTTGGACCTCTTGATAGATATATGCCTATGGTTTCAGGAAAGGTATCACTGTAATTGATTGAAATTTTCCTTTGGACCAAATTTTGGAGAATTTTGTGACATGTTCACCCCTTTTTGTATTATTTTGTATCAAATAAATGCAGATTGTTGCCATGGTTACACCAAAAGAGATTATATTTCATCATTATAACCATTAAAAATCAAATCTATGGAAGATTTTCTTTCTATAAATATACACATGCATAACACAAATATTAAGCCTTATTTGTTAGAAAAGAAGATAGAGAGGGTGTTTAAAAATTATGAGTGTCAATTTTAAGTTTTTTCTAACTGTGTATTGCTACCTAAGGTAATGTCAAATCAGAAAATAAAGGAAGAAGTAGTGCTGAAACACTTAAATGCATTAAAATAGATAAATCCCCAGGTATGGACAAACTACACCCTAGGCTGCTAAAAGAGATCGCTGAATCATTGGCAAATCCTTTATGTATTATATATAATCAATAACTTGAAAGTAAGACAGTACCTAACGATTGGAAAAAGCTATGATAAGTGCAATATTTAAAAGGGTAATAAGTCACTAGCCAAAATTATAGGCCAGTCAGTTTGACATCTGTAGTAAACAAATAATGGAGAAAATATTGCGTGAAGTTATTATAGAGCATATTCTCTAAAAAGCAATACGGATTTATTGCAGGAGGTCAACTGGTCTTCAACTATTAGAAGTGATTGATAAGTGGACAGAGGCATTAGATCAAGGTTTAGACATATATACTGATTTTATGAAGGCCTTTGATAAGGTACCTCATAAAAGATTAATAGCCAAAATAAAAATCTAGGTGTCAACGAAGATATAGTAGGGTGGATAACAAGCTTCTTAGAAGATAGGAAACAAAAGGTCATAGTGAATGGTGAAGAATCAGAATGGGCTAACGTTACATCTGGGATACCCCAAGGATCAGTGCTAGGACCATTACTATTTGTTCTATATATAAACGATCTTCCAGACCAAGTGGATTCTGATGCATACCTATTTGCGGATGATACCAAGATCTTTAGAATAATAAAACCCAGAATAACAGACAAATTCTACAAGAAGATCTTAACAAGATGGAATCCTGGAGTGACAAATGGCTACTCAAATTTCACCCGGAAAATGTAAATATATGAAAATATGTAAGAAATCTAATAGCACTGACCATCCATCAAATTATAGTCTTCTAAATCATCCAATAGCACATGTTAAAGAGGAAAAGATATAGGAGTCCTTATCGACTTAGAACTCACCTTTGAAAATCACATAAGTGAAAAAGTGAATAAGGCCAACTCCATATTTGCAGTTCTTAGAAGAACATTTAAGTACTTGGGAATTGAGACATTCATGCCATTATACAAAACCATGGTTAGAACCCACCTAGATTATGCCAGCTCAGTCTGGTCCCCATACAAGAAAAAGATATCGACAAAATAGAAGGTGTCCAAAGAAGGGTAACAAAACACTTACCAGGTCTCAAAGACATGAGCTACCCAGAGAGACTTAAAAAACTAGGCTTACCAACATTATCTTATAGGAGAATAAGAGGGGATATGATTGAAACCTTCAAAACAATGAATGGATACTACGACAAAGAAGTAAGCTCATTTTTAAGAACGGCAGACGATTCTCAACAAAGATATAGTAGCAGGACCAACAGTAATAAAGTCATTCATCAAAGATTCCAATCCAATATCCGTAAACACTCTTTCTCTGTTAGAATTGCTAAAACCTGGAACAAACTACCAGATAAAATAACAAAGTCACCATCAATAAATGCCTTTAAAAACCGATTAGACAAATTTTGGTCAGACGAAGAGATATACTATAATGACTACAGAGCAGAAATATCCGGAAGTCACGGACAAAACAGTAATAGTAAAACATTAAATTACGAGTCTGGTGAAGAGGAACCTTAGGGATCCTGTACTGGAATTCAACTATAAGTAACTATAAGTAAGTAATATGTTTAAACTAAAATGAAAATACTAGACAAATTAATAAAATCAACACCTCTATTAATGTAGCTGTAATAATCCGTGTAATAAAAACGATATCACACTCGTTACAAATATTATGTAATTTACTTATTGGCATTTTACTCAGTTTGCATAATAATTGATGTCCACCATTGTTTTAAATATCCATGGACTACTATAGGAAAAGACCGATTTCATTGAGCCGCAACTCCTCTGAAACCATACAAAGTCGTAAGTATTTGTGAAATGACGAATAAATGTAGTGTTGGTACTTCCTTAATTTGTATTAGGAACAATCTTTTTCCCCAGAAAAGTAATCGTCAAATTTTGAGAAAATATCCAAATACGGAGACCGTTATCGATCCGTGTCTTATACGCTTTCGCGCATGCTCAGTCGACGTACTGCCCAACAACTCGGGCCACGGACAAATCGCACCACTCAAACAGTCTCACTAATTATTACAACTTGCATCACTTTTATATCAAACTCGCACCACTCAAAAAAAAAAAAGAAATATAACAAACTCGAAGAAATGTGGTTAATCATTAGATTGTTATCTTCTTCTCTTAGTAAATTCCTCCTTTCTCGGAGCACCCATGTCATACAGAGACAGAACTCGCACCACTCGAAAAAAAAAAAAAATACTACAAACTCGCACCACTGAAGAAATGTTTTAAAGAGTTCTAGATTGTCTTCTTCTTCTCTGAGTTATTTCCTCCGTTCTTGGAGCACCCGTATCACACAGAGACCGAACTTGACACGCACCTTTCGAAAATAAAAAAGAAATACTACAAAATAGCACCACTGAGAAACGTATTAATCATTAGTGTTCTAGGTTGTCTTCTTCTTCTCGAGTTATTTCCTCCGGTCTAGGAGCACCTGTGTAACACCGAGACAGAAGCTACTAATTGGACATTCAAACTCCTATGGAAGAAGAACTGACAAACTAATAAAACTATCAACATAATGCATCAGTGCATAAAACAGCTTGAGAAACACGAACGCAAGCTGTGTATCACCATAAACATTTCAAGTAGTCTTCAGAGTTTTTCTAGTAGATAAAAAATTATCAAGTGTAAATAACTTAAACGGTACCAATTTTTCTGCACCAGATGCGCATTTCGACAATCAATGTCTCTTCAGTGATGCTCGAGGCCAAAATATTTGAAAATCCAAAGCTTATTAAAAGGATGAAGAGCTATTAACCAAAAGGAATAAAAAGTATAGCCAAACAAGGAATCAGAGCTTTGCATGAGGGAGATACATTCCTTAATTTTAAATAATTTCAAAATTTTGTAACAGCAAATTTTAATCACACAAAATCCGTATTTTCATGCCAGTACCGAAGTAAAATTAGAACGATGTTTACTTCGTTGATTGCGGTTAATGTGATTGCCATGAGACCTATGCCAAGTTGTCTTTTATCAACAATAGTCATGATATCAATAGAGGAAGTTTTAGATATGTACCTTGGCCCATGATATTGTCATTTAGACCTAGGGATACGCTGTCTGTAGTCGTTTAATCCAAGACAGTTCGCAAATTTTACGGGAATCTTCAAACTGTTTATGTGATTGTCCTGGTTGTTTATGGACGGTTTGAAGTGGTTGGAATTTGATAAATTTAATATTGTGTTTGTGTTTTTCTAAATGTTGGTAAATTAAACTTTTGAATTTCTTAGGTCTGCGGAAGCGGTATAGATGTTTATCATTGAGATCCTTCAGCAGCTGCTTACAGTACTATTCCAAACAATACATGAGTTGATAGATACATAAAACTATAATAATAATTATAATATTAATTAAGTTACAGTGCGTTTTACAAAATTTTGTTGTTGTAGATCATTGCATTACTAATATAGTATGATGTTGTTTTCTACATTGAATTAAACTTGTTTTATAACAAACATACTAATAATTAATGAACCTATTGTTTTATTGTTATTATTTATTTCGAAAATTGTATATTGTTAGTAATAATGAAATATATAAAATCGAATATTACTTTGAACAACAAGTCTGATTATTTTCCGTGTAATAATGGGGTTAGGCAAGGGAAAACATATTCCTTTTTGTTTACATTTTTTTAAAATGATTTTGAGATTTTGTTACAAACAAATAACTGTATAGGCCTTTTCACAGTTACAAAAGTGTGGAAGCCGGTTACTGCCGGGTTTAGTTTTATTTTAAGTCGTTACCAGGACTTATTGTCTCGTTATGACTTAGCTTATTCGTTAAAACGACTTAGTAACTCGTTTTATAAAGTTGACTACATCGTTAAAACGCGTTACTAAGTCGTTATAACGAGTTACTAATTCGTGATAACGAGTTACATAAGTCGTTGAAATGAGTTTATGAATTTAGGATATTTAACAGTATACTTTTATTATATTTTTGACCTGGTGATTCCATTTGGCGTCGGTCCTGAATGTTATTCCATGGTATAACTTGATTTATGAGCATGTGCAACTTAGTATTAATCGGTTGTTCAAAAAAAAAAAAAAGATATCATTCAGTCTTAAAGGACATAAGCCATTTCTTCACTTTTGGCTGGAAACAGGACAACTCGGATCAGCTTGAAAGAAAACAAGGTTCAGTTTAAAAGACAACTCGTACCAATTTGAAACACTGGTCAGACCCATTTAAGTATGCTTCTTATCTGTTTCTAAGACAACTAGGACCTCTTTTGATATCACGTAAAAGACAACTCGGACCACTCCGAAATCTTGAAGACTCTCAATCGACTCATGTAGACAGTTATTTTGAGATTGTTACAGATTCAACAACACTCTGTAAACAATTAATTGATTTTGTTAATTGGAAAAGAACCTCATCTACAGAGCATTTTATTTTCCACCTTTTTCTCCTGTCATTGTGTCTTTTGTCAAATTTGACAAATGGATCGGATGAGTACTAGTTGGGATCTTCTGCTTTTAAAATATTTTAAAAGTATGGCATATGAAAAGACAGCTTTTAATTAATTTTATTTAAACCTTGTACTATTTAGCAATACAAAAATTAATCAGAGCTAAAACTGTTTAAAACATTGTTTTCATTAAATAATTTTGAGTACACGAAATTTACAGCTAACGTCAGATATGCAAACAAGAAAGCACCAATTAATCACATAATCAAACTTCAACAAAATAATGAAAATATTAACTATTGTGTCCTGGTCTGTTCCATAATAACTTCCAAATTTCCGCATGAACGGATACCTGCATAAAATATAAATAAAACAACAAATATCTTCAAAATAATATGCATATACTTGTTCATCTATTCATATGCTAGATTGCCTCCAAGTTGTAATAAATGGTCCTGTATATATAGTAATCTTTCAAACTGTTGTGTTGCCTTTAGAAGTAGTCCGAGTTTTTCTTTAAAAGTGGGCTGGGTTGTCTTTAAATTGGACCGAGATGTTTTGGTCAAAGTTGCTATGTATTCTCCTGGCCATTCTTCCTGCTGAGCTCCTCAGATCAATGGCAATGGTCATCAACTCAACGATCGTATAAGTTATTCATCATGTCCCGGGTAACTAATAATAATAATAATAATAATAATAATAATAATAATAATAATAATAATAATAATAATAATAATATTAATAATAATAAATTCTTTATTTAAAGAGGGAAACTCAATTAGAACTATTCTAATTTTCATTGAGGCCCTCAAACAAAATACATGTATACAGTTAACATTCATATATCAAAATACAATATATATAAATATACAATTCAATCATTCAAACATTTAAATGGCAACAAAGTTATCATATTCTAACCATAAAAGAAAAATTATTTGACTTTGAATTTCAAGAAAATGATTATAACAATGTTTCTTGAATAATTCCACATTACGACAATTTTATTGTGAATGGTAAATTATCCCATACCTTGGTTGCAGAATAATGAAAATATTTTTATAGAAATTAGTATTTGGTCTTTGAACAAAAAGATCGTTATTAGAGACTGATCGTAAGTTGTAGTGTTGAACATCATTAATATTTAGCATTGCTAAGTAATCAGGTGTTAGTCCATTTACAATTTTATACATTAGAATTGATTGTTGATATTTTATTCTTTTGTAAAAGATTTTTAAAGAAGAAAACATAAAATTAGATGGAACAGAAATATCACATTCAAGTATAATTCTTGCTATAAAATCATCGGCAAAGATATTGCATAAAATGTAAAATTTAAAGCAATAATATTTATGTTTTATAATAAAATAAACTGCAGAGGACAATGTAGTCCCTTTGAATACAACAACCCTTTGGGATAGTTATACAATTTGTCATTGAAAAAGAAAAGAAAAGAAAAACGTCGTCGATTATTGTTTGAAAAGTAAAATTACGTCGTTACCGATTGAGAAGCTATTTACCAGGGTGGAGGACATTTTAGCGAATAATTTTAAACTACTAGAGGACATTTTAGCGCAGACATTAGAGCCCATTTTAGCGCAGGATTAATCCGTTCACCTGTATTTTCGATATCCCATATTAGCGAAAACTTACCTGGTTGAATAATACTTACCTTACTAAAACCATGAACAGTAATTCATGCCGAATACTATATAACTGAAGATTCTATGTTTCCACCTAACCTTTGTGTAGAAGTTCCTTGTAATTCAAAGCGAACAAATATTGGTCCAGAGTCGTTCCATGCCCATTATAATGAGGAATTTTATAGTTGTCACCCAGCTATTTACGTTTTTCTTGATACTATCATCAAATTGCAAACAACAGCATAAATATAGAAATACGAAGTATAGACGAATGTGCACCACAATCTAGACAAGATAAAGAGAAAGAACAGTTCCTACTGCAATTTATGAACGGTATTGTACAAGGGGTATATCCAGAGCCCATTACGTATGTTCTCTATTTAACCTTTTATTCTTTTAGTGCTGCATTTTAATGGACATGATATTTTCTATATTGTGCTGTCTTGATTCTATTAGCATTTTCTTATTTTTATTTATTATAAAATGGGTTAAAAATATTGCGCTAAAATGGGCATTGATAATTTTAATTTTCGCTAAAATGGGTTAAAATCTTGCGTTAAAATGGGTTATACTTTGGCGCTAAAACATCCGATGTTTTCACTAAAATGTCCCACCAATGCGCTAAAATGTCCTCCGCCGATTTACCGTTCATAACGCCTAAGAGTTGAGGCCGCTTGATTGATATAATTTATCATGTTTTCTTTAGTTTATAAAGGTAGCTTTTGAACAAACATACACGGTATATGGTTTCATTTATGTAACAGACCAATGTGTCACATCTTATCAAAGAAATTACAAAAAACAAAAAAAAAACAGCAAAATTCCAAAAGATCATTTACTTAAGAAGGAAATTAAAAACAGTACATAGATATAAGAAGATGTGGTATGAGTGCCAATGAGACAACTCTCCATCCAAGTCACAATTTATAAAAGTAAACCATTATAGGTCAAAGTACGGTCTTTAACATGGAGCCTTGGCTCACACCGCACAGCAAGCTATAAAGGGCCCCAAAATTACTAGTGTAAAACTATTCAAACGGGAAAACCAACGGTCTAATCGATATAAAAACGAGAAACGAGAAACACTTATGAACCACATCAACAAACGACAACTACTGAACATCACATTCCTGACTTAGGACAGGTGCAAACAATTGCAGCGGGTTTAAACGTTTTAATGGTACCAAACCTTCACCCTTATCTGAAACAATAGTGTAACATCACAACATAGAAAGACACACTATAAAATATCAATTGAAATGGCCTAACTCAATCAAAGACATATTAACACAAGTGAACATACACTGAACGAATAAATTTGTGTATGATACAATGCAAACACAAAACCATTTAAAGGGGCATTAGCTACGAGATATGAAAAAAAATCAAAATATTATTTTTGTTTTGTTCAATCATTAATGAAAGTGAAATAGTTAAATAATAATTCGCTTTTAGCAGCCAATTTGGTTCAATTTTGTCAAAATAAGCTAAGAAACATCGCTGATGAATTATTCACTTGCAAGTGAATAATTCGACCTCATTGAATCCGTATTCATGTGACCTTCAATTTAACCCCTTAGCTGGACATAGGTTACGCATGCATTCAGCTACTAGTATTAAAAGGAAAAGAATGTCAACATTAAACAAGGATGAACCAATTGCACGTGGTCACTATCTGTTTAAATTTATATTTATGTTTATATCGGGTTATATGACCGTCAGCAGTCTTCGGAGGTCATCTCGATGGTTAATTAGATGACGTCTAGACAAAATACCCCGTCGCGAAATGTTGATACGTTTTATCAAGTCCATGCATTGTTAACTGTTTATTTTGACTTTTGTAATTTGGATATACGGTTTAATGTGTTATAAATCAATAAGAGAATTTGAGTCAAATCGGTGAACACGAATTTGACAGCTAATGCCCTTTAATAAGCAGAGTCTATATGTGCTCGCTACTACAGGAAGGTCGATGAGTTAGGTACAGCTGTTTATTGGATATTGGTGCTAAAGAAAAGAAATAGAAGAGCTTGATATCTAAGAGGAAAAGATGACCACACTTTTCTTATTGGGTCCATTAATAGTCATGAACTTGAGATTACAGACATCACATATACAGCTTCCTCTGCCTCGTTTTAGACATATACCCCGAATTTTACTACAGCGGTCATCTCAATACCAGAGTCTATGACAAACGAGATGATTTCAATTTTAAATTTTTAAATTTCCTTACCTTAGCAGCGATTAACCAACTTCATCCGCGAATGAAGTATACATTTCTCAACTCATACGATTTTCAGGAGCTTGCAGCTAATATTCAGAAGTTTGTAAATGTTATCAGTGCCTATGCAAACAATTAATGAGCCAGTGTTTTAGGTGCTGACTCTGTGTAGCATTTATCTACTTTACAGTTTTACCTTTATTTGTCTTTGTACTACTAGTATTATGTTCCATTTGATAGTATGCCTCTTGGCGTGGTTCGGTATATTTGCATCCAGCTTTAGGTTTTTGACTTTTGGTTTCTTTATATTAGTGGTTCAAGAGATGCGATAAGGACACATGAGTTTTTTTTATAGCGTAGTTTCATTTTGACATACCCTTGTACTTATATATTTTTTTTTTTGTATTTTATCGGGAAAGTGTATATTTCATTATGTAAGTACCAAGTAAATAGAAATATTTTCGCTTGCCGGAGATTTAATCTGGTGCGCACTAATTTGAAAAATCGTGCGCACGTTATATGAAAACTGGTGCGCACAACTTTCAAAACTAGTGCGCACGACTTTCAAACTATTGCGCACGAGTTTGAAAATCGTGCGCACTATTTTGAAAGTCGTGCGCGCCAGTTTGAAAGTCTTGCGCACAAGTTTGAAAGTCGTGTGCACGAGCTAAAGATCATGCGCACCAGTTCTTGAAAGTCGTGCACAACTTTTTGAAAGTCGTGCGCAACATTTTGAAAGTTGTGCGCGCTAGTTTGAAAGACATGCGCACCAGTTTAAAAGTCATGCGCACTAGTTCTTAAAAGTCGTGTGCACTATTTTTGAAAGTCGTGCGCGCTAGTTTGAAAGTCATGCGCACCAGTTTGAAAGTCATGCGCACAAGTTTGAAAGTCGTGCGCACGAGTTTTCAAACTGGTGCGCACCAGATTAAATCTCCGGCAAACGAAAATATTTATATTTACATGACACTTAAGGGGCTCTGTAATTATGCTTTACTATACTGACTGTATTATCAACTACAAAAACATTTTTGTTGGCGTCTTTGTTTGATTTAATTGTAAGTGTGTTTGAACGCTAAATTATGTTGTGTTGTATGTCTGTGATGTATGTTGCTGGATCCCAGATATGACCACATTAACCAATTATGTGGTATTATCAAATAATCAGATCCAATGGCATTAAACCATCATAGATCTATTCACAAGCAAAAGTGAAGCGGATTAAGTCATGCAAATCCAATATTTTGATATACCAATTTCAAATATAAATTATCACTTGTTTAAAGAAAGATTTGATCGTTTTCGTGGATTTTTGCATTAACGAATATTTCTTAGAGAAAAGTAGTTTATGCATTAAAATTTGAAAAAAAATCATGTTTGTTTACATTTTATTTCTCTGAAATTTCGAAGAGCAATCTGCCTTTTGTAGTTTTTTGAAACGGTGTACTTTTAAGCCTTGATTTTAATGTTGAACCATTTTGAAAGACAGTTTCATTTTTCAAATATTTGTCATTATAATTGATTAAATTAGATTATTTACTGACGTTGCATGTGTCTTCTCGATAATATTTCATTCACGATCCTATACCAGATCTTTCACGATCCAATCGCAATACTTGACCACCGTTACATATTCTTTCACGATAATTTTCTCGATATACCGAATTACAGCCGTGCAGACATTGATAACTAGTATACCTCTGTGGTTACGAAGGTTGCAACATTGGCAATTTGGTGAGTCTGCTTATGGAATATTTAACGAAAGCAAATAGTCTCATTTCGGAACGACAGTGTTTACATAATAGAACATAGCAAAATCCGAGCTACTGTGCGGAATCCCGCCATCTGAAATGTTTAATAAAGATAATGTGTAACACTGATTTTCGTATTTTAGAATAAATACAAATAATAAAGGGAGACATAGAAAACATGAGGATTCTGGGAGGAAACATAACGGATATTTGTTTAAATCCAATCTGTCTATTTGTTTTACTCTTTTAAATCAAATCAATCAAAAGAATCTGATTTGTTAATGTAAAGCACAGAATGGTTGACGTGAGAGTTTCGAAAGTAGGAATAAACGTCTGATCAGTAGTATAGTTAAAAGCCATCTTTTCCCATAAATGAGAAACAATGCTCCAGACAGGTTTCATGAATTTTTATCATAAAATTTAATTTAAATCGTATTTGTGTGAGGAGAAAGAAAGAACCATTTTAACCGAATAAGTGAGTCATTTGCTCCTTGCTGTTTGCTGTTGAAATATAGAAGTTACTCGGTATGAATCATTTTTCAGTATAGAGTTATATACGACTTTGCAATACAGGTCGGGTGAAAATATCGTCTAACATTAGTTGTAACTTCATTATATTTACAGATAAGATGCTTATAACAACAGTGAAAAAAGTCTATCTTTTATTCTCATATAAGTAACTTTTTGTAAATGTATTATATGTCTCTGATCAAGCTAAGGCAGCAATTCCAATGGCATCGTCAAATAGTAAATGTAAAATCACAAAAGTATGGTGGCCGGTTTAGGCCATTTCGCGTTTTCGCGTTTTCGCGTTTTCGCCTTTCATATTCTATAGGGCGAAAACGCGAAAACGCGAAGTCGAAAACGCGAAAACGCGAAGTCGAAAACGCGAAAACGCGAAAGGCGAAGTCGAAAACGCGAAATCGATTTCGCGTTTTCGACTTCGCGTTTTCGACTTCGCCTTTCGCGTTTTCGCGTTTTCGACTTCGCGATTTCGCCTTTTCGCGATTTCGCGTTTTCGCGTTTTCGCGTTTTCGCGATTTCGCGTTTTCGCGATTTCGCGTTTTCGCCTTTTCGCGTTTTTACGATATACATGTTATTATAACATAACATTTTAAATATAATTGGAGACAAGACTACAAAGTATGTCATTCAAATGATTGTCATATAAATTTCATATCTGTGGTTTACTTTAAATATTTTCATAAATTAGACAATTCCTTTACATTCTTTGTTTCAAATACTCTAACAAGTCATTATCTTTTAAAAGTGTCAAATTTATAAGTTAAGCCACAATGTAAACTATAGGCGGTTTTTGTTGTTGTAATTATATTTTGTTTATATACATCTATTGTTTACATGTGTATATTAGTAGATTAATTATGTTTTAGTCATGTAGTTGATATTGTATTTAGAGAGCCTTATTTAAAATTGGTTTAATCCAAATGAATTACTCTCTTTAAATAAAGATATTATCATTATTATTATTATTATTATTATTATTATTATTATTATTATCATTATTATTACTGAACAAATTTAAAACAGATGCATTTGTATAAAATGCCTTTGAGTATACAATTTGCTTGAAATCATATTTTGACATTTTAAAATATATTTGTTAGTTGACCAGATTCAGTTTCTCTATTTGTTTTGTTAATCTGGTTCTGACACGGGGAGGATTGTTGTTATTGTCTACCGCTTCAAGAGTATATCCCTTGTCCCTTGGTGTCTCCTGTAGATGAACAAATTTAGTAATATATGGGAAACACAGTCTACATTTACATGAATTTTCCATAAATCCAGGTTACTTTTTGTTTAAATTAAAAGAACATGCGACAGGTTTAGGATATCTTTGCTAAGATCAACCTACGACAGTTTTGAGGCGAGGTCTTGGATAGTCCTAAGAGGATCATAAGACATGTCATAAGATATTCTAGTATCTTATAACAGGTCTTAAGATAGCTTCTCGAAACCGTCCCAAGTTTTATTTGACAAAAGTCTTATCTCCACAATGTATTAAATTTTAAACTTTTTTCACACAAGCTAATTTAAATATTAAAAATTTTAGATTCACAACAAGAGCATTAAATGAATGATTATGTATTTTAAGTAACCATGGCGATAATAATCATCAATTTCATTTATTTTAAAATGTCCAAACTATAACTTCCAGCAAATTGTATGTTCAAAGGCATTTTATACAAATGCATCTGTTTTAAATTTGTTCAGTAATTGTCAACAAAGAATGTGAAGAAATTGTCTAATTTATGAAAATATTTAAAAACGTCACAGATATGAAATTTATATGACAATCATTTGAATGACTTATACTTTGTAGTCTTGTCTCCAATTATATTTAAAATGTTATGTTATAATAACATGTATATCGTAAAAACGCGAAAAGGCGAAAAGGCGAAATCGCGAAAGGCGAAATCGCGAAAACGCGAAAACGCGAAATCGCGAAAACGCGAAATCGCGAAAACGCGAAATCGCGAAGTCGAAAACGCGAAAATGCGAAGTCGAAAACGCGAAAATGCGAAAGGCGAAGTCGAAAACGCGAAAACGCGAAGTCGAAAACGCGAAATCGATTTCGCGTTTTCGACTTCGCGTTTTCGCGTTTTCGACTTCGCCTTTCGCGTTGACTTCGCGATTTCGCCCTATAGAATATGAAAGGCGAAAACGCGAAAACGCGAAATGGCCTTAACCGGCCACCATACAAAAGCAACCATAAAGCCTTGCTTATTTTCATGAAATATCTGCATGCTTAACTTCAATGAATAATTTGGTGAAATATATTCATTTATAAGGAACAATCATTTAACTTCAAAGGGGGTATGGTTTTTTTGTCTGAGTCAGAAATTTTGAATTTAATGATGGTCGTTCCTAAGAATGTAACAAGAACACAAAACCGCATGATAACTCACGAAATTTTTTAATTAACTCTACTTCTTTCTCGCATATCGTTGGTGCTTTTCTGCATTAAAAGCAATCAGTTTGAAGTGTATCGACCCAGTACTGTAAAATTAAAACAACACTATAAATTTCCTGCGTTTCGATTCATTTTGATTTGATGTAAAATGCGGAAATTGTCCGTCTCCTCTCAGTATGTCATTCGCTATTTAAAATAATGTCATTTTGAAGAATGAGAAAGATCTACAGACTACAACCACGTGGAGAACTATTTGTATTTGATTTCACACAAAATAAAAAATGATTGGTCAAAGCATAGGTAAGTTCAATTGAGCGTTTCGTCATTTAATGAAATTTCACATCTTTAAAACACTTTCAGTTTACCACGTGTACGGTGTACCAAGGATCTCACTGTACAAATCCTTGGGTATACCCTTAGTCCAAATAATTATGCGTCTTGAAAGGCTATTATATTTTTTACTTTGGCGCCTTACGTCGCTGTAAGGCGTCAAAGCAAAAAAATATAATAGCCTTTCAAGACGTCATAATTATTTGGACTAGGTACCCTGGGACTATATAATAATCAGTATGTATACTATCGTTTATAAATCAAGGATTTGTATAGGAAGACTTATTCAAATAATTATGACGTCTTGGAAGGCCATTTTAAATTTTGCTTTGACGCCTTCCTGCGATGATGTAAGGCGTCAAAGAAAAAAATATAATAGCCTTTCAAGATTTCATTATTATTTGGACTAAGGAAGACTATACAAATCCTTGGTCAGATCATATGTTTTCGTACGTCATATGCATGTTTAAAACAGCATTTTACAAAAATCTAACCGAAAGATGAAAATTTAATACTGACTTATTGACATTCTGTTGAAATTGCAACCCATTGATACATTTAATTGACATAAAAAAAAAGGGAATCATTCCTGTGTAAACCTTCATAAAGGAAGAGACACTGAAACACCAATAAACAATAAATCCTTATTTTTATTCATGAAAATTCAAAAAAGTTTTTCAAAACTAGATGTGTCAGAAAGACACGAATGGTCTGTTCGCAAAAAAATCTTGAAGCCTTTTTTAGGAGTGGAAGTTTGAGAATGAAAGTCCAAATAACTGTTATTTTACAAAGTCCAAAGCCTGTTATTTCAGCAAAAATCAGTGGAGCGGAACCAAAATTAAAATCATTCTGTAACTGACATCATAGTAGACTCCCATACTTAAACTCAGCTCAATATGTGAAGGCTTTCAGAAAAAAAAGTTTGAATAACTGTTTGTTGCAGAATGACGGAATGATGGATAAAGTTAAAATTATATGGTCCCAAGGCCACACTTAAATATATTTTGGTTTGCCCAAACCCTACCCGAAGGTAGAGACAGTGGGTAGGTTGGTAGGCATTTTCTTTTTTTTTTCAGCAAAGAGAAATTGCAGTGTCAGATGTTTTTTAGCCTTCATGCCTATCTGATTAAAAAAAAAAACTTTTTCACATCAGGACAACAAAAGATTTTGAGTAGACAGCTATTTTCTGGGTAGGTAGGGTTAGGGCAAACAAACATATTCTTTTTTATGGGCCAACCACTTTGTGATGGGGCCATAAAAATCATCATCAAGAATGTTTTGAACAGTTTGTAATGTAAATGTAAAACTAGAGAAAATGTTATGTGTATATACATATTTTTTTATTGTTCTCAACTAGCATTAAATCAACAAATTTTGTACAATTCATATAACGAACATGAATACATAATACCACTGTATACAACCTTAAATACAAAATTCTGTCATAGCACATTTTACCATTCCAGTTATTTCTAACAACTGCCATTAACTTTTTCTACATTTCTATTCTATTTGTAGAGAATTTAAGAATTTCTATATTAGTTATACTTTAGTCAGCTTGTGTGACCTATCAGACATGCATATAATTCATTTGTTATAGGTACTTGAACCTATTTAAAGTTAGTGTTTCCTGTTTGCCAGAGAAATATAAATTAAAAAGTAACTCAGAAGTAAACAATTATTCTTTTTGGACATTAAAAATCGGGGTTTGAAATAAGCAGGGTCCCAATCGCCAATGGCCTCTAAAATTAAGTGTGGGCTAAAAAAATTTCTGCTTTTCTTGTATAGAACTATATATATTGGCTACAAATTTAAGCTGTGGGCTACCATGCAAAAATTATAACCTCAATCCCTGCAAATGCATTTTATGTATGTCTGATGCATAAATAAAGAATAGCGTATGTTTAAAGTCTTGACATCTAATATTCTTAATAGTATACATCTTAAAAATGTGATATTTTAGTAATGATGTGAAGTTCCCATTACATGCAAATTGCAATTTACAAGTACAATGAACAAGAAAAAAAGCAGCTGTGGCCTAAATTTTTGCATACTAGTTCAAGATGAATTAAAAAATATTCACATATCAATATTAAAATGTGTAAAACTTATTACTTATATGCATGTGTTTCTGTGCTTACCAGTATTCAAAATTTTCAACAACTTTTAAATTATTCACCAGTTTAGATTAATAAAGTATTCATGCTGCAACTTAAAATGCATTTAGTCTCATTTTTTTCCCGAGAAAATTTTGATGGATGGTGATGAATTTTGATCAATGGGCAGTGAGTATACAGATTCATACATATTTTCATATTTTAAAAACTGGAGGTCAAAATTGATCTCCATGCAATAATATTCATTTCAAATTTTAATGCTAACAAGGTATTAACATTATAAAAAAAAATGTGTGTTATTTCTAAATAATGTTCTAATCACTGATAGCAAATTCTTGGGATGCTTAATGTTAACATGCTGTGTCAATGTTTCAGATCTCTTGGGTAGTCAATCAAGAAGAAGAAAAATGTCCATAGATTTTTTTTCAAGTTATTTTTTTATAATATTTAGATTTCTTTTTCCAGTTTGATTACTAATGGTGAAAAAGTGTACTATCAAGAATCAAATCATAAATGAAATCATACGATAAAACATGTAAGGTAGCTTGTGTATTGTGCAAATAATTTGTCAATTTCTAAATACATAATATGTAAATGAAATAATGATGAAGGAAGGAGAAATCTTGGGATTTGACCTTCCCATACTGAAATTAAAACAATATTTGGAGTCTTCCATTGATAAGAGTTGACATTGGTGAATATGATGAATCTCAATTTAAACACTAGACTAGAATTTCTTCTGCACCTTTCATAACCGAACCAAACTATCTATTTACTAACAAATTAGAAAATAATGTCAGTTTGAATGACTAAAATTTCAAGACCACTTATGGACCTTAATCTTTGTAAATAATTATCTGTACCTATAATACATAAATTTTAATCTAAATGATTAGTGTCATGGTATTTATGCCATACTTGTTGAATATAAAAATACAATTTTCTCTGAAAACTGAAAGAGTATTAAACATATTAAAAGATCTTATAATCTGTAAGTTTAATGAATACTTTTGATAAAAGCCAATCCTTAGAGAGCTAAAAAAATCATCTTTAAATAACTGATTTCGACATTCAAAAGGAGCAATTATATAAGATTCATTTCTTAGTTTTATTTTCAAATGTACCAGTGCTCCATTTAAAAAACACATTTGTTGCTCAGATGAAACCCAAAACATTATGTTTTTTCAATAATATTTATTTCATTAAAATTTTCAATTTTATGCAGATCAGCAATTAAATAGCATATATATTTTTAATATTCATTCAATATTACCAGTATAAAAAGTGCATATTTAATGATATTTAAGCTAGAAGCATTTAGCTTGAAATCTTTATCTAATTGTACATAAATTATGAAAGGTAAAATAATACAATTTTCCTGAGCTTGATGCCACCATTTTACTTCTTAACAAAACATTACTTGATTAATTGTTATTTTCTTTACGTTCAGTGGCAAAATATTTCATGCATGTTCAGGATGAGAACAAATTTACAATAAATACAATAGGTAGGTTCTACAATAGGGGATTCTTGGATTGAGCAGAAATTTTGCCTTGCAATAGACCTCCTACAGACCCCTTAAAGACTTGTTGAAAGGGTTTTTAATGCACAAGGCACCAAACTTAACATCTCAAGACCGACCTATAGGCAAATACACATGAGTGGAAAACAAAATGCACCCTACTATGGTATGTGGGGCATAAAAGTTTTATCAACATTACTTTAATACATCAAGATCAGTCATAGATTTCCATTACACTATAAACTGTGGACAGGATTCAAAACTCTTAAAGCTGCATTTTAATCATATTGATTTAATTTATGCTTAATCTTTTATTGTGAAGTAAAGGTATTGTCAATTTGGACCACACAATTTTCATTTTGGTGGAACAGTGCCAAAAAAGATTCAAAATATACCTTAAACTCTGTAAATTTCATTAAATGTACTCACTCTTTCCCTACCTGCTTAGGAATTTGAATAATTATGGTCATTACATGTAGATCTGAGAGTACTCGAAGTTACTGAAAGCTAGTTGATTGATTGATTGATTGCTAAACATGTAGTGGCAAATAGTTCATGCATGTTCAGGACCAAAAACAAATTTACAATAAATATAACAGGTAGCTAGGTCCTGTAATAGGGTCGTCCAGGATGAAGGTCTGGAAATTTTGAAACACCATGTATTGGAAAATGAGGGTTTATTGGATAGGAACAGAAAGTTTGCCTTTCAGTAGACCACCTACGAACCCCTCAAAGAGTTGTTGCAAGTTTCTTAACGTGCAGAGGCGTGGCATTCTCTCTACACTAGGCATCGGATTTAACAACCCCATTCTGACCAGACTTGACTGTGTATTTATACATCCTGCACAGCCAAACGAACGCCCAACTTTGGTTTTACTGTAGGTCGGATGAAGTCCAAGTGGAAAGCTAGCTGAAAGCCAACAACAACTAATTATTAGATGATAAAATGACAGATTTTGATATCATAGTATAAGAAATGAGCAGAAGTTATTTTAGAATAGAAAATCTTTGTACTTTGTGTCAATTTGTTGTAAAAATAAAAAAAAACACAGTTCTGTTGGATTATCTAAGAAGATGCTGCATTTTCATATTCAAAACATTTTTTAGCAAGCTTTGGTAATATTTAGAAATGCTTATTCTATAAAAATTAATACAATTATATTGTATATTACTGAACATGCTATTACACCTATTAATCATTACAATATTTAGAATTCAAAATTTCGGCTTTGATGGGCTATAATAAATTTTATTGTCAATATCATCAATAGATTTTATTGCAATTTTTATCAATGATTTTATTGTAAATATCACCAATGATTTTATTGTAAATATCATCAATGATTTTATTGTAAATATCACCAATGATTTTATTGTAAATATCATCAATTGATTTTATTGTAAATATCATCAAAGATTTTGCAGTAAAAATCATCATTGGATTTTACTGTAAATATTATACAATTACTGTCTTTTGATATTAGGTAAATATGCGGTTTATTGACTTTTGAAAAATTGATATTCACTGAGGCCGAAGTGAATATCAGTTTTTCAAAAGTCAATTAAACCACATATTTACCGAAACAAAAGACAGTTATTGTTTTATTCCATTTTCCCAGAGAAAACAATGTATTTGAAGTCAAATATTTACCAAAACCAATTGTATATCAAACATTTTACCATAACGTTACAGTTAAAAGCGTGTGACGTTCAGCGCGGTGAATATCACTTTTCTCCAGGTGAATATGCCTTTTTATTCAAAATCCAATTCATAAAGAGAAAACGTACTAAAATAATACCAATATGGAATAACATCAATGATTTTATTATAAATATCATCAATGTATGTTGCTGTAAATACCTTCATTTAGTAATTATAATATTTCTACCATAGCAGATATATTTTCATTTTCAAAAAATTATGTATTATGAAATAAACATGGTCACATGGTCACAGTAAAAATGTGGAATATTTCACAACAAAGACTGCTCTATCATTATGCTGTCGAACCCGTCTGGAGGCTGGTGATAAAAATGGTCAAACTGTACATCTAACACAGCACCTTCATCCACTGAAAAAGAAATAAAATACTTTGTCAAGATGGTAGAAGCAAATTATTGTTTCAAAGTAGATATAAACATTTCCTTAGGATTGATTGATTGATTTATGCTTGTTAATAGCATTGAGTTGCAATTATTCCATGCATATTCAGGACAATTTTTCACTATGAAAATTTGGTGGAAGATATTTGTTTCCTTTTTAAAATTCTATTCAGAGTCAAAAAGATAAACTACATGTATTATTTTCTGAACTTGTAACATGCTCTTCAAAAATTAGGTGTTTTTTTAGTAGTTTTTATATAAACTAGAGGCTCTAAAGAGCCTGTGTCGCTCACCTTGGTCTATGTGCATATTAAACAAAGGACACAGATGGATTCATGACAAAATTGTGTTTTGGTGATGGTGATGTGTTTGTAGATCTTACTTTACTGAACATTCTTGATGCTTCCAATTATCTCTATCTATAATAAACTTGGCCCAGTAGTTACAGTGGAAAATATTTTGTAAAATTTACAAAATTTACAAAATTTATGAAAATTGTAAAAATGACTATAAAGGGCAATAACTCCTTCAGGGGTCAATTGACAATTTTGGTCATGTTGACTTATTTGTAGATCTTACTTTGCTCAACATTATTGCTGCTTACAGTCTATCTCAATCTATAATAATATTCAAGATAATAACCAAAAGCTGCAAAATTTTCTTAAAATTACTAATTCAGGGCAGCAACCCAACAACGTGTTGCCTGATTGGTCTGAAAATTTAAGGGCAGATAGATCTTGACCTAATGAACAATTTTATCCTAGTCAGATTTGCTCTAAATGCTTTGGTTTCAGAGATATGAGCCAAAAACTGCATTTTACCCTATGTACAATTTTTAACCATGTCGGCCATCTTGGTTCATGGGTGGGGTCATCGGACACATTTTTAAACTAGATACCCTAATGATGATTGTGGACAAGTTTGGTTAATTTTGTCTTAGTAGTTTCAGAGGAGAAGATTTTGTAAAGATTACAAAATTTACAAAAATGGTTAAAATTGACTATAAAGGGCAATAACTCCTTAAGGGGTCAACTGACCATTTTGGTCAAGTTGACTTATTTGTAGATCTTACTTTGCTGAACATTATTGCTGTTTACAGTTTATCTCTATCTATAATAATATTCAAGATAATAACCAAAAGCTTCAAAATTTTCTTAAAATTACCAATTTAGTGGCAGCAACCTAACAACAGGTTCTCCGATTCATCTGAAAATTTCAGGGCAGATAGATCTTGACCTGATTAACAATTTTACTCGTGTCAGATTTGCTCTAAATGCTTTGGTTTCAGAGTTATAAGCCAAAATATACATTTTACCCTATGTTCTATTTTTAGCCATGGCGGCCATCTTGGTTGGTTTGGCAGGTCACGGACACAATTTTAAACTAGATACCCCAATGATGATTGTGGCCAAGTTTGGTTAAATTTGGCCCAGTAGTTTCAGAGGAGAAGATTTTGTAAAGATTAGAAAATTTACAAAAATGGTTAAAATTGACTATAAAGGGCAATAACTCCTTAAGGGGTCAACTGACCATTTTGGTCAAGTTGACTTATTTGTAGATCTTACTTTGCTGAACATTATTGCTGTTTACAGTTTATCTCTATCTATAATAATATTCAAGATAATAACCAAAAGCTTCAAAATTTTCTTAAAATTACCAATTTAGTGGCAGCAACCCAACAACAGGTTCTCCGATTCATCTGAAAATTTCAGAGCAGATAGATCTTGACCTAATAAACAATTTTACCCCATGTCAGATTTGCTCTAAATGCTTTGGTTTCAGAGTTATAAGCCAAAATATACATTTTACCCCTATGTTCTATTTTTAGCCATGGCGGCCATCTTGGTTGGTTTGGCAGGTCACCGGACACAATTTTTAAACTAGATACCCCAATGATGATTGTGGCCAAGTTTGGTTAAATTTGGCCCAGTAGTTTCAGAGGAGAAGATTTTTGTAAAAGTTAACGACGACGGACGACGACGGACGACGACGGACGACGGACGCCAAGTGATGAGAAAAGCTCACTTGGCCCTTTGGGCCAGGTGAGCTAAAATGAATGCTTCTTTTTATGAAATCTTATAGCGCTTTAAAAATTTTGATCATTGGGACATTTTTAGTATGTAGTGCTTCTGCGCTGCTCAAGATAGTGTTAAATAAAAACCATCAATAAATCACCAAAACCAAAATACAATGAATTACAAAGTCATTGAAAACACATGTATTAAAAATATGATTGTTAAGTTTCAAATAATAACAGCATTTTGATTTTTTGAGACCCTTGAAAATGTATACCAGTAATACCTACCATAGAACACAGGATAAACTGTTCCTTTCATTCCAGAGAAGGGACAATTCATTGGCTGGCCATTTAAGTAAAAGTTTAAATGAACATGGTCATATGTTATCCCCTGAAAAGTAGATTAATTGTAATAAGTAACATACTCACAACTTTTTGAACATGAAATCTATTTCTAAGTTTGGAAAACAATTCCATGTAGAATGCACTGTTAGAAAACAAATTTCACTGTGTCAATGTTAAGTAAGAGTAGGGTCTTAATGGTTTCCATTGACTCAGCATTCCAATTGCCTCGGCATACTTGTACATACACATTCTGGGATATGGATTATTCAATGTAAAAGGTAAAAGGGCTCAGTTCAACTAATAAATTATTTTATACAATATCTCATAGACTCTTTTACAGAAAAATTATTTTTCACAAAATTTACATTTAATTGTTATGTCAAAATTAATATTTTCTTAGTAATAAATAATATGGAAACTTTGATTGTGAATTCCTCCTTTTTCAATCCTACAACTGCTGACCAAATATGAAGTCCTGGTTATTCTAGTAATTTAGTAGTTTCTAAGAAAAGTATGACAATATTTATTTGTTGGACAAACAGACAAAAAAGACAAGACTAATTGCAATATAGCCCTTACTCTTAGAGTGGTGGTATAATAATAACAACATGGCTTTTGGGTCTTTGATTGTTTCCTTCAGTTTGTTGCACATGAACCTCACTCTCAAATTTTTGAGTTAGGCCAAATATTTTCAATCCAGATCTGAATACTTCTTTTTCAATAGTATATATATATTATTACCAAAATATCTCCTTCATTTAAGCTCTGACTCATAGTTCCTTTTTGTTCTTTGTTATGGTACATAACAGCATCATGATTGACAACCCATGAATCACTATCTTGTCCTAGTGGTACTTTATTTACATTACACCTCTTAGTGGCAAGACCAACTCCCCAAACACCTAAATAAATATAAATTTAATGACCTAAAATAGCAGAATTATTACAAAAAATAGATGATATGGTGCCCTACTTCAAAAGATCTATGAGAAAAGTATACCACAGCTATCTGTGCTTAACTTATTATCAGTTAACTATGTGTCGGTCATGATAATCCTAATGTTCAAGAACTGTGAACTGTAAGGAATACATTTTTGTACTTGTAATAAACTGAATAGCTTCAAAATTTATACTCCTTGTAATGATTTTACTGAAGTGCATTCAGGCATTTATCTTTTCAAAAATAAGTTTAAGTTCCTTTACCATTATCTGTGTTTTGAGTGTATGAATAATTTGAGAGCATGAATGACTGTCTTGTGATTGGGTGGTTTGCTTGCCACAAGTTTTCGTTTAATTTGAAGGCACATTTTCGAAAAAAAAAAGGTATTAAATTGCTGTTCGTTGCATATTAAGCTTGGTCTTTATATGGCAATGAAAATGATTAAGGACTACGACCAGAATTTTTTTTAAAACTAAATTTATGACCTTGACCTAGAATATTGCGATTTAAAACTTATTCATAGCATATATATATTCTGGTCTATTACGGTGAACAAAATTGAAGTTCTTAAACTTTATACTCCATCGAGTGAATATTTAAGGGACCAGAAATGAGTTCTTTGAAGTAAATACCAGCCCAAAAGTTAATAATAATATATTTTGGTGAAAGATTGTATGTTGACATCAAGATGACTTTTAGCTTTTTTTGTGTTTTGGTGTTTTGGTCTCATTGATGTATACCCCACATGACCTTTAAACTTTGCAAGGATCATTGATTTCTCAACTCCTGACTGTCATAGTTAAATTTTAAATATTCAGAGGAATGAATTTGTTATCTAACAGAAGGTGACTATGTTTCTCCCTTATTTTTTCCATTTTCTTTAAATTGAATATCCCATGATCATATGGGACAGAAAAGGAGTTGCTGTCAAAAAATCTACTAACTATTAATAAGAAGTACTGAACTACTGATCATCGCACCTAAAATTACCAGTTAAATGGATGTGACTGTTTAACTGTTACCATCACAGATTGGTTTATAAATGATATGATGTCTCTGTGTCTCAACTCAATAGCAACGTGTATTGTGGTCTTTTGATACCAGATTAGTTGTCTAATCTGTAAATTTACCAATTGTGTTCTATTTCCAATTGTGGAATTTTGACTGAGTGTGGATATGCATAGTGGGTGATGCATGCATGCATAGCAAGAGAGGCTTATCCTGTTGATGTACCCCATCTGGCTACTTTTTGGGGTAAATGTGATTCCCTCAGTTTTTGTTTTTTACCTAGATTTGTATCTTCTACAGTACATTTATGGGATTTGAATATATGTAAACTACTATTATATCAAACTTACCAACTTGATAAGCATTGGATAAAAGCATTATCAATAAGTTAGTCAAAGATTGCCTTGTTATAGTTTTGGGACTGGTTGAGTGACCTGAGGCAGTGACCTTAACCATTATCTTAAAACAGGCCATGGCATCAGACATTACATCTCGGACAACATTATATATATATATGATATATTTTGTATCTAATTCCTATTTTTTTTTTTAGACAGGGGTTATGGTCAATCAATTTTCTAACAGAAAAAGAGATACACTTGTAAAAGAGACTTGAAATGCAGTCTGAATCAACTACTTTACACATCAAACCAACTAGCAGTATATAAAGCAGCATAATATTTATCAAAAGGAAAAAATGGAGCAAAATTACATGCTTTGTCAGTTTTGTGAAAGTTCTCATGAAATCAAATGGAAATGTTTTAACTGTGAACTGAATTTATGTGATAAATGTAAAGACAGAATTCACACTAAAAGTGAAGCCTTAAAGGAGCATTTCATCACGGACATTAAAGAGGCAGCTGAGATGATTCACAGACTAGATCCAAGAAATGTATTGTGTTTAAAACATAAGGAAAAGTGTTCAATTTACTGTAAGATGTGTTTAAAACCAGGCTGTCTGCTCTGTGCTCCTCTCCATGCCTCTCATGAAGTTGTCAAAATTGAAATTGCCTACGAAGATCAGATTTCAAAACTTTATCAAGTAATGGTCACCACAGACAAGGAAGTTAGGTTTTTGAATGACAACATAACAAAGATATATGAACTAATCCTGCCAGCTAATTTGGAGTATTACAATGAAATCAAACTCAGAATTGAAGAAAGGGAAAATAAAATGAAGGAAATGGTCAGCAATGAGGTCAAAACATTAATAAAAAAACTTGATGAAACTTGTGCATTGAAAGAAAAAGAACTTTTAGATCAAAGAGAAAAGTTTACATCCAATATTGATATTTTAAAACAAAGAAAGGTTAACATATGTGAAACTTTTCAATCCCGCTTAGCAATATCTGTAATGGATACTATTTCAAAAATTGATGTGAACCCTTTGGATAAGAAGGCAATGGAAATTTCTGATAATACATTTGCATTTACATTTCCTCATGAGCCGCAGAGCAGTATAAAATTTGGATCCTTAATCAAAATTCCAACTTTACATATATTGCAGACTTATGACATTTCTTATACAACTCTTATGAAATCTCTACCCGATGGCACAATTGTTGTACGAGAAGGTGGTACATTAAGATACATGTACTTTACAGATTCTGAAGTTGTCCCTATTGAAACGAAAATATTTGAAAAGTTGCCTATTGAAAATATGACTGTATGTGAAACTGGCGATATTTTATTTACTATTTCTGATACATTTCAGGCATCAGGAAAACCCTCTGACATTATGTGTTCTAAAGCAAATGGACAAATAGAAAAAATTACCACAATAAAGCCTGAAGTTATTTTAAGGGGCATTCATGCAACCAGCCACAATATATTTGTGGGATATGACAGCCTAGACATAAGTGTCTTGATTTTGGATATACAAGGAAATGTTATTGTAACTTTGAAGGCACCAGGTGTAAAAAGAGAAATTAAAAAACATGAAGAACTTTATTATGACGACGGAGAAATTCCATGGAAACTTACTACAAATATCAATGGAGATATATTAATAATGAGTGGTGATTGTTGCGAGAGCCTTCAAGGAAAGGTTATTGCTCTTGACCGCACAGGCCAGTTTAAATGGGTATATTTTGGAGTGGAATCTTTTTTCTTTGGACCTTCTTTCATTGAAACAACTTCAAATGGTTTAATTCTGGTGCTGAATAGGTTTGATTACAGCATTCATGTGGTATCAATGGAAGGAGAGTTTCTAACAATGTTTGGTGACGAAGAAGGTATAAATAACCCCCATTGTCTACACATTGACCAAGACGATCAATTATATATTGCCAGTCATGAAGATGGAGAGCGTGTTGATAAAATTTTGATTGCTAAACTCTGTATTTAAAGAATAATGTGCAACAAGAATTTGTATGTGCATACAATGAATGTATATGTGCACAAAATTCCAAAAAGAAAATGCTTAATATCCTTATATTTGTGTAAAGATTTTTTTTTTTTTTTACAAAAATAGCCTCTCTCATGATAGTTATATACTATGATTATGACTGCTGGAGCCAGGAATATGTAACTGCATAAATCAATGTGCTTTTCTTGAACATTATTGTTATAACGGTGTTAGTTCCCCTTAAAATAAAATGTATTTCATAGAATAATTTACAATGCACTGGAATATGAAAATACCAAAAAGCTATGAAACTGAATTTGAATCTGTGGAGTCATTAATATTTGTGGTATACCAATTTTTGTGGATTTCATTGATATAGGTAAACCATGAATTAAGATTTTCAACAAAGTACAAATTATCTAAAAGCTTGTATGCAGACTTTGATAAAAACATATCAAAAATCAAATTTACATGCCAATACAAATTTCTATCAATCCATGAAAATTGGTACCCATAAAGATAAATAAATCCACAGTAATCTTCTTTTAATAAATTGTCTGTTGTTATCAATTATATCAAAAGGAGTGCAACAAAGTTATTACAAGAGGGCATAGATATATGAGGGTATGGATGGGGGTCTCAATGTCTATATTCTTTAAATTTCAAGGGCCTTTTTCTTCATCTTTAAAAATAATGATCAATAATGCTTATTTTGTAAAATTCTCATGAAAATAATTTTACTATTAATATTTTCTGTAACCATATGATTTCTTTATTCTGTACATCATTCATTTCTGTAATCACTATTGTATTAATACCTAATTCTTTATTTTTTCCACAGTTATTCTTTATACTTTTGCACCCCATTATTCTGAATTTCTCTATTCTTTATATTTTTTGCCCATTTTTCTCTATTCATTATTTTATTTTGGCCATTATTCTCTATTCTGTAAACCCCATTCAGACCCTCTTATCTAATATGTAAACATGCAATGAAAGAAATTCTTATCTTGTTGCTGTACATACAATTAAATGTGTTTGTTAGAGTTATGCCCCTTTATACATATTGAATTTGAAATGATTGCCATTTCTTCATTATATATAACAGAATTTCTGGGAGATATTGATTGTATTTTTCCTTTTCCTCATGTATACAAAGTGCCAGATTGAGTGCAACAAAGGGAAAAAATAACTCTTGTAGGAAAAGATTTTGTTTTTAAATAAAAAAAAAATTGCTAGAATAATTTGTTAAAAAATATTATTATTAATTGTTTTTGAATGATTTTTGTTCGTGGTTCATGTTCAATGAAATTTCAGAAAATGTTCTATGCTTTGTTAAGATGGATTTATATACATCAGTATATATGTAACAAGATGTTACAAACGAAAATGTGTTTAAAATTAAATCCCTTGTTAAGTGTTTTTTCAAACTGAAAAGAGGTGAATTTATATAAAAATAAGGAGATATGGTATGATTGCCAATGAGAAGACTATCCACCTGAGTCTAAATGATGCAGATATTAGCAAATAAAGGTTGGGACAGGCACATAAAGAATGTAGTGTGGTTAAACATGTTTATGAGTGCTCAACTCTTCCCTATCCTGGGACAGTGGTGTAACCAGCACAACATAAGATCAAACTGGAAAAATCAGTTGGAAATGGCTTGCCATCAGATTGGTCATGTTGGTACGAAAGACAAAAAGAATATAACAAAAATTTTAAAGACACAAAGTACTGATCTAAGAGTACTCACAGTTACTGAAAGCTAGTTCAAAGCCAATTACAACTAATAAAGAAATCATGTTCTCCTGACTAAAGTACACCCAACAGATTTAGTGTAAAGACATCTTTCCTTCATCCAATTCACCCACTCTGCAGAAACTACTTTGATAAGTTTAATTTGTTCTCAACCTGAGTATGCATGAACATTTGCCACTGGACATTATGTGAACAACAAGCAATTAATCTTGAACTCAATTTGGCAAATGTTTAAGGCCTTTTGTCTTCCTGTTCTGTGATGGTTGAAAATTGATGACTCAAGAAAGGAAAAATGAACACAACATAGTTTTTTTTTCAATTACAATATTAAACAAAGATTTTGACAGTTGGAGAGCAAGACCATAGAAAGTCCATTCTAAAGACAACAATGGGTCACATAAATAAGGCTCCCATTCCTTCTTTATATTACTTTCGCAGAAAAAACAATTGGCAGCAATTTCTGATTTCTAGTTCGTACTTAGTGTTGGAGTCTAGAAACAATATCATTTCTCCTGTTTTCGTAATGTATTTCATTCCTCTCACACATTGATGTCAACAAGCAAATGATATATATCTTAAACTGAATTACTGTGGATTCATTTATTATCGTGGGAACCAATTTTCGTGGATATTTGATTTCATGGTTTTGACAGATTCTGTATACATTCCTATAGAAAAATCTTAATTTGTTGAACATTTAAATTCATGGTTCCCCTGTATCCACGAACATTGGTATCCAACAATTTTATAATGAATCCACAGTATACTAATTAGATTTTAAGTGTGTTTTCACCCGAAATGCAAAGGCAAAATTTGAGATAAATAGTTAATATTCACTCATTCCGTTGATTGATAAGGTTTGATTTTGACACTTTTTATAGACTCCCCCCCCCTTCTTGAAATTGCCTAGGAGTTCGGTATTTTGTTATCCCTTTTTGTGCAATGAAAATTTGTGTGGATTAATTCCCTTCTTTGTAGCATAGACTGACACAAAGGTAAGACGCTTTCTTTACTCTCAGTTTCATGTGATCAATGCTCAAGCTAAATTCAATTTATATTGAAAAGAATCTTTCAAAGAAACTTGTCAACTTTAGTGGCTTACTACAAGGATTTTTAGAATATCTATCATTTCATAAAATAATCATCCATGTATGCTCAACTTGAATCAAGGTGTTAAGGGTAAGGAGCAGTTAAACCTAAAGCAACCAAATTGTGGTACACATTGCTTTCTTCACATCTGAAAATACATTGGAGAGGGAGGGGGGGATTTTGATTACCATTTATTTATGCAACACCAAATCATGTGATTCGATATATTCTGCAGGGCACAGTTTGATGCAAATGCAGAGGTCAAACCCTGAACAGTTTGGGCAAGTATGGACACAACATTCATTCAAGCTTCATACAGCTCTGAATTTGGATTGTGATTAAATAATTGACACAGCATAGGTTTCTGACACAAAATGAATGTGGTCTAAGAACTCAAAAATTTGAAATATGACATTTACCTATTAAGGTCCAATATCCAAAATCTAAATACATGGTTAGATTCAGCATATCAAAGAACCCCAAGAATTCAATTTTTGATGATATCAAACAAAGTTTAAGTTTGGACCCTTTGGACCTCAATGAGGACTAATTTGATAACAGGGCCCAAAATCCAAAATCTATACACATGGTTAGAATCAGCATATCAAAGAACCCCAAGAATTCAAGACTTTGAATTAAACCCCATTGATATTGGTCAAGAAATAATGGGAATGTGTCCATGGGACACAGATGATGCCCTCGCTTGCATATATCGTTATAAAGGGCCATAACTCATGAACTGTAAAAGTGAAACTACCCAAATTTGAACTTGATCTGAGTTTTGTGGTAATAAGCATTGTTTATAAGTTTCATAACATTTGGTTGAGGCAAACTAAAGTTAGAGAACAGAAACAAATATTTCAGCAATTTTGAGATTTGTAAAGGGCATAACTCTAGAACGGGAAAAGTGACGCCTACAAAATTCAGTTTGATCTGTGTGTATTGTGGTAATTAGCATTGTGCATAAGTTTCATAACATTTGGTTGAGGCAAACTAAAGTTAGAGAACAATAAACTGTTATCACAGAGATATGTCTCGCCTTTTTGTAATTTTGATAATGCAAATGTTGAAATTAAAATAGCAATACTTTAACATGTAAGTTATGCAAATATTCAAAGTCGATGAACCATGACTGAAGGTACATGGCTAAACAATCTCCATGGAATGAGATGTGCCAATGCTAATACAACTGCATACCAAATACCATTGACTTATTATAAGTCGCTCCTTTAAACAAACCTAAACACAAACATTAACTTGTAAACTATGTAAAGTTTCAAAGTCAATGAACCATGATCAGGGTGGGGCTAAATAATCTTCATGGAACGATACTTGCAAATGCCGATACATTTGCATACCAAATATCATTGACTTAACATTAGCAGTTCATCTTAAACTGATCTAATCACAAACTAATACATGTAAACTAAGCAAAAGTTTCAAAGTCAATAGACCATGACTGAGGGGCGGGCCAAATATTCTCCATGGAAATGAGATGTGCTAATGCTTATACAACTTAACACCAATTAACATTGGCCTACCACTAATGGTTCCCTTGAACTGACCTAATCACAAACTAATACATGTTAACTTAGCAAAATTTTCAAAGTCTATAGACCATGACTAAGGGGGAGCAAATAATCTCCATGGAAATGAGATATGCCAATGCTTATACACCTGCATGCCAAATATCATTGACCTACCACTAGTGGTTCCCCATAAATTGACCTAATCACAAACTAATACATGTAAACTATGGAAAGTTTCAAAGTCAATAGACCTTGACTGAGGGGCGGGCCAAATAATCTCCATGGTAATGAGATGTGCCAATGCTAGTACAACTGCATACCAAATATCATTGACCTACCACTAGTGGTTCACCATGAACTAGACCTAATCACAAACTAATACATCGTTGATGCCGCCGTCGCTGCCGACGCCGGAAACAGCATACCTAAGTCTAGCTTTTGACTTCGTCAAGGCGAGACAAAACTAATATTTCAGCAATTTTTCCATTTGTAAAGGAGCATAACTTTAGAACGGTGAAAGTGACACCACCAAAATTCAAACTTGATCTGTGTTTTGTGGTAATAAACATTATGGATAAGTTTCATAACCTTTGGTTGAGGCAAACTCAAGTTAGAGAACAGAAACAAAAAATCAGCAATTTTTTCATTTGTAAAGGGCATAACTCACGAACGGTAAAAGCGATGCCACCAAAATTCAAACTCCACCTGTGTTTTATGATAATAAGCATTGTGGATAAGTTTCATTACATTTGGTTGAGGCAAACTAAAGTTAGAGAACAAAACTAATATTTCAGCAATTTTTCCATTTGTAAAGGGGTATAACTCTAGAACAGTAAAAGTGACGCCACCAAAATTCAAACTTAATCTGTGTTTTGTGGTAATAGAAATTGTGGATAAGTTTCATAATATTTGGTTGAGGCAAACTAAAGTTAGAGAACGGAAACGAAAAATTCAGCAATTTTTCCATTTGTAAAGGGCCATAACTCTCGAACCGTAAAAGTGATGCCACCAAAATTCAAACTCAATCTGTGTTTTATGGTAATAAGCATTGTGGATAAGTTTCATAACATTTGGCAGAGGCAAACTAAAGGTGGAGAATGGAAACCAATTTTGGGACGTACAGACGGACGTACAGACAGACAAGGGTAAACTTAATGCCCCTCCGCTACGGCAGGGGCATAATATAACAATTGTATTAGAAAAGTATTGTTTTTGGCCCCTTTCTACTAAACAGTTAGGGCCATAACCCCAAAAATCAATCCCAACCTTCCTTTTGAGGTATGGAACCTTGTGGTACAATTTCATTGAGATCCATACACTTATACTCAAATAATTGTCCTGAAACAAGAAAATGCTTGTTTTTGGCCCCTAATTCCTTAACGGTTTGGGGGGCCATAACCCCCAAAATCAATAACAACCTTCCTTTTGAGGTTTGGAACCTAGTGGTACAAGTTCATAGAGATCCATACACTTATACTCAAGTTATTGTCTGGAAACCAATGTCTTCGGACGACGACATTATACCCTTATAAGACGGCAAAATTTATGGTCACATAAAATGTCTTTCTTAATTACCTCCAGTCACAACAGTTTGTAAACTTAAAATAGTTTATTGTGTAAGCAAGTATATATTCTTATTCTTAGTAGATTAATTTATCACTTATATTCTTGAGAATGTCTACTCAAAAGTAAAGTATTTTTCATACATGTATATAAAACATGTATCAAAAAGTTTGCCTTTAATTTTTTTCCGGTAAAAAATTCCAAATATAGAAATGATCACTTGGTCTCCATTGTAAATTTGTTGTTTTCAAAAATTAAGTTACACTCTGGTCAGCTTTCCGACTGTTGATAATCAATTAATATTTGTTGTCAAAATTTCTCTTATAATTACCTGTACTCTGTAGCTTAACTTCAAAGTAAGCTTTATCTTGTGCTATAGGAGCATTTGACAATGCTGCTCCTGTTCCACATATTCTTTTACCATTTTTCACAATCACAACATCATTACCTGAAATGTTAAACGTGTCCATTTCTACATTTTACCATAAAAAATTAATGATAAAATGATTAGTATAAATTTACGAAAAAAAAAGAAAATCTGCCAAAGGGAATTTTCTTTTTATTTTTTATTGCCATTTAAAGAACAGCTTTTGTTATCTGAATCAAAATTTTAGTTTTAATTTATTAGCAATTTTAAAAAATATTGACATGAATGTATGAACCATTACAGCCAGTAATTTTGAATAGCTTGCTGTTCGGTGTGAGCCAGCTCTGTGTTGAAGGCACCTTGACCTATAATGATTTACTTTTATAAATTGTTCCATGGAGAGTTGTCTCATTGGCACTCATACCACATCTTCCTATATCTATTATCCTGAAATACAAAATTAAATTTTGTTCTTCACTGAAAATTGATACCTGAATTTTGGTTTAATACCCATTATAATGAGGATAATACCCATTTATGAGATTACCTGTTTCATGTAAGCACTGGCTAAGATTATCCTCAAAAAGTAACAATAAGAAATAATTATTGTTACTTCTGAGACTAATTGCTGAAATGTGTCTCCGGACAGGGACCCAATTTCATACGGAAATTGCAGCTACAATAATATCATTTTTTACTGTTCCCTGCAAAATTTTGTATTTACAAATTATGTCTTTTTTTGTGTGTAGAATCTGGCTTTTTTGTTTGAAGCATCGGGCAATTTTGTACTGTTTTCGTATACGCTGTTTTACATATTTGAACAAATTTATATGAATAGAAATCTATTTATTGAACATAGCAACGATAAATTGAAAGCACATTTATACATATTTAGAATTCTTTTAGCTATTTATTTTGGTGGCACTTCCTGCACATCCAGTATGTAGCCTTATGTGACATTTTGATTTTGTGATATTTACGGAAAAGTGCACAAATTGGAAAGTCGTCTAAAGTGAGTTATTTTAATCCACCCTGTTTGGAAAAAGGGAACATCATATTGGTCAATACATCTGAAAGTTTAGCTATATGATGTAAATGTTTTTTACAGCAAAATTTAATTGTTTAAATTTAATATCGCAGATTGCTTGCAAATCAAACATTTTTTTTATATCTGAGCCTGTCTGTTATATTCCAATATATTTTGTGGGAACAATAAAAACTATGTACAGGTAACAATAAAAATTATATTATTGTTACCTGCAATTTCTTTGTGAAGTCGAGTCCCCATCCGGATTTACGTTTCGAAAGTTAGTCTCAGAAGTAGCAATAATTATTTCTTATTGTTACTCTTGCACTTTGTTATATTTTACCCTTAAATGCAAAAGTTTCTTGCACCCATTTGTATCCCATTTTGGGTATTATATCCCAAACAGGATATTATAAACCATTTGGGTGATTGGTCCCAACATGAAAAATATATGTTGACAATATATATGTCAGTGCATTTCATTCAAACTATGCTAAGTGAACAAACTTGAGGGACAAACAAATCTGTCCAGCTTAGAATCAAATCAAAGAATAATACTCCACAGTAAGCATGGTAAGGTGTGTGGTTTTGCATTTCGGTCCAGTGGATTTTTCAAATATGAAAGTTAGTGGGCAATAAAATTCATTTTTGATAGCTGAAGATTAATATAGCCTACAACACTGTACAATGTGGGTTTAGAATGAATTTCATAACAGTGTGGACACGGACACCTGATATTTAAATGATATCATGTTGGTCAATGGCTGTCGACAACAAAGACTTCGCGCAATTACAGTATGTCAGGGGCCTCTCAATGGGGATATACATAATTACTATTTTACACGAATTTGTTTTGAATATATTTATATACTCACAGCAAAAAGTTTCTTTTGAAGGAATGAGCATATTCAGAGGTGATATCACCAAGTAATGGAGAGAAAAAAAGTAAGAAAAATTCTTTTCTGGCAATAAGTGAAAAATTAAGTAGTGTGTAAGTTATAGACGAGTAGTCCATCATGCATTGCAAATCATTCACTGGATTGGTCACTCGCTAAAACAAAACAAAAAATGCTTTATTTGTAAACAAACACTAATGCATGCATTGACGGGGTTATAAGTATGCTAAATAATACATGTCCGTATAAGGAATTGTGCCCACCCTATTAAATGCAGCTGTTCTGTTGATTTGAAAAAACGAATGGATGGATCACAGAGATCTAATTTAGAATTGTACTTAATAATTTTTTTAATTTGTGTTTCAGTATCTATCCATAAATCAAATACATTGTATGTTCACAATACCTTTTATACTAGAATAATTAAACAAGTGCACCCAGTTTAAAGGTTATTATTACACTGTTACTATTATGTTGACAATTTCAAACTGTAAGGGGATGACCATTCCTGATTCAGATAAAAATAAGGGAGGGGGTGGCTATGCAAGAGGCTTTTGAAATCAGCATGAATAAAATTGTAAATAAAAGTTTATGCAGAATTGTCTCAAATATGCGTTCTCAAATAAAAAAAAATAGTTGAGTAAGACTAAATTCATTTAAACTACCTGCTTAATTTGTAGTAAAAGAATATACATCCCGTAACTTTTGTTTACGTGTTCAGGTATAACAAAATCTAAAATAAATATCAATGTTTCCAAAAAAGCTACTCCGACTCCAATCAACGTAAATTTTGCACACAAAGACCGGATTCATATGCTTCTTGATATTTTCATGAGCTATTTTTGTTAGAATGATATTTAAATGTTCACGAAAATCTGATTGTTGGAGTCTTCAATGGGAATTCAAATTTGTCCCCTGCTAAAAATTATGCAGCCCAGAGGACTAAAATTATTTTTTATGAAGGTCCTGGGTTCTTACTACAAACAAAAATAATCTTAGTATGAAAGTTGATCGTAGGTTACTGTACATCAACTCGTACGAATAAAAGTTTTCTTATTTTTTTTAAGGAGCCACAGAACATTTTTTTTTCTCGATTACTTGTTGATATGACCTCTGAATATACTCATTCTGTCAAAAGAAACTTTTTGTTGTGAGTATATAAATATATTCATAACAAATTCCTATAAACTTTCATGCAAAAACTTTTATTTTATGAATGGACAAGTGTAAAAATAGTAAATATGTATATCCCCATTGAGAGGCCCCTGACAAACTGTAACTGTGTGAAGTCTTTGTTGTCGACAGCCAGTGATACACACGATAACATTTAATTAACATGTGTCCATGTCCAGGCTGTTATGAAATTCATTCTATATAAACATCAAGATTGTGTTATATACAATGTATGGGCTGTTTTCTGTATGACACTCCAGACATTGGTTCAGAAATTATTGTATTTGTTTTTTTCCACTTTTTTGTCGCAAGAACTTTGTGTTTTAATTTTACAAAAATGAGAGAAAAGACACCCAATTTTTATTTAACCATTTGAAAGATTATCTTTCTGTCAATAGTTTCAAAAAAAGGTATCACTCAAACTGGAATTGAAATTCTACTTTGAACCCTATTTTTGGCATTTACATGCCCCATCTTGTAATATTTTATGGTTATGTAGAATGTTGCCATAGATATGCAAAAAGATATTATATTTCACCGTTTTAACTGTTGAAAATTAACATGATTAACTATAGCGCCTGGAGCAAGAAGATAATTAAAAATTTTGTTGGTCAATTTTTACTTTATATCCTAACTGTGGAGTGCTACCATTGGACTTTTACCCATGTTCACGGTAAACAAACTAAAGGGCCATATGGCATCTTCGTATTTCACTTATCTCAAGTTTTTGAATGAGGTCAATTGTTGTAAATGATGTTATTGCAGAACAATTAACAATTACTGTGACATAAAAACATATTATCATCGTGTCATCCAAAATGTATGGGAAACTGCAGGAATATTAGTCCGAGGTTGCTCTGACGTCCAACGGCTGTTTTGCCAGGCATTGGACGTCAGAGCAACCTCGGACTACAGGAATGTCTATAAAAACACAGAAATCTGAAATTCTATCAATGATAAGGTAAAGGGGCTTCTCAAAGATCGTCAGGTAGCTATAAACAAGTTTTTTTATAGTTACCAATGATTTTTCAGATGCCCAGATACCTTTTTATCGATAGAATTTCTGATTCCTGTGATAAAAACCAGATTAAATTATTTAAAAAAGCATTTACCCATGTGATTGGTGTCAAGTTGAACTGTAGGAATTTCCTTCAAGGGTATATGTCCTGAATTGCCATTTAGCATTCTTAAACAGCAAAGACATCTTGTAAGTGACATTTCTATTATAGTACAAATTTTTAGTCAAATATTGTTTTTAAGGAAATCCGGAAATTAGTCTGCGAGTAAAGATATATTTTGAGACTGTAAAGACAAATTTGCAATCTTTAACATAAATCGTTAGATTTCATGTCAATTCTAGACATTTAGTAACATCAACTGTTCTAATCTTATTCTAAGAAAGACATTAATTTGGATGAAATGTGTATTTTCCATGACTGCTTTATATTCGTTCCATCTCGGAATGTGGTCTTGTTTTATGTTTCCACGTAAGCGCAATCTTGCTAATGTTTTAATAGAACATAGAAATACAAGATTTTGTTGAGCGTTTAATTGGCATTGATTTCTAGAAATGGACCGGATTGTGAACGAAATTTGTGACGAAAATGACTTAAAGGTACACATCTAAAATGTCTAGCATCTCTTCAAACATTTAACCAATTCATGCAATGGGGATGAAATATATGAAGGGACAATAAACAGATAAAAAATATAAAATCGATGTCAAAGAAAGAAGACAAATTTAGGCAAAGGGCAAAAACTTATATCTGAAGAAGATGAACAGAGAGACAACAGTCCACAAAAATATACTAGATACTATTAACCCTACCCATCTCAGGCGACACCTCTCTGCCATAACACTTGAAAATAGGTGCCAATGTTTCTCTTTCCATACACCATATCTCTATCTGTCAGCATTTTACTGGATATCACACACATTTCTGTACATTTTGACAGTTGGTTTTCTACTGCTTTGTTGTCTTCGTCTTCCTGTTGTCTACCAAAGATCTGGGATCTTGGACATAAATACATAAATGAATAAAAAGTATGTTTATTTAGAAGACATATAGTATAACACAATTTTACATACAATAGTCAATAGATATGAAAGTACGGTTTAGCTTATCTACTAAGTGCTGCTTTATGAAATGTTCCAGAACTGATAGCCAAAGTATGAGCGTCTGCTCATGTCAAATCCTAAATGGTAGACTGCCCTATGTCCCGTTGAGTGACATCAAATTAATAGTTTAATGGGATGATCCCAGTCAGGATGTTAGGTATGTGCAAGAAATACATGTAGTAAGAAACCAGACAAGAATATTTATACGGCTGGTCTCAAAAGAAATAGTTACTAAACTTTAATTCATACTAACTTTGTCCAATTTCCCCAAATAAATAGTCTAAACAAGTTAACAAAGTGACCACTGTCACAGTACAAAAGATAATGTCTGATCAATGCCATAATCCAAAAGCAATTGTTGTCTGATGTCAATATTTCAAATGTCAGAAAATCTCATGTCAAAAGTAAAAAACATGTAGCAGTTTCCAAATAGCAATAAAGACTATTGCCCCCCAGTGTCCACAGCATATGTTAACCAACCCTGTCAAATTGCTTTATAGATTTTTGATAATTATTTTTATGCCCCCGCCGTAGCGGAGGGGCATTAAGTTTTACCCTTGTCCGTCCGTACGTCCCAAAATTAGTTTCCGTTCTCTAACTTTAGTTTACCTCAACCAAATGTTATGAAACTTAAACACAATGCTTAATACCACTAAACACAGATCAAGTTTGAATTTTGGTGGTGTCACTTTTACCGTTCTAGAGTTATGCCCTTTAAAATGGAAAAATTGCTGAAATTTTCATTTCCGTTCTTAAACTTTAGTTGGCCTCAAACAAATGTTATGAAACTTATGTGCAATGCTTATTACCACAAAACACAGATCAAGTTTGAATTTTGGTTGCCTCACTTTTACTGTTCTAGAGTTATACCCCTTTTATGAATGGAAAAATTGCAAAATCCTCGTTTTTATTCTCTAACTTAAGTTTGCCTCTACCAAATGTTATGAAACTTATACACAATGCTTATTACCCAAAAACTCTGATCAAGTACAAATTCTGATAGTGACTCTTTTCTTGAGTTATGTCCCTTAATAAGGTTATATGCAAGCGGGGGCATCATCTGTGTCCCATGGACACATTCCCCATTTATTTTATTCTATACTGCAAAATGTAATTAGGCTTGATTGGATGTGATAACTTTCAAATAAATTTTACAAATATTCATGATGACTGTAATCAGCATAATGATTATAAAAGTGACAGCTAATCCTTTCCGGTCCATACTGACATTGTAAGACAAAGCTAACATGAACAAATCTAGGAAAAAAAATATAGGTGTGTTATCTTTTTAAAGTTGAGTTGTTTCCTCTAACAGTGTTTTTTTTGTAAATTTATACATTTTTACTGAAAATTTAAAAAAAAACCCAACAAAATGAGGAGGGTATTGAATTTTTTTTTTTTTGATTGATAAAACAATTACTTTAAGAATACTTAATATTTTCATTCATAACTAAACTATTAAGTCTAGTTGAACCAAGACTGCTTATCTTAATGTAAACTTTATGAGACCCTCATTGGTAGTCAAAGTTGTTAAACACCTCCATAGGTCCAGAAATAATTGTAATGTTAACAAACACTTTTTTCACAGAAATTTTTATGCAATTTTTCGAAAAAATGAAATACAAATGATTTTGATTTGATCTCTTGATAGAAACATTTTAAATAGTTTCAAAAATGGTATCATTCCAAGGGTTTGAAATTCTGCTTTTGGTCAAATTTTGGGGAAATATGTGACATTTTCTCACCCCTTTTCGCAGTAGTTTATAGCAATTAAATGCAGATTTCTGATAATTGCCATGGATACACCAAAATGGAATTACGTTTCATCATTTTAACTGCTGGAATTGAAATTTATGGAAGGTATGGATTGCATGCATATGCGCTTATATGAGGAAAACAATAAGCTGAATTTGTTAGAAAGCCAAGAAAAGAGGATAGTATAATTTATTATGTAATCTGCATTCTTACATGAAACGGCTGGTCAACATTGTGTTTTGTTCTGTAATGATTTATTTTATATGTTAAAATGTATGTGTCATGTTTAACTTAAGTCAAAATTAAAAGTACTGAACAATATTTCAATCTAAGAAACATGATAAAGCCATAACCTGAATGAATATTCATAGAAAAGGGGCTTTGGACAATGAGGATACATTTGTATTTTCTTAGATCCTAATTCACCCCAACAAATGGATTAGGAGTAATATTTTCCTCTGTAACTTTACTTTTCTCCACTTTCTAAAGCAAAATTAATTCATAATTATTTTTTGTATTTTCAGAAATTTCAGGTCTTATATCAAGAGCAGGTCAAACGAGGTGTTGTAGATGAAAAAGCACAGTTTGAATATGCTTGGTGTTTAATCAGGGGCAAAGCCCACTCTGATACAAAGAAAGGAATTGCACTTTTAGAAGGTACATGTACACTATTAACCATAGAAATATGTATGATTTATTTATATTGTTTTACTACAGAAATTTTCTCCATTTTCTAAGCCACTTCTCAATGACTATGATCAATAATACAGCAATATAATTGGTGCTCAGATCCATTATAGAGAGATGTGCCATTAGGTGACGGTATATTACCCATATCATTTCAAGGTTAAGTGGCTTTACAGCTCTTTTCATAATGCTAGCAAGACAAAGGTTTGTTTGACTTGCTTGCTTTGTTATATAATGTTTCCTCAAGCAATGTAATTAAGATTGACATCTGCAAACAATATAAGTAGGCGGAGTTAAACCTGTGTATAGGTAAATTTGATTATTTGTTAATGACCAATCAAATTTTAATATAATGTATACAAGTTTAAATCCACCTTTTATGTTGTTTTCAGATGTCAATCATAATTACAATGCTTGAGCAAACATTGATACAAACAAAACAAGCAAGCCAAACAAACCTTTGTCTTGCAAGCATTATGAAAAGAACTGTAATTCAAAAATTATTTGTTACTTGGTGTAAGGAGGCATCTTTTGGAGTTGGATAGCATTCCATTCTAAAATTGATCATTTTATTTTTTTCTTTGACTCCCTTTAAGTTTTAATTCCCAGTAAAGATCTCAGATACCTAAAGACCTGCAATCATATAACTTGGTGTTGGGGTTCATTTTGGGACTATGACAGCCTCTCACAAGAAGTCACACAGTTCTTTTTTCTTGTTATATTGACACCTATTTAATTTACTGTTTAATTTCAGGTCTTGCATAATAAGTGAAGATGCATCCTGGGTAGTATAGCAGCTGCACAAAAATAGGTCGCTCTGACCTACATTTTAAGATGCATTTAAGAAAGTACTTATTCTGACTTACACAACGACTTTTGTTTTAGTCTTCGTTGATTCCTTTGGAGTTCAATGTCAAAATTCCTTTTATATTGAATACTCAGTGATCATTGTTGGTCCTTTTCTCACTGAAGTTATATTTCACTTTTTAAGGTGTTTATTTTTTATGTTATTAATTTATAATTTTGAAACACATTTTAATTTTTTTTGTCTTGAGGTTTATCAAGAAAAGCTTTGAGAAATCACATTTGGAGTGCAATTTTTTTGAATACTCAGTGATCATTGTTGGTCCTTTTCTCACTGAAGTTATATTTCACTTTTTAAGGTGTTTATTTTTTATGTTATTAAATTATAATTTTAAAATGAAAAGCTATGAGAAATCACATTTTAGTTTTTTTTTAGGTTTATCAAGCCAATGTAAACAATGCAAATTTTGCGATGATAGTCACCTGTTCATATATGCCTGCTGTCATCTTGTGTTTATATCAATTTACATCATTATGAATAAAAGGAAATATGGAGAATTGATTGTTGATTACAGATCTTTGATAATGTTTTGAAACATATTCACCTGTGATCTTTTTTTTTTTAAATTTTGGTTTGGGCGATTTAGAGCTTCTTTGGGGTTAGAGATATTGTATAAATACATGGCTGTCATATAATCTATTGTTAAAGGCAGTATTCTAGCCACTAGATGTTGTTTTTGTTGTTTGGTTGCTGTTTCATTGATGTTTAGAACACATCAGTAACCAGTCACCTCCTTTTAGTCATATCTGTATGGCAGCTCAAGATGTCTGAGAAAAAATGACTTTGGCTGTAGTGTTTTCCCTTTCTCATGAACTTGTTTACATTATAGTTATAGCAATCTTCCATTACAAATACTGAATAAAGAAATAAATTACATGCACCAAGACTATTTGATAGATTAGTAAATATACAAGAACAGATTCCATTTTATAACCTTATACAAATATATATTTATTTTAGATTTATTTAGAAGAATAAAGGAAGATGAAGGAAAGAGATTATTTATTTTGTTTATCACTTGGATATACGAGGTTAAAAGTGAGTATAATAATAATTTTTGTAAGATAATTAAAATTTCAAATTTACTTATAAAAAAATATGAAATTTATAAAATCTTAAAGATGGTTTTAAGCAAGTCAGGAGCCTGTATTCCAGTGGTTGTCGTTTGTTACTGTATATCAAGTTTGTTTTTCGTTTTGTACGTAAATCAGGCTGTTAGTTTTCTTGTTTGAATTGTTTTACATTTGTGGTTTCGGTTCTTTCGGAGCCTTTTATAGCTTAATTTGTAGTATGGGTTTTGCTCATTGTTAAAGGTCGTACAGTGACCTATAGTTGTTAACTTCTATGTCTCTGGTGAAGAGTTGTCTCATTAGCAATCTTCTTATTTTTATATTCATAAATTTTAGGTAACGTGAATACTTTTAATGAGAACATACACATTAAAAGTATTGAGAATATATACAATAAAAAATATAGAGTGAATTCCTATGTTTTATTTTAAAGTAGTAAAAAAATACATGTCTCTTTACCATCCTTTTCAAAATGATAAAGTAAAAATCATGGGGTAACAACTTGTCCTCATTTGAATCCAATCAGATGAAAAATATTGCTCCCAGAGGCAATTTTTATTCTGATCAGCCAAATTTCAATTATCTTCTCCTCTGTAACTTCAAGGATGATTGAAAAACCCTCTATAAACTTTCCTCATTAAAAGCTGCAAAGCTGCAAACTGGATCATTGTTTGCACATATTACCCATTTAAAACAATAAGAAATCTCAGTTTTTTTTCTTCTCTTAAATTACTCGGCCAATTTTATATAAACTTGACAGGAATGATGTATGGAGGTCACCCTAAAAATGGAAGCATTTGATTATAATAGGATGAAAACATATATGTTATCCTTGACTCTGATTGGCCAATTTTCAAAAATCTTCACCTCGAAAACTACAATGCAAAATGTTTTGAATTGATGGTAAGAAGACTATCTGCAAACAATTCTCATTTAATGTTGATCAGTTTGTGAACCAGGGTACTTGTTAGGGCACCCACACCCGTCATGGATACATAATTCTGTTTATCTGAATGTATCATTTCATGAACCCATGCAGGGTTTCCCCTGGGTCAATTTTCTTTTTCACCACCTCTTTCGCCAAAACAATATATTTTTTGCCCCTTTCAATTTTTTTTCACCAACTAGAATAAACATATTTTTCATTTAAATTTCTTTCCAACTAAAAAAATCATATTGCCACATTATTGCCTTTTATAATTCTAAAATATCTTTTTTTAATTTACATTGTAATAGATAAAGAGTCAAGAATAACAAACATTTACCTATTAAAAGATACTGTAAAATTATAAAATAGATCATGAAATCGTCATTTTTGACTTTTGGGAACACAGGAGTCATCTTTAATAAGTTTATCAGATACTAGTCTAGTCTAGTTGAAGGATAAAGACTAAAGTAAGAGATTTTTCTTACTTTTGAATATATTTCTTCATGACAAGTTTTCTTTTCTTGACCATCGTCAAAAGAAAAAGACGAAATGCAAAAATATGCTTTAAACAGGTGCATAGCTTAAACGATTGCAAAGTACCCACTTCAAAACAGTTATTTGTTTCAAAGTTAAAGGATAAAGTTTAAAGGGGCATTAGCAAGAGATATAAAAAAAATAAGAATGATATTATGAAATAATAATTCGCTTTTAGCAGCCAATTTGGTTCAATTTTGTCAAAATAAGCAAAGAAACATCACTGATGTCACTTGCAAGTGAATAATTTGACCTCATTGAATACGTATTCATGTGACCTTCAATTTAACCCATTAGCTAGAGATTGGATACGCATGTTTTAGTCGTGTTCAGCCATTAAAAGGAAACAAATGTCAACATTGAAAGTGAAACAACGGTGAACCATTTTGTTAACTGATTCGTTCCACAAAAAATCATTCTTATACAGGTAAAAACGATAATTAACTTATTTTTTTAACCTATAGCATGAAATTAAACAGACATAGAAAAATTCAATTGCACGAGGTCACTATCTATTTATATTTATGTTTATGTTTATATTGGGTTATGTGACGGTCCGCAGTCTTCAGAGGTCATCTCAATAGTTAATTAGATGGCGTCTAGACTAAAATACACACGAAATTCTGATAAATATTATCGAGTACATGCATTTTTAACTGTTTATTTCAGACTTATTGTAATTTGGATATGTGTTTTGAGAATTTGAGTCATATCGATGAACATAATTTTGACAGCTAATGCCCCTTTAAAGGCAGAGATTTTTCTTACTTTTGAACATTTTTCATCATTACAACAGTTTTCTTTTCCAGACCATCATTAAAAGAAAAAGAGGAGATGTAAACTATGCCTCAAATTCGTGTGTCGATAAAATGATTATGAAGTACCCACTTCAAAACAATTATTTCTATCAAAGTTGTAAATTAAATCCTTTCGGTGACTTTTGACGCCATTTACCCACACCATTTCATTAAACAATACAATCAACACCTTTATTAATTAGTACATTGTTGCTGATAGCTATAAAATGCAATCAGCTGATTATTGATTTTCTATCAAAATCGTAACGAGTACAAGGTGTGTGATTAGAGAAAAAGTCGGATAAAAAAGTTGAGTTGCTGAGTTCTGTCATCATCAGAATTATCCCTGAGCTATGAATAAGTATCTGAGAGAACACGTGAACACCGGAGCATTGGTAACACATATTCATCATGATCAAAACCATTTGGAAATCACATTTTCACAGTTTCCTATGAAATATGTCTTGGCCAATTTTAACAGACTTTGGATGAATGACATATGAAATGCATTTCAATTCTTATTTGGTTTGAATCAGGTAAAAAACATACTGTAGTTGCCAGAGTCAATCATTGACTCAGATTAGCAAAATTTCTAAATCTTCTGCTCTGATTATGATGATGGTTGGTGTTTTACATCCAGTGGCAAAATTTACAGGCATATCAGGATGAAATTCTGCTCTGAAATTTTTACACAGGGAAATGTTTTGAAACTTTAATGAGAATTAATGAAAACAATGTCCTCTGAAAATAAATTATGTTATCTTCTTTTTGGGAATTTTTGGGTAAATTTTGCAGTTAAGCAATCCCTGTGAGCCTATACCTATAGAGTAACAAGACTGTCAGTTCTGGTTTTGACACTAATTAATGTGCAATTTGATCTGGTACCTCAAATGTTTTTTACATTTTAACTATAAATGATATGTGTGTCTTCAATTCCTTAACAATTATGAAGCTTTACAGTTATACTTTGATTTCATTCTGAAAAATAAAACTGTGTCCCTTGTTGTTGGCCTGCTAACTGATTACTGAGGGTCTGGAATCTCTGGATGGGGTTTACACAATAGAGAATAATATTAATAGGCAAAAAGCGTGAATAGTTGGTAAAAAATAATAAAGAATAGGGAAAAATCTTCTAAAAAATTAAAGAATAGAGAAATGAAGGACCCCATCCAGACCCTCAATACTATCATGATATTAAGGGCATACGAATTAACTAAGTCAAAAATAGCTTGTATGCAAATTTTTGTAAAAAAATCACAGTGGGATTAAAACTGTATCGTATGCCCTTAAAGGTGTATACATTATGTAGTAATTGATAGCAATACAGACTACAAGTAACCTCTTGTATTGAAATTGTACAACTCTTTGATTCATGTATCATCAGTAAAATTTGATATTAAAATATATCATATTCCAGTATATAAATCAGATTACATTTAAAATTGAGAATATTCAAATTTGTATAGTTTAGAGGAGTGTGAACTCCCTATGAAAGTTGCACAGCCTGTGTAAAGATGACCATCTTTGTTTACAGCAAGAGAATATGGACCAACTATTTCATTGTTCCTTGTAGAGTAATAATCAAGAATTTCTCCATCGCAGGTCAAAATATGAAAGCAATGATTGTAAGGGTCAGCCAAAACAATCTTGTCTGATCGAGTTGTAATTACATCTCTTGGTTGAAAATGTTTGTCATGTTTGTTTTGATGACCTGTGTAAATTTGTAAAATGTCTCCATTTTGCTTAAGCACAACAAGTCTACCTCTACCTGCCATATCTAACTGGTCAACAACACAGATATTTCCACTATGTGTTGAAGTAATCCTAAAGGGAACTTTGAATAGTGGACTTCCATTGCTTTTTCCATATTCAGTCAGATGCCTGCCTTCCTTGTCCATAACGACCACAGAGCGCTTTCCTTCAGCAGTGAATGCTGATCCTGCAGGAATTACGCCCATTATTATTTTCTGGTCTTTTGAAACATGAATCCCACAGGTTATTAATGGTGAAATGCTAAACTTGGAATCGGTCATTTGTCCATTTCTCCCACTTATTAACTTCAGCGTCTCTCCCGCAACTGATAAAAGGATATCGTTTGGACATAGACTTAGTACTGCCATGTCATAAACCCTGATGTTAAAACTGGATAAAATTTTGATGCTCTCTTTTTCTGGTTTAACATGTTGAACAACTTCAAGAGCATTGTCGCCTAACCATATAGAGTCATCTTGGTAGGAACATGCAAGAAGATGAATATTTTTCATATCTGTTGTATACTCATTGATGACTTGAAGCTGTAAATTTTCCTTGCTTATTTTGCCTAAATCTTTGATATCTATAATCCTATGAGTCCCAGCATTTTCCAACTTTGAATGAATCGTATCCTTACATCTGCTACACATCAACATAACACACTCCTGGCATTTCCACTGGACTTCATTGTCTCCATTACACTGCAGGCAGCCATCTTGAATTACTTCTTTTTGTATTGTTTTCACTTTTATTGACTTGGTTGTAGACATTTTTGTAAAATAATGTCATCTCGCTCTTTAGTTCACACTACATCATTTCTCAGAAGTTGAAAATAATATGTTGGGAAATATGATTCGCATAATGTTTTAGTTTCAGTTTTTCAAATGGATGAATTAAAGTAACTTATCATATTTGATTACATGTACTTCTGAGAATTTAAACAGAAAAATTAGGTCATTTAAAATACAAGTAAATGAAAGTTTCCCTCAATAGTCGATAGATTGTTACACAGTAGTATATCAATTTTTGTAGTAGTAAGTCACATGAACATAGGGTGTGATTTGTGATTTAATTTTTGACATGTTTATTATTTTATGATGTATTTTCACAATTCATTATATACTGGTATTATCAATGATTATCAGTGATCTGAATAGTTAAACAGACTCATATATAATAGGAAAATTAAACAGTGTAATTTGTTACTTTTATAAGGTGAATGTTCAATATTACCTGTTAAACAAGGAACAGGAGATGGGTTTAAATTGAAAAATTACAATAGAGATTACAAAAATATGTAGTAAATTGTGTTTCAGGTAGATCATGTGTCTTCCTCTTGTCGAATTATAAAATAGCAGAACACGAGCAGTCTAGATCTTAAATAAGATATGACCTGAATATTGAGAAAGGAAGATATTGTAACTTGAATTTGGGAAAGAAAATGTATTTCATGTAAACATTTCTGTTGAAGTCCAGATGAAATCCAATTTTAATTCAATGCCCATGCTTAACAACAGTACACAAATCATACTTTCACCAATTAAATAACGATAAGAAGAATTTTAGTAAACTTTCTGATGAAAACAAATTTAAGCAATGAAGACATAGACATCATTTATATCATTCGTAAACTTTTAAAACAACTGTCCCAAGAAAGAGATGCACTAATGAATAATTGACTTAAGAGCTGTCCCCATTATTATTTTTATTATATGAAATTTTTGTGTTCCAAGTGGAATCCATATTGCTGGTTTTTATGTTTTTATTCACCAGTATATATATTTTATGCAGTTCTTTTCTTTAATAAATATAAAAATAAGAAGATGACAACTCTCCACAAGAGACCAAATGACACAGACTATTAACAACTATAGGTCACCGTACAGCAGTCAACAATGAATGAAACCTGTATATCGCATAGTCAGCTATAAAATGCCCCGAAATGACAAATGTAAAACAATTCAAAAGAAAAAACTTACAGCCTGATTTATGTACAAAATAATGAAAGAAAAACAAAATAATATACAGCAACAAACGACAACCACTGAATTACAGGCTCCTAACTTGCTCAGGTTAGGACAGGCACATATAGAATGTGGCAGGGTTAAACTAGTATGTTGGCACCAAACCCTCCCCCTAAATGTACAAATGTGGAATGTTTTAATCAACTAAATCATTGAAATCATGTTTAGTATGTTTTTTTCTTTTAGAAATAATTAAACTGTAATACGGGGCACAGTGATTAGTTACAATATTGTAGTTCATTTGTCATGTTTGTAAGAGAGAGTCATAATATACCTAAAAGATATTCAAACTCATGACATTACATAACATTGAAAAATGTTATGTGTTTTATTTTATTATCACAACTGTAGAATCTTTTTTGAAAGATTTCATTTATTTTCAATATATATATTTATCAAAAAGGGGAAATAACTCAGATAATTTACCCTTGTTTGTTTTGTAGCAAGAAAACAAGTCCTGTAACCCCATTTTTTGGGGTAACAATTGCGTTCCTGCAAAACCCCTTATGTGACTGGCTTTAAAGTTCTCAAATTTACAGACTTTATTACTATTTTTGAGATAAAAAAAAACCCTAGTACATTTAGCACAACATTCTATACATCCTATAGCATGAACATTTCAAGAAATTTATCAATAAAATATATACCCAAATATTCTAAGTTGCAAAATGATGTGAATGTGTTTAAATTAACTCGTCAAGAAATTAACATAATTTGTGCATGCTGCATGAATCTATAGTTTCTGCTCTTAAAAAAGTAATATTTCAAATTAGAGTTATCTTCCTTTGTCCATAATTGTATTTTAACTAATTACAGTTCAGTATTTAATTTTAATTCCAATAAAATGAATGCAATCTTTAAGCTTATTTGGAAGTCATAAATATAAAAAAGTTAAGCATAGAATTATTTGAAAATAAGATAAAAACTTAGATTGGCTGTAGAGGATATTAAACAAAAATTATAAGGTCATTCTAAACCAAAATTCTGCTAGAAGAAAAAGCCATGTATTATTTTTTTGATACAAATCTATTCATTTTTGTCCAGCCTGCACCATAAGGTGCAGAGGTGTGACATAGCAATCCTACATTCTGTCAGCAGCAGTGGTGTCATCATTTAGGTTCAGTCTGTGGTTAAAGTTTTATTTTAGACATTAATTTATGAAATTTGTACAGAATCTTTTTTATTACAAAAAGACAATATCAAAAGCAAAATTAAAAAAAAAAAAAATTTGAAGATTTTCATTTTTTGGGGCAGTTAACATATTCAGTCTGGTTTTAAAGTTTGTTTTCATCAATTACTTTGTCAAACCTTCATCCTGCCTTGGTGGTCTTGTGGTAGCGTGTTCCCCTTGAGTGCGGGAGTTTGTGGGTTCGAACCATGGCCAGGTCAAACCAAAGACTTTAAAATTGGTATTTGCTGCTTTTCCGCTATTAAGCACGCAGCATTAAGGAGTAAGAACAAAGACTGGTTAGCTCGGAATCAAAATAATGTGTCCAGGTAAGGTGACATGTCTTCCTGCGGACTGTTACCTTATGAATTAGCACGTTAAAAATCCGGTTCATTGTGTCGGTCGAGTACAAAACAGGGCTAAACTTCATATTTCATTAACATGTTCTCGTCCTGAATATGCATAGAAAGTGAAAGGATATGGAGTAAATGTACATGAGACAAAATTGCACACAATACATAGAAAACAGAAAATTATCAATGAATATTAATTTGCCGCTGGATGTTAAGAAGACATCCATCATCATTATCAAACCTTCATTGATTTTTTTGAAAATTTTGGCAGAAGTTATTTTATTATTTAAGAGATAATGTCTAATGCAAAATTCTGCATATTTTTTTTATAGTTTTCAGTATTTTACTGATAGATGACTCAGTTTTTGCAATTAGCATTTACAGACAGATTAATTTTTTTGGACATGATAAATTTGTTAACCTTCATGGATTGTTATCAAACTTGGACAGAAGCTAATCAAGATAAAGCATCTGAAGAAAAAAGTTTGATTTTTTTTTTAAATGTGTGTTTTACTGATAAATGAATTTACTTTTTACAGTCAAAATTTACACTTTGACACTAACAACAGTAGTCACAGATGAACCCTGCATTCAGCAGAATCCATTATGAATTATTTTATCCCAAAATCTTCATTTCAAAAATTAGTTTTTCAAAACATGGTATTTTAGATATATTGAAAAAAAAAATGTTTTCAATAACCTTGCATATTATGCACAGTAATGAGTGAAAGTTTTTTATAAATAATAGTGAAAATTGTATAAAAATCTTGTAAGTTGTATGTTATTTAGATTCTTTAATATTCAAGTTTCAAATAAGTTTTCAATTTCATATTGACTCTTGTCAGTGAATCAAATATAGTGAAAAATTAATTGGCTTGAATCTACAATTAAGCAATTCTACATAACTTGAACTTGCAAAATTTTCATGTTTGATTACTGAATAATTTCTCTAATAAAATGGAACATAATCTAAAGACTTGATAATCAGCAAGGGCATGTGAGAATATATTCCATGTCATATATGTTTAGAGTAAATGGCATTAATATTTCAAATATCGGTGTACTGATATTGATTTATATGAATATCATTACAGAGACTTGCATAAAATATTATGTTGTGCTTTATGTTTGTCAAATTGTATTATACCTATCATTGTATGCTGTTAAAAAAAAATTCTTTATATTTTTGTAGGAATATGAAGATGCGTTAAAATATGCTAAAGCCCTGTTAAAAGTTGAGCCTGAAAATAGACAAGCACAAAGCTTAAAGCATTATATAGAGGATAAAATGAAGAAAGGTTAGTTCTTGTGTAGAATAATTTTAAGTTTCCAGTGTACAGAAAAGCGCCTTAACAAATGAACTGATTTGACTTTTCATGAGATTAATTCATCTTCTTCTAATACTTAAATTTAAACTATAAGTAAGCTTCTACTCCATATAATAAAATATTGGGCATGTGGATAGAATGTACAAGCATATTCAAATTATATTATATATTTGCTAGTTTGATAAGGATTGAGAAGCTAGTTTTTGGTTTGTACATTGTAACAAATCTACTATTCCATTAATTATCTCCCCTTATTATTAATTCTTGTATGGATAACTGGAGATTTATGGGAATTCATCAATGAGACACTGACTCAATTAGCCCAAGAAAGAAGGATAGACATTTCAAGCTTACAAATGTAACATAAGGTCAACAATAAATAAGTGTCTAAACAATTTGTCAAGCTCTAAATCAACCAGACTCTTCAAAATTAACAGCATATTCCTGAAAATTAAAATGACAAAAAAAACATTGAGATATATCTAAAGACAAGCACTGATTGGATTTCTGACTTCTAGATTCCTATAAATATGAGGTTACACTTAAACATTTATATAAATGTGTATAAAGGTTTTTGAAGATCATATAATTTTTTATTTTATTCTGTTTACAGATGGCCTGATGGGTATGGCAATAGTAGGTGGAGCTGCTATAGCTATAGGAGGTCTTGTTGGATTAGGAGTTGCATTAACTAAAAAGCTGAATTAACCAACTACTGACAGGGGATCATTAAATTGAGGACCAAAATAATAATATGTTTGTTTTCCTGTAATCAAAACAAACCATTATTTTTTTAATGTCATCATTTTAGTTATATTGTCCCTTTAAAACTAGTTTAATGTATATTCTTGAACATTTATCTGAGGGATTTCACTCACTTTTTTTTTATTTCATAAATTACAAAAAATGTAGAAATAATAAACAAGTAAACTGTTGTTAGGATAGAAGCTGCAACTTCAACAAAAAAGATAGATAGTCTGAAGTGGGGTCAGTTATTGAAACTATTAATAGCAAAGTACAGCTTTACATTTAAAAGTAATTTTGGTGCTATCTTTACAAAAATATAATGAAATATGTCAATTAACAATATTTGTATTTGTTGAAAATAATCAAATTATTTGTATATTTTTTTTTTAAATTGAATTGAAGAGTGAGAATTTTGAGTTTTTTTCTACTGTTTTAATATTTTGACAAATGGACATTAGTTTCTACTTTGCAATTAATGTGGAAGAATCTTTGTATTAGATTTACACTCCTAAAAAATGCTTTGATGGTTTTGAGAGAAAGTTACATGGCTTTGACACAAACTTGACAGAAGACATCAAAATAATATATGTTTTATGCAAAATTTGTCTTTTGATGTTTGATTATAAAATAATTGATTTTCTGTTTTTCTATTTCTTTATATAAGTAAGGCCGGTGTGGCTCTTTTCACCAAAAAAAATCTTTAACAATTAACGCTCATCACAAGTTCGAATTCTATATTATGTTTTATTTCACATGCTTCCCATTTAAACATTGGATAGCATGTCTTACCATAAACAAAATTAAAAATCAAGCATTGTAAGAAATTCATATCACATTATTTGACAAGTTGCAGAAAAAACATTTAATATTGCCTTGTGGAGATTATAGATACCTGTTTCAATAGAACATATGCTGAATCAGTACAAGTGAAGCCTTTACTGGATGAGGAATTGTCAGGTCTTTCTTTCTTTGCAAGTTTTAATAGAGTTTTATGTATACAACCATTTTTATGTGCCAATCATGTTTTGTTAACTTTTTTTTTTTGTGTTTTGACTTGACATCTTTTGTAAATTTAAAGTGAAATGTTTGCCATTATTACATGTATTGTGTATTTTATTAATAAGGTACTGGTAGCAAGATTTAGATATGATTCCTGTACATTTTTTATGAAAACTAACTTGAAAATAAAAATTTGAGTTGATATTGTTGTATTTTTTTTCACTGTTAATAACCTAGCATTTTTTCAATTTTCAGTACTTTTTATAACTGTTTGCTCAAGCTTGATTATACAAATGCAAATCCAGCTTTTTATTTAAGTGAATGTCTTACAGGCTTGCAAAAAGATCGCATATGTTTTTTATGATCAACTCTGACAATTTTTCACCTAGTTGAGAGAATTTTATAGAATATTTGTAATACAGTATATTCAGTGAAATGATGAAACAGTCTTAGTCAAATTTCAGTAACATACTCGATGGACAATACCTATATTGTATGATCAACTCTTAACATTTTTTAGCCCATAGCTTTCAGACTTTTTAAAATTTTTGAATTATCATTTTAGAAAAGCACATCTTTTTGTAAATATTAAATGAGTTGTGGTATGACTGCCAATAAGACAAATGTTCATCAAAAGACCTAAGAACAAGAATGTAAACAACTACATATTACCCAACAACCTTCAAAAATGAGCAAAACTTATACCTTTAGATAAGCTATTAAAAAAGGGGGGTTCCAGACAAGATTATTTGTGAAACAATAAAACAGCCTCAAGCAAATAACCTTTAACATGTAAAGATGAAGCTTTAAAGAAATGAAAATGGGTCGGACGTATGAAAAGACGGAAAGACAGAAGGAAGGAAAGATGGATGGTCAAGAGGCGGGGACATAAAAAAATCCTTTGTTTTGCATATTGTAGAAATAAAAAGATATCCTAATGTCTTACATGTGCTCCTTTAAGCATATACAATACCATTGTCACCACTATTTATTGTTATAACTTTTGTAAGAATCACTGGTTTTTCAGAAGTATAATTTATTTCATCATAAAACACTATATTGGTATCTGTGCTGGCCATTCTTTTTGATGAAACAACATTGGACTAATTGTTTCAATTTGTCTGTAACTTAAAATTAAGAATACTTGCGTTTATAAGGGCCCAGAAGTCCAATGTTTTTTATACTGTTGCTTGAGGAGAGACACTTAAATTTTATATGCTGAAAGATGTTTAGAAGTTTTAAGTCTCTAGATCTGATTTACACCACCTCTCAAGATGGATAGTTTCAGTTATTCTGAAGCATGGTTTTTGTCGAGCCTGCGACTTTTGTCGCAGAAAGCTTGACATAGGGATAGTGATCTGGCGGCGGCTTTAACATACTTCTTAAAAGCTTAATATTTCAGAAGGTAGAAGACCTGGATGCTTCATACTTTGTATATAGATGCCTTATGATATGAAGTTTCCGTCTGTCATATGTCCATTGTCCTTGACCTCATTTTCATGGTTCAGTGACTACTTGAAAAAAAGTTCAGATTTTTTGTAATGTTAATTTCTCTCTTATTATGAGTAATAGGATAACTATATTTGGTATGTGCGTACCTTACAAGGTCCTCATGCCTGTCAGACAGTTTTCACTTGACCTCGACCTCATTTCATGGATCAGTGAACAAGGTTAAGTTTTCGTGATCGAGTCCATATCTCAGATACTATAAGCAAAAGGTCTACTATATTTGGTATATGTAATGATTGTAAGGTGTACATGTCCAACTGGCAGGTGTCATCTGACCTTGACCTCGTTTTCATGGTTCAGTGGTAATAGTTTAGTTTTGTGTTTTGGTCTGTTTTTCTAATACTGTATGCAATAGGTCAACTATATTTGGTGTATAGAAATATTTTACTATGTACATGTCAGTCTGGCAGGTTTTATTTGACCATGACCTCGTTTTCACAGTTCATTGCTCAATGTTAAGTTTTTGTGTTTTGGTCTGTTTTTCTAATACTGTATGCAATAGTTCAACTATATTTGGTGTATGGAAATATTTAACGATGTACATGTCAGTCTGGCAGGTTTTATTTGACCTTGACCTCATTTTCATGGTTCATTGCTCAATGTTAAGTTTTTTGTGATTTGGTCTGTTTTTCTTAAACTTTAAGCAATACAATAGGTCATCTATATTTGGTGTATGGAATGATTGTAAGGTGTATATGTCTGTCTGGCAAAAATCATTTGACAGCGACCTCATTTTCATGGTTCATTGGTCAATGTTCAGTTTTCCTGGTTAACTTTGTTTCTTAGATACTATAAGCAATAGGTCAACTATGTTTGATGCATGGAATGATTTTAAGGTGTACATGTCTGTCTGGCAGGGTTCATCTGACCTTGACTTCATTTTCATGGTTCATTGGTCAATATAGAATTTCCATGGTTTGGTCTGTTTTTTTTATACTATAACCAATAGGTCATCTATATTCTGTGTATGGAATGATTGTATTAAAGGTGTACATGTATTTCCGGCTTGGTTTATCTGACTTTGACCTCATGTTCTTGGATCATAAATGTTAATGTGATACTTGTAGTAAAACTTTATATGTAGGACTATCAACATAAAATCAATGGTCAGTATAGCAGACGAGACATTTCAGCGTGTGCACTCTTGTGTTTATTAATGGAATATCTGTCAGAACAGGTAATTTTGAAAAACGTTTGGTGGTCACTGGAGCACTTGGAAGATCCAGCCACATGTATATAATGGTGTTTGTAAGGATACATATGGAATCAGTATCTTGTAGGAAGATCCATTTCTTTATCCTCAGTTAACTTCCATTTTAACCAGTCTTGATTGTCTAGAGTTAATCTGAGTAATAAAACCGATTCCGAAAACATCTTGAACAAATGTGATTTATGTTATGTTTTCATGATTGTTTTTTTTCATGTTTTTTTTCTCTGGACTATTTAAAAAAAAAAACATTAATGTTTAACTAACTTTATTTGGTGTATAGAATTATTTTAAGGTGCAAATTCCTGTTAATGTAATCATTTTAACGGGTGTTTTCTCGCCTTGATGGAGTCAAAAAGCGAGACTTAGGAATGCTGTTTCGGCGGCATCAACAATGTATTCGTTTGTGATTAGGTCAGTTTATGGGGAACCACAAGTGGAAGCTGGGACTATTATACTAACCTAGTAGTATAATAGTCCCAGGTGGTAGGTCAATGATATTTAGTATGCAGTTGTATTAGCATTGGTACATCTCATTTCCATGGAGATAATTGGGCCCCGCTTCCTCAGTCATGGTCTATTGACTTTGAAACTTTTGCTTACTTTGTGATTACTGCATACCTGTCAACTGACCCGTATCCTGCGGGTAATACCCATTAATTTCACCCCCCACCCGGGATTTTTTAAATACCCGCTGGGAATTCAGAAAATGACCCATTTTCACCAATATTCTTGAGCCTTTCGACTGATTTCATTAGTGATTTTCCTTTGAAATACCCAGTGGCGGATCCAGAGGGGGGTGTAGAGGGCGTACGTAATCAATTATATATTACAGTAAGTTCGAGCGAAAAATATCTTTATAAGTAAAGAATTGTCGCATAAAAATTCAATACACGGGAAATGGCAAAGTTCGCAAAGTCTAGTCTGATTAATCATTTTACAAAAAAAAAAAGAAAAAAAAAAAAAGGTGCAAGCAAAGGGGGGCGTACGCCCTCTACGCCCCCCTCTGGATCCGCCATTGGTTTCAGATAAGGGTGAAGGTTTGGTACCATTAAAATGTTTAAATCCGCTGCAATTGTTTGCACCTGTCCTAAGTCAGGAATCTGATGTTCAGTAGTTGTCGTTTGTTGATGTGGTTCATAAGTGTTTCTCGTTTTTTATATAGATTAGACCGTTGGTTTTCCCGTTTGAATGGTTTTACACTAGTAATTTTCGGGGCCCTTTATAGCTTGCTGTGCGGTGTGAGCCATGGCTCCGTGTTGAAGACCGTACTTTGACCTATAATGGTTTACTTTTATAAATTGTGACTTGGATGGAGAGTTGTCTCATTGGCACTCATACCACATCTTCTTATATCTATATACTATATATGTCACTGGAATTAATGACTCCTTCGAATATTTAAAATTCCCTGCAAAGGAAAATGTCAACACACAACGATATTTCAACTTTAGACGTTACCGGTTATAAATGAGGGTTTGAATGGGGGTCTTCAAATATTCATTTTTAATTCTTTTTGTCCATAATTTGATTTTCATTTCTTTTATTATTTACCACCATTTTTGATAATCTCTATTCTTTTATACTAGAAATTATTCTCACACAAAATTAATAATTTACTAAGTACCTGAATGGTCAAGTGAATTGATCGGGGAAGACTTGTGAGTTGGATCATCATCTATTCTACTGATTTTGCTTGTGGTAGGATTATACAAATTTGTCAGCTTGTGTCGATTTCTTTGACTACGACATATTTAGATTACTGAAAACTAACGCAAAGGGATCGGGATTTCCAATTAAAGGAGGGAAATGTTTCAATTAGTCTTGAATTCGCAAAGGATATGAATCAAAACAGCAACAAGACGATACATATAGATTCTACCACTGCATCGAGTGTGATAGGATATTTATCTACTCGAGACAGTTAAATTTTCAAATTTAAAACGCGAGGCTTGCCGAGTATTTTAAATATTTAAAATTTAACTGTCAAGCGTGGATAAATATCCTATTGCACGAGATTTGGTGGTGGAATCTGTTTCTCTAATGATTTTCAAACAATACGCAGACAAATTTATTCCGTCTTTTTGAATGATCTGCAAAAAAATGTGTTCTTTCTATGTGACGTCATTAGGCATGGTCGCCTTTTTTCATGCCGTCACAATAGGAAATTCAGAGGAAAGCAAGAAAATTTGACGTCATAATCGGATTTTAACCAATGAATAACTGAGATCAAATGAACCACACGTTGATTAAATTTTTTATACAATGGGTGCAGAAAGGGATAAATTGACGGAAAGTTAGAGAAAAGTTGTTATATTACCGTTTAGTAGCAAGTCTGCTGCATTTTGTGAAAATTGTTTAAAAGATTATAAAGAATAGTTTTTTATTTTATTTTTTTTTTTGCCGAGGCAACTGCCTCGGTTGCCTCAATGTAAGCTACGCCAATGCTATAAGCAATAGGGTCGCTCTAATTTGTGTATGGAATGATTGTTATGTGTACATGTCTGTCTGGCAGGTTTTGTATGACCTTGACCTCATTTTGATGGTTTATTTGTCAATGTTAAGTTTTCAAGAACCTATAAGCAATAGGTCAGCTATACTTGCTATATGGAATGATTGTAAGGTGTTCATGTCTGTCTGGCAGGCTTTATCTGACCTTGACCTCATTTTCATGGATCTTTGATAATTTTAAGTTTAAATAATACTTGTAGTTAATAGATATAGGAAGATGTGGTATGAGTGCCAATGAGACAACTCTCCATCCAAGTAACAATTTATAAAAGTAAACCATTATAGGTCAAGGTACGGCCTTCAACATGGGGCATTGGCTCACACCGAACAGCAAGCTATAAAGGGCCCCAAAAATTACTAGTGTAAAACCATTCAAACGGGAAAACCAACGGTCTAATCTATATAAAAACGAGAAACATGTATGATTCTATGTTTTCTATGTATTGTGTGCGATTTTGTCCCATGTACATTTACTCCATATCCTTTCATTTTCTATGAACTACATAAACAGATGACAACTACTGTACACCAGATTCCTGACTTAGGACAAGTGCAAACATTTGCAGCGGGATTAAATGTTTTAATGGTACCAAACCGTCTCCCTTTTCTGAAACAATAGTATAACATCACAACATAGAAAGACACACTATAAAATATCAATTGGAAGGCTTAACTCAATCAAAAAACGTAAATTAACACACAATGAACGCAGAAATTTGATCTGTGATACCTGAATGCAAATACATAGTTCATAAAAATTATAAGGGATAAATAATTAAGGTCAAAAGTAAATAAACCTTTCTACTTGCAACATAAATTCAATCATATCTAAAGCAAACAAGACATTTCAGTGTGAACATTTGTTCAAAGACTTAATATAATTCTTCATAAAACAAAATATTGTTTTCTATGCTCGTCATTCTTTTTGATAAATAACATTGGACAATTTCTTTCAATTTGTCTTCAATTTTCAAATGAATAATATTTGTGTTTAGGTTCCAGAAGTCCAATGTTTTTTTAAACCATTGCTCAAAATGAGACCGTATATGCTGTAAGATTTGAAATTTTCAGTATCTAGATCAGATTCACACCACCTCTCAAGATGGTAGATAGTTGTTCTGAAGCTTGGTTTTGATTATTAATAGAATAAATGTTAGTACAGGTATTTTGGAAAGAGGTTTCATGGAGCACTTGGTAGATCCAGCTACATGTATATAATGGTGTTTGTAAGGATAAATATGTAATCAGTATCTTGTAGGAAGATCCACTTCTTTATCTTCTGATAAATTCTATTTTAACCAGTCTTGATTGTCTCGAGATGTAAAGACTCATTCCACAAGCACCTTGAACATATGTGATTTATGTTGTGTTTTCCTGATCGTTTTATCTGGCGTTTTTTGTAAGTAACAATGTACCCTCATTTGGTGTAAAGAATTTTTGTATGGTGCACATTCATGTTTTTGGAATTATTTTGAGGTTTGCCTTCTGACTAAATCAAACCATATGGTCATGATTCATTGATTTAAATGAAGATTTTGTGGTTTAATACCAGTAGGATCAGTTTCTAAATTACTGTTTTAAGTTCAATGTTTAAAGATCTAATATCAGTCATGTTATATAACTACTGCAATGCTTCCTTGACTTTGTTCTCAGTATGACTTTTATCTTGATATCACAGATTTTCAAATTATTGTTTTCAGTCATAACACAGAACATTTAACATATTCATACTTTTAAACTTTCTGCTGTGAATTCATGATGTACTCATTTTTTTGTTATCTTACCCACAAATTTAAAAATTGTCCTTGAGAAATAGCAACAGACTTCATCCTAAAGTTTGATCTATCAAACAACACTAGTTTTGCCAAGGTTTTGGATATATATCACAAACATAAAGTTGTTTATTGAAGAATGATGTAACTTAAAAATAATTCTATAGCACTTCAAAATTCTTGTATCTGTCTGTGATTTTCTAATTGATAACACATCAACTACTACTAGGGCAGTTTTTAACACCTTGACTGGCTGTTTAGTAACAAATCAACTACTACTAGGGTGGGTTTTTAATGACCTTGACTGGCTGTTTAATGACAAATCAACTACTATTAGGGTGGTTTTTTAACGACCTTGACTGGCTGTTTAGTAACAAATCAACCTTTGAAATATATAGTTTTATGTAGAATTCATATGTTAATAGGCAATCATTTAGCAGTCATAGTCATAACATCCAGTATTATTTTGTTTTATGGCGAACTGGATTCAATCACAAAAAAAAAAATTGATACAGAAGTATTTTCATATCAATAAATAAAACATAACATAAAATTATTATCTCTTATCATTAATAAATAATATTGTAACACTATTTTTGATAGCTAAATCACAACATTCATAAATTTATATAACAAGATAAAAAAAAAGAAAAGAAATGGAGTCACCATAAATAACAGCATATCCTCTCACCACTTATCTAATTCTTTTGATTCTATTCCAACAATAAACCATGGCAAAGTTAACCTACATTTGCCACAAAAAAAAAATGCATTTATTGATTAAAGATTATTTCTTGATTTGTAGGTGCTAAAATCTGGACCTTTACACAAAACTTAACCAAAACCATTAATGCATAAAGTGAAGGTCAAGATCACCTTATTTTAGTGTTGACCTTCATCAGAAAAGAAGATTTTTGTATCAACTGACAAAAGCTATTTCCTCTATGATTCATAGTTGCTTAAATGCAGATCTTTACATAATAACGCTTCATGCATAAATGAATGCCAATATCACCTGATTCTATCTAAGCCTTTTTTTATAAAACATAATGCATCAAATAACATAAGACCATTTATTTATGGTTTGCAGACTCTTGGTAGCAGACCTTAACCAAAGACATTCATTCAAAAAGGAAAGGTCAAGGTCACCAAATTTTAGTGTTGACCTTTGGCACAAAACATTATGCATCTACTGACAAGAGATCCTTTAGATATAATTTACTGTTGCTTAATTCTTAATCTTAATGCAAAACTTATCAGGGACAGACAATCTACAAGTACTTATAAAAATGCACAATGCTAAAACTAGTGTATATGAAACATCAATAATGTATCAAAATCACTTATTTTAAAATAATCAGAAACAAATTTCATGTGTTGAAGATGATGCTGGAACAGTTAGAACTATGATCCCCTCCCCTCCTCTTTGGTGAAACAGCAAATTAAAAAAGTGGCAGGGTTAAAACTAGTTTATGGTTTTTTTGCAATATTTTATATAAACATACATAACAATAGAAAGGCTTTCATTACTGTATTATAAACTGGTTAATATGTTTTGTGAAAAATTATATGTAATGTATATAAAAATGTCCTTTTCATTCTGAAATATCAGTGAATTGATCAATAATTACTATGAAAATCGTTAAATACCTTTTAATACAAATAACAGTTTTAGTAATCATGCACATAATGGACACATTTTTAATATAACCTTAATATGATAATAATTTCAGTATTTTTGTGTTCAAAGTAATTTTGATTGACACATCATGTTTCAGTCTTTGCTTGTTCTAAACTCTGTACTGTACTGATCATCTTCTTTATTTGGCTGATGGCTTTTAGTGTGTTATCTCTAATATCTGAAACTGAGTTTTAAAAATAAATGATAAAGATAAGCAAAATTAACATACTGTACTATAGTAATCACCAATAAAAAAAAATTACAGCATGTTTTTCTGTCTATCTACAAAAATAACCTTTTTTTCTGGGGAAAACTGCACACAAGCAAAACAGGTGTTTGAAATTATGCACATAGTATAAATAAACTTTTAAATTTGCTTTTCTTTTGAATGTCAACAAAATAACTATGTGTTTCCTCTTTTTGTAGTCTAGTGCAAATATTTCATTCAGTATAATAATTGAGAAAAGCTCATTTCATTCTTTCATTCATTTAAGTCATGAAACCATGTTTTCAATGTGCAAGTAGAAACAATTTGAGCAAAATTTTAGATTGTCATTTAAACTTGATGAAAATTGCTCAAAGTTGAATCTAAAGGTTAAGGTCTTTTGCAACATTTGTATAGAAGTAAAACCTTATTAAGAAACATACAGTTTATACAAAATATTATAATGTCACATCTCCCCAACATGCAGACATTACAAATAACAACCCCTTGATTACCTGTTTGTTGATTTTATTGCCTGTTTTATTCAAACAGCAATATAAATCAAGTAAGTATTTGTCATAGCTTTGTTCCTCAGATTTTTTGGGGTTTGCCCAAGCAGAGAAATATTGAAATCTATAATACTATATTTTCAGTTAAGCAGTTCAAAGAAAGACAACCTGTTGAAACATGTTGTAGCTTACCTCTTAAGACTTTGACATAGGTAGTATTTATACAAATAAAATTAATTCTTTACCACAGAGCTTCAATTCATAAAACTTCATCACATTTATATTTTCCTATACAGAATAATTTCAACATTCCTAATGAGTATCTCCCTTAGATGGAATTGTCTATCATATGAAATAAAAATGGTCTGTTTAGTTAAAGAAAAAAGGACATGATGTGAACATATAGCTCAGTCTCATGAAAACAGTCAGTAGTACTTCAGTGCTTAGGATTTCATTGAAGTGGTAGACCTAGGACTAGGTTAAGGTTGCAAAATACGATTGTTTTTCCCAGATGCTACAAAAGTAGAATATTACAGATACCAACTTAAGAAAGTTGATTTTCAAAACAGAACTTTTTAACAAATAAAAAACAATTATTAGGCCATTATTTTTTAATCTCAAAAGTATAGATTCCTGTTCCTTTTCTTGACACATTTTTGTCCATTATCGCCCTTTACCTAATATTTCTGCATATTTATAAAAATATATGATTTAGACTTTTGGTATAAGGAAGAGTCCATGAGGTCTGTAGTCAAAATAAATATCAGATGCACACAACGACCAGTCAGGATAAGTCATACACCTAATTCTGAATAGCATGTTATCTTCATTTCAATGGTTTTCGCCCATTTTACTCAATGGTTTCTCGTAACCTAAAGGGAAATAACTCCTTGAAATCACTGGTACATTTGCGTCAATCATTTTCATATTTTAAGCTTCTAAGAAACACAGATTAATTTAATTCTGTTTCTCATGAATGCTTACAAAACATTGATGAAATTGACTTTAATAAACACATTACTGACTTAAAAGATTTATCTCCCTAAAATGAGGCCTAACCACTTAAAAATAGTTGTAAAACAAATGGCTATAATGAAGTCACCCACAGTACAACAACCAAATAAACAAATACTCCATATTAAAACCTACTTCCACATTGGCTTGTCATTTCTTCTATAGCTTCTAGTTGTTTGAATGATTTATCAAAAATAGACTGTACTTGATCCATCTCTGCCAGGTCTTGTCGAAGTATACCATTCGCATATCTTATCTGAAATTATATGGGGCTCATTTTTCGATACATTTCATTCATATCCTGTATAAATCAACAAAGGTGTAATACCACCAAATCAAAGTACGTCACATCCCATTGCATACGAAAATAGGTTGAAAAAAAATATTCCCTTGAATTTGACAGTTGTAGGTAATTAATCCTACATTTCATTGCAGTAAAACATTTCTGGGTCATAAACAGATATCTTGGGTATTTAAAAGCACCATTATTTTTTTATTTAGGGTTTCTATAGAATATTTTGGAAACTTGAGGTTACATGGTTACTAAAGCTTGTACACAGGTTAATAACAGGGGAAAATTTGATTGATTAACTTCCAGTGATGGTTATTTTCTTACATGCAATGAAATGTTATGTGAAATTTTTTCTATAGTACTGGACAGGATAAAACTTTACTCATGCCAAGTATTTCTTTATTTGAAACAAAGATAAATTCTGCACAATTTTTTGAAAAGTGCAAATTTAACAAAGGCTAATAGGGGAAAATCAATGGTGGTATTACACCTAATATGGGAAGCTGTACATACACCTTTGACCTTGTGAGTACTCTCATGTGTTAAAATTTCTTGCTATTTAAGTGAAATATTACAAAAAATGAAATATTCTGAGTGGATTGAGTCTCCAAAACACATTTTATGAGAAAATTTCCTTGAAATAGGACTCTACCATGAATATTAGTTGACAGAACAAGCCATACTTAGTGTTTTGGGAGCTTTTTCTCCTTATTTCTTATATTCTGCTATAATAGAAAATTTTTCCTAAGAAATACTTTAATAAATATATAGTTATAAGTAAATGAATTTATTTTTAAAGCAGTAACAACAAATTATTCACTAGAAGAGAAGCTTTTTATGTCCCTCTCTGGAACGCTGCGTAAATTTAAGTTTTACGTAAGGACTTATTGAAACCTCCTTGGAGACTGTTAACTTTTATATTGATAGTTCATTCAGCTTGAATACTTCAATTACTCATTTATTATAACATTTCTATCATAAATGAGTGAAAGTTACCCCAAAAGTTTTATTTATTGGCCTAAAAAGTTGAAATTTTGAGGAAATAAGAGGTATAAATGGACCAAAACAGACCTTATAAGGAAGACAAAGAGGTCCATTAGTGGTATTTATCATCCTAAAGTCATCTTTTGTATCATATTCAACTGTTTGTAGGCAGATGAGATAAATATTTGATCATTTATTGGTCCACACTATATTCTATCATGATGTGGCTTGGTTTGGATCTTTCGAAGAAATTTCGCTCGAATCGCCGTAGATGTCATCCTACATTATACTAGATTTTTCTCAAACTATTGAACTGATTTTGACAAAACTTGACAGGAATGCTTGAAATAACCAGTATTACAAAGGAAAAAAGTCACATTCAGTTTATTCAACAAAAAAGTCTTCTTTAGGTGTAATACCACCAAATCATAGTACGTCACATCCGGTTGCATACTAAAATAGGTCGAAAAAAATATTCCCTTGAATTTGACAGTTGTAGGTAATTAATCCTACATTTCATTGCAGTAAAACATTTCTGGGTCATAAACAGATATCTTGGGTATTTAAAAGCACCATTATTTTTTTATTTAGGGTTTCTATAGAATATTTTGGAAACTTGAGGTTACATGGTTACTAAAGCTTGTACACAGGTTAATATCAGGGGAAAAAATTGATTGATTAACTTCCAGTGATGGTTATTTTCTTATATGCAATGAAATGTTATGTGAAATTTTTTCTATAGTACTGGACAGGATAAAACTTTACTCATGCCAAGTATTTCTTTATTTGAAACAAAGATAAATTCTGCACAATTTTTTGAAAAGTGCAAATTTAACAAAGACTAATAGGGGAAAATCAATGGTGGTATTACACCTCAATAAAGTGACATACAGAAGAATTTATACGATTTTCCTTATATATCTTAGACTTTTAAGTATATGAATATAAGGAGATTTGCCTCAATGAGACAGCAACCTTTCAGACACAAAAACTGACTTTTTAATCTAAAATTTGCTTAACACATTCGCTAAGAGAATTTTGGAAAATCTGGAACCCTAGCTTTAGTTAAATTCAGTATATTTATTGAACATAATTTGACCATGAGGATATAATACCTTCTTGTCCTATAAAAATTATAAAGTGGAGACTCTAAATTAGAGTCAGTTAAGAAACCCTAAGCACTCATTATAAAATTAAATGAGGTACGATTGCCAATGAGACAACTATCCACCAAAGTTCAAATAAAGTGGATGTAAGCAATTATAAGTAACCGTACATCCTTCAACAATGAGAAAAACCTATACTGTATAGTCAGCTATAAAAGGCCCAAACATGAAATATATGAAACAATTCAATTGAGGAAACTCATGGCCTAATTTACAACAAAACAATTTACGAAAAACAAATATAACGAACATAAACCAACGACAACCACTGAACTACAGGCTCCTGACTTGGGACAGGCACATAAAGAATGTGGGAGGTTTAAACATGTTTGTGAGCACTCAACCTTCCCTCTAAACTGGGACAGTGGTGTAACAGTACAACATAAGAACAAACTATAAAAATCAGTTGAAAAAGGCTTAACTCATCAGATCGATACAAAGCAGAAAAACGTCAAACATAAACACAGTTGACGTGGCAGGGTATTTATCCATCCCTCATCCCTAACAACAAAAAGGACACTAAGTACAGATCAGAGAGTACTGCAGTTACTGACAGCTAGTTCAACGCCAATAACAACTAATAAAAAATTCTTTTTTGTCCTTATCAGATGATACATACTGTGAGTAATTTGTCCTCAAGCTGTTTAATTTCTAGATCAATCTGTTTCTCATCTTCTTCGGTATACTGGTTGTCTGCTTGGGCTTGATCCTCTGGTAATACAACATGGTCAGGGATTTTAAAAACATTTGTCATTAAATATTGCTGAAAAATAATGTGCAACATCTGGGTATAATTTCAAATCAAATTATAGTACTACAGTATTAATGAATTTCTACAAATGTTTTCAGTGCAAGTATCTGCTGTTACAGGGAGAAATATATAGTTTTAAAGGATGTATCTGCTGTTACAGGGAGAAATATATAGTTTTAAAGGATGTACATGTATCTGCTGTTACAGGGAGAAATATGTAGTTTTAAAGGATGTATCTGCTGTTACAGGGAGAAATATATAGTTTCCAAGGATGTATCTGCTGTTACGGGGAGAAATACATAGTTTTAAAGGATGTATCTGCTGTTACGGGGAGAAATATATAGTTTTAAAGGATGTATCTGCTGTTACAGGGAGAAATATATAGTTTTAAAGGATGTATCTGTGAGCAAATCATCTGTTTGTGACTTGTTGTAAAGAAGTTTGATTGGAATAAAATTGCAGTGGTATAGATTTTGATCATTAATAGGCAGTGCCTTGACCTTTAGCTGCTTACATATACTTCATTTGGACTCTGGTGGATAGCCATCTCATTGGCAATCATACCACATCTCCCTATTTTTATATACACATTTTTACTATGTGTATTTATGCTTATAATAAGTACAAAGATTCAGTTCTGTTGATATTTGGTCACTTTGTTTTGTTATACAGAATGTTGATATTTTAGAGTCTCATGGACAATGGAGGTTTAAAGAGGTAGACAATTTTGGTAAATTTTAAGGCACTATTTTCAATAATGACCTATCAATGTATTTCCAATTTGTTTTTTGCATTAAGAACAGGTAAATGCAAATTAGATATACAAATTTATAATGAATATGCTGCCAACTGTAGCTACATTCGTTAATGTAGCCACTAATTGTTTGTAGCATAAAAGACTCATCAATTGCTTGAGGGAATTCTTTTATAACTATAAAATAATCCATAAAATTTTAGTTACATAGGTTTTGGTCATACATTATTCAATCTTTTACACTTACTTTTAAAGGAAACATGACCATGCTGCTAAGTGTCTTACTTATGTGATTATGCATATCCTTTTTTAGCATTAAGAAATACATTTTTTTCCCTCAACTATCGTCAAATGTAATTAAGTAAATAGTATGGAACATAAAGTTTTTAGTTCATAAGAACAAATTCTGCAGCAGTTGCACTTAGGTTAAATTACATGTCACAATATACAAGTACATTTTTTGTTTTTGTGTAAGATAGTTCCCTTTATTTTACTTCTCCCAGCCAAATTTCAATGGCTTATCTCAAAAACAAGGACAAAGACCTTTCTTTTTTTCTGCTTTTTTAGCTCTGTTATTTATATACTATCAATTAATAACAGTCTTTCAAAAAGCTTGTTATTATGAAACAGAGTAGCAAACATCATTAAGGACATGGAAATTATGAAAAGCAAGCTGTTAAAAAAAAATGAAAGGGATTCTGCAAGAGAAAGGGGTACTATCAAGGAGGAAATGGAGTGATGACAAATTAACAACTAAAAATACCATGTTCAAATGGTCATGTTGGATAAAACTAACATGATCTTACCTCTAAAATATCAAAAGATCTATTTAACTTCTTCAAGATATATTTCATCATGTTTTCTTCTCCTTCTTGCAGTTGAGTGGAAGTCATTTCATTTGGATACTATAAAGGTTATAATAAACCATTAGATTTTATGGGTGCAGCCATTTTATGAAGATAACATGGTATTCAGAATTAAGTGTATTGGTCGATATGTGCACCCGTTATTTTTATTTTTAGAGACTTCGTGCACTCTGCAATATATCAAAGGCAAAATAATATATTTTCCCTAGCCCTAATGGATCTGAGATGTCTTTTCAACGCTAGGATGAGACACATGTTTTTAAGTGCAAAATTGATAGGCAAGGGAGATAAGTACAAATTACCGTAAGAAAAGCCAAGGGAACCTACATTTTTTGGACCAAAAAATACTGTCCGAATAATTTTTCTTTAATTCTAGCAAGGTTTCGTTAAAAAAATCAACTTTCTAAAGTCTGTATCTCGAAAAAGGCTATCGTTGTCGCGTATGGGGAAATTAATTGTTTATTGCAATCTTTAAGAACAAAGAGTTACCTCCCATGATAAAATTTTATTGAACTTACATCATTTTATCCTATAAACAACACTGAACATTTGAAAAAATAAATGCAATCCAGTGTATTAAACATTTGTGCCCCTGTCTGATAATGTATGCATACTGATCCACAGAGTAAAGATTATACATTGACATTCAGGGTTCAAAAATAATAAAGGTAAATATCAGAGACAAAAGTTCGCCAATTTTGATATCTAGTGGTGACAATAAAACTCCAACTCTAAACATTTCATTGTTTATTAATAATAGTTCTTCATATATATTTCTTTCGCAAAGTTGTCTTAGAATGTTTGGTCTTACCTGTGATTTTATATATTCTGCTAGAGCAGCCAGACTTTCTCTGATGTACTCTGCTAATGCATTATACACTGAAATTATCAAAGTAATACATTTACATTATAATAATTAAATCAGTATATTTTTAAAACACTTTGACATTAAAAAGATTTAGATATTAAAAGTTCTAACAATGAAGGTTTAACATATACTGTACTGAATACAAAAATAACATGAATAATGAGATGTGGTAAGATTACCAACAAGACAACTATCACATGTTGAAATGATGTGGATGTAGGTTGCATTTCTGTAAATATCAACAATGCAATTTCCCATAGGAACTCCTTTCACGGCTAAAACTGTACCACTTTTACTATGAAGTTTTGAAAAAAAATATATCCTAGAATGGAAAGTTTATATGCACTACTATTTTTTTCAAAGGTCAAAATATAGGGCTGTGCGGCATATTTTCAACGTTTATATGCCCCGAACTTCTAAGAGTTTAAACTTACATTAAATTTCTATACTACCCCAACCTTGACTTAAGGATTTCCACAGACTTCAACTTGATCACTATGAATATGTATATTTACTGGTAACATTCCCAAGTTATGTCTCTATGAGATGAAACATAGAGATCATATCCGGGAACCAGTACGTTAACAAAATTAATTGTCTATGAATATTAAATATCTCCCCAAAAGAGGCGTGGTTTGAAAAACAGCTGTATTTACAAAGTGCAACCTATACTAACATTTATTCCAATAGAAATCTTTCTAAAAACACTTTTTCTCACAACAATACTTATATCTCAGAATTATAGCCTGAAAGAAATCACTGCATATACTCAAAGTTTTCTTTTACAGTACATTTTATACCCCACCCTGTATCAATTTTAACAGAATTTGAAAACAAGACTTTAATTATTACCAGCTTACCCTATGAGCATGTTTTCTGTCATGAAATGTCTAGAACCTGTTTGAAACTATTTTGATAACAAATTTAAAGCATTTCAGAACACTATAAATGTAATGTTTAGCAGCTAATCATTCCAACATTAAAGATTATATAAAGTGTCCAATCCTGCCTCTGTCTCCAGTCCACATCTTACTGTATGCCTATTTGTCAATGAAAGTTCACAATTACTGCCTCAAATGGTCAGTTAAGAAATCTTGTCACAACAGTATCATCTCTTACCATATATCTAACAAAATTTAGCTAATATATGAACTAGAAGTGTTTAAACAAAGCCATATTTGCAAAAGTTGTATGCATGAAGATACCAGTCTGGTGTATGAATTCACTAAAAGTTTTATAGAAATGACTGCTAACATCTGATTTTGCATAACTTCCAAGTACAGTTATTGGTTTCTATACAAAAGACCTTTAAAATAATAAAGTCATAGCATTTACAAGTTAAATTATTTGTTTCATGACCCAGGGGGTAGGCATTTTCTCTGTTTTTGCCCTGGGGCCTCAAATTTCAAAATTATTCTGCTGTTTCTAGCAATATGGAATATTTAGTGAATATTTAGGATAGAACACACTGTTGTAAGTATTATTGAGGTAATTTTGTATTTCTAGCTTGTATTTTTTATGCCATGATCATAAAAAGCACATTTAGGTGATACTGCTTACTTTTGGGTTATCGACAGGATAAAAACACCCCACTAATAATATTCAGGAAGGATCTATGAGTTTCAATGACTGCGAAGAGTAAATATAAGCACTTCTTAACAATTTAAATTACTAATATGCACATATAATGAATTTATTTTGCATTCAGGGCTTTAACTAAACTATGCATTCTGTAAACTGTGAATTTATGCTGAGTCATCATAGTTAAGGCCCAGGATTTTCTCAATCTTCATGAAATATTTATAAAACTTCATATTTGAGTTAATTTCATTAAAATCCCTGAGATGAACCAGATTTGGTGAAATTCTGTATGTTCCTTTTTAACCCAATATAGGTTGCATTTCTGTAAATATCAACAATGCAATTTCCATAGGAACTCCTTTCACGGCTAAAACTGTACCACTTTTACTATGAAGTTTTGAAAAAATATATCCTAGAATGGAAAGTTTATATGCACTACTATTTTTTCAAAGGTCAAAATATAGGGCTGTGCGGCATATTTTCAACGCTTATATGCCCCGAACTTCTAAGAGTTTAAACTTACATTAAATTTCTATACTACCCCAACCTTGACTTAAGGATTTCACAGACTTCAACTTGATCACTATGAATATGTATATTTACTGGTAACATTCCCAAGTTATGTCTCTATGAGATGAAACATAGAGATCATATCCGGGAACCAGTACGTTAACAAAATTAATTGTCTATGAATATTAAATATCTCCCCAAAAGAGGCGTGGTTTGAAAAACAGCTGTATTTACAAAGTGCAACCTGTAAACAACTATGGGTCACCATGCAGCCTTCAATAATGAACAAAACCCATACCGTAAAATTGGCTATATAGTAAAATGCTCCAACATGAAAAAATATGAAACAATTCAAACAAAAAAACCAACAGCCTATAAATTTATGACAAAACAATAAATGAAAAACAAAAGCTTCATACAGCAACCAATGGCAACCACTGAAATACAGACTCCTAACTTATGATAGTGATGTAACACAACAACAAATGTCACTAGTCTAACAAGAAGTTCCTTCAACTTTAAAATTCAAACTTGTAAACTTTCTCTTTTTTTGGAAACAGTAAAGTCAAATACATACAATTACTGTATGATTGATCTCTTTCAATTGACAACTTAAACCTTCTTTGAGTTTTAAGTATATTTCTACTTTTTATACTTAAAATTCAAATGAAAGGCTAATTGATCTCTTCATTAATTAAATTCATAATATTACCTCCATTCATGAAAGATTTTGGTGTAAATCCAAAATACTGTGTTTCATATTCTTCTAATGGATCCTCGTCCGATTCGTCTCTATCACACTCACTGACACTTCTGAGTACAGATCCTTCAGAAAACACGCTGTCACTCACAGATGCCATTGTTTTATGTGCTGAAAAATTCAAATATTTAAGGAATGACTGTAATATTTTTTCTGTCTATGAAGAAATAACATCAAAAATGTGGTGCACACTGAATAACCCGCGTAGCAGGTTATTTTAAAGTGTGCACCACATTTTTTATGTGATTTCGAATAGACAGAAAAAATATAACAGTCATTTCTTATAATTTAATTCTAAATTCCATTTTAAACCGGAGTAAACCATGAAAAAATGTTGATGACGTCACGGTCACATGACAAAATTATGTCTATGAGCTAATAAACAAAACAATGTCAGCCAATCAGAAGACGCGTTCCATCCAAAATTAAATTATTGTTAGAGGACCATTTAGGTAAACGATCCTTAGAGTGAATGCATGGAAGATGCTATAATACAGATGTATGTATCCGTATCCAGTTTTCAAAAAATCATCTCACTTTAAAGAATGACTTACAATGAGAATCTTGTAGATATATAAGTATGAAACATATACTTTTTTTTTGTTTTTTTGTTTTGTTCTAACTATTGAATCAAATGTCTTTTGAACTTTTTTATGGTAAACAAATTTTAAAAATGAAAGTGTACAACAAAAACCATTTTGCTCAAATTTAAGTTGGAACAAGTTGTTAAATTATCTTAACCTTTACTTCTGTTGACTTCTGTTGACACAAATTTGGTTCCAGGTGTTTCAACTGGAATATTTTGTGGATTATTCGTGGAGATACTAGTACTAACTCTTTCACATGACTTAGAAACATTTTCAGGTGATTTAAAAGTGAATTTATCACAGTCAGATAAATTTTGTTTTTTATTTTCATGCAGGTCAATATTTTCAATTTTTTCTGTTGTTTCTTTCACTAATAATTCGTCTTTTGTAGTAATATTAGAATTTCCATAAGCATCTTCCAAAAATGATGGAGAAGTCACTGTTATTGCAGGTATTCTTTCCTCTTGATTATCTTCACATATACTTCTCCGTTTTCTTGTTTCTTTGTCGTCTTGAGATGACAAACTTCTCTTTCTGTTTCTTTCTTCAGACATAATGACAAAATCTCTAAAAAACAATCATTATTACGTATTAATATATATATAATGCAAGCTTTCATTATGTTTTTCTCATCTTTCTCTCCAGGGGAGATTAAGTGGTCAGAGAATCAAATAAGGAATTTTTTTCAACTTTCTATTTGAAAACTTTCAAGCAAAAAGATTTAATTAGGAAGAGTTTAAAAAAAATTTATAGTCAATATCAGTGTATGCACAAATTTCTTATTATATGACCCATATCTAATATATGATATTAGATAATAATTACATTACTTGTATGTTTCATAATAATCTGTACTTTTGATTGGCTGACAACAATTATGAGACATCGTAATGATATTTTATTTTGCAATAAAAACAACATTCATGACTGCATATGCTTCTGATGACAATGTTAATTAAAAGAAAGAGGTTCCAATGTCCCCTGCGTTGCACATATTTTATATTTCCAAGGGGCATAACTCTTTAAAAAAAAAGTCAATCGTCCACCATTATATAACTTGTCTGAGATATTGCTGATATTAACCTCTAGTATAAGTTTTATAAAAATCTGGCAAGAATTGTACCCGTGAGAGCGCTAACAAGGCCACTTTCCATAAATTTAATATTTCCAAGGGGCATAACTCTTCAAAAAAAAAGTTGATCGTCCACAATTATAGAACTTGTCCGAGATATTGCTGATATTAACCTATAGCATAAGTTTTATAAAAATCTGGCAAGAATTGTACCTGTGAGTGTGCTAACAAATGAAATACCTGGTATAACTTCTTTTTGTAAATTTATAGCGTTTTAAACGTGTTGATCATGCACACATATTTAGTATGAAGCACTTTCTCTCTTCATACAAAATTTGCCTCTGTATTACTGTAAACGCTTTTACATCCCAATAAAATGACAGAAAGGAGCATTCAATTCTTAAATGTGTCAAAAGGAGTTGTTGGATTTCATATAGTGTTTATCACATTGCCTATTCCATTAATAAAATCTGACTACTATATCAGAAGAAACTTTTAATATAATTTCAAAACCATAGCACAATTTAATTTTATTGCCATAATATAAAATTTTCTGTCTCTTTTCAACCTGAGTCATCATTAGTCATGGCTTTATATGTACTAGTAGGCTAGACAGGCAGGTTTATTTTTGAGGATTATCCAAAATATACCTAAAAATGACATTTGCAATCAGACTGAGCATTTGAGTTGCTTATTCTTGAGCTGAACTGTATTGATTTTGAAGCATTAGAATGTGCTTTAATATTTAGTCACTTTTTATCTTTGAATCTAATCTAATTTGGGTTAATGATGTAGGGTATTGTGCCAGATTATCATATAATAAAAAAAATTGTTATATTTAATTTTTATGTTTTCAAATACCTATATTGTATCTTTGAAGACAAGAACAAGACCTTTAAATAACTGCTGAACAAACATCGAGTGATACATCTGAAAAATATGACCGATTCCCAACTCTATCCAATACGTATGATTCATATCATTTCCATTACCAGAAAAACTCTTTTATATATACTGATTTCTTATGTCATTTAAATGTTTTATGGGCCAACTGGATCCCTGCATCTTTTAGCTAACAAAGTCAATGTGCCTGCTTGTCATTTTTAGAATACCTGTTCTTATTCTTCTGTACATAGTCCAACCCTGCCTAAAGAAATATATTAATTTTATCATTCAACACATTTATCTGAGCAGTCATAAGGAAATTATCCCCATTAGAATAGACAACTTTCAAATTCGTGCACTTTCCCGTAAATTTCCTATGTCACAATGCTTTTGTTATAACGTCATAGTTAGAACTGATTGTTCTTTGAAGTTGTTTATGCTGATAGACCTCGGGTCAAAAGGTGTAACTCATTCATAAAAAACAACTCGAGATTGGTGTATATTCATCCCTTTGCTCAACTTACTGATGCAGATTTTATGCCCAACAAACCCACAGATGACGTCATAAAATGTCACCTTAAATCAAACTATTTGATGGAAAGATAACGATTGGAATCAAACATATTGAATGTACCCGGAAGTCCATTACTAGAGTAAGTGTGCAACCCTCTATACAGAAAGGCGATCACGCGGTCACCGTACTTCCAACTGTGACTGAAACAGGATTTGAGCGAGATTTCTATTAAAGGTAACAAAAATCAATGGCCAGTTTTTGCAATGCATTCTGGGTAGAGATAATTTATGCAAAACACCCTTTAACTCAATTAGCACACAGCTGAAAATAATGTTTGACCATGGACGTGTTAATGAATAGCAGATCCTAGATACCATATTATAACAGTGTCATGACATGAGTCATGGTGATTGTTTTAATGTTAAATTATAAAAATATTGGTATTATTTATCAATTTAAAAACTACAATTATTATTGTCGGAATAAAAAAACGCTTACTTCTTACTACAATTCACGTTTAGTTTGAAAAATTTGCCATTAAAAAGTTAGGTTTGACAATGTTTGAAACAGAAAATTGTGCATCCATATACAGTACAAGTAACACTAAATTAGGAATGAGTTTAAAAGAAAAAACATCACATTATATTTATTTTAAGAATGTATTTTATGTTTTACAAATTTTAAGAAATTTTAGGAAATAAAGAGTTTTTGTTTTAAAGTTGAATGAAAATTCTGCAGATATATCCATTTTTAGCAAAATTAGCAAATTTTACCCTCGATTTTGAAAATAAAGAGAGAAAACATTAATATTATGCCCTTTCTTCAATTTCGAATATCTTCAATCCTGAGTAAGATCTTGACGGTAATTCTACCTAGGATAATGTTGTGGACTGACAAAGGTTGTCATTTCAGTCAGATATTGTAACGTTTATCCGTTAAAAAAGATGTTAAAAAAACAACACGCGTGTTGAAATGTTATAGATTAAAATTGTAGGACAAGTTGCAATCACAATCTTTATAAACAAATAAGTAATGAATATATAATGTTTATGTAAATACACTTCATACTTAATTATGATAAAGTCTTACTGTAAGACAAACTGTTTGAATTTGTTCGAGTCTTCAATAAATCTCAAGGGTTGAGTTGGGTAAAGAAATATGGTAATCCATGGAATTGTCCGGTTCACACAGTAAACCCCTTTCTTACAAGCGTGGGATGTATAAATTAGCAGCCACGTCAGGTAGGAGGAGGGACGTTAAATCCAGAACCTTGTGTATTCAGGATGAATGTTACGCTCGCTGCATGTTAAATAACGCTTGTGACAACTCTTTGATATTTGCCACTGAATGTTAAGCAGTCAACACGTGATAAATCAAAACTTAAATCTGAATGATATTCAGGCCTGAGGTGTCTTCAGTCTTGCGTTTATAAAATGACCTAAAAAAGGACCATAGGGACATTGCATTGATGACTCAAGCACATCTTATGAGGGAGAACGTAATGACAGATAGGCAGGAGTAAAATATATGCATCTTACATTAAAATAGATTAAAAACAAGAGACTGTTGAAATTCAAAATTGTTTTGAAGCCAGCTGCAGCAACAAATATTCTTTTTTTTTAGACATATGTACATGTAGTTCTGTACTAGTAGGATTCAGACTACTAGGGAAGAAGAAACCTGTCTTTCGTTTATACATCACGGTATATAGCTAGCTTCCTTGATGCCGTAAATATTAAACCGAGACATAATTCGTCAACACAACGTTCTATTAAAAAAATGGAAGCAATTATGACTATATTTTGACAAAAACAACTATATCCTTTAAATAGACGATAAATTTTTAGTCAAAGCAGATTTAATACAGTTTTTATAGTTTTCATTTACCTCAAGCGCAATTTAATGATAAATGGTACGAATGTATTCTTTTATAAAATTTTATATCATTTTCTAAATGTTGATTGATTGATTGATTGATGTTTAACGCCACTTTCAACACTATCGGCTATTTCCTGGTGGTCAGTTTTTATTGGTGGAGGAAGCCTGAGTCCCTGGAGAGAACCACGGACCTTCAGTAGGAAAACTGACAATCCAAGTCAATTAAGATGAGATTGGAACTCACAACCTCAGTGTTGACTGGCTAGTAATACAATAGTTTGACTACTTAGACCACTCAGCCACGGGGGCACCTCTAAATGTTGAAAATGAAGTTTTAAATAAATGGCAATAAGAAACTACCGCATTAAGTTGGCTCATTTTATTTTCAACAAACTGATAATTAACCAAACACTCAAGGAGACTAATTAACAGCTGAGACTACTATAACACATGTGTTATAGTAGCCTCAGTTAACAGCTATCTGTTTGATGTCAATGATGATAACATTTCTACGCATGATTCCATGGGTAGAAATGTTATTACAATTATACTACAGTCTAGTAAGATCAGTCATGGAATACTGTAGTCCAGCATGGTAAATAGCAGAAGCAAAAGACCTGCAAAAACTTGACAGAGTACAGAGAAAAGCACTAATCCTATGCATGGATATGCCTACAACATCTGGCAGAGAAGCACTAGAAGTCGAAACAGGAGTTATGCCAATAGACCTTAGGCTAGAACAAATAGCCATAAAAGAGATAGCAAAGATTAAATCCAAATCTGCACAGGAACCCATCAAACAGCAACTTGTGAGGTATGAAGATCAGGACACCTATGACAAGTACCCAATGGGCAAAGCATTAAGCCAAGCAGCAGAAATGGACAAACAGACGAAGATTAACATCAATCTCTTAGAACCTGAGTTTACCTACAGACTGGGAGAAACTCAAATGACCCAATCAAAACCTTCGTATTGGAGTTGACTAGGCAACTCAAAATCAAGGACAAGTGAGCAACAAGAACTTTGCCAGGAAACCATTAACCAACTCATGGGAGATTGCGCACAAGAACAAGCAATATCGTTCACAGATGGATCATGCTTAGGGAACCCAGGACCCTGTGGAGCAGGAGCAATTATCTATGCTGAACACATTAAACCTGCTACAAGACCTGTGGCACAAAGAGGATCCATCCTCCTGGCGGAACTTGTAGCGATTCTCATGGTCCTTGAATACTGCATTACAGAAAATATGTACAACGCAATACAAAAAATCAAAATTTTCTCTGACAGCCAAAGCGCCGTGGGATTACTAACACTGAACTGGGCCCCAAATAGCTACATCTCCGTAATAAGAGAAATAAAAGAAAACATTGAGCATCTTAGGCAAAAAGGACTAAATGTAATCATATCATGAACACCAGGACATGCCAATATAGCTTGCAATGACGAGGCTGACATCCTTGCAAAAACAGCAGCACAGGAAGCAAAAGAACTACCACTGGAAAATAACGTCAACACTACAGGACGTCAAACAGGCAGCCTATAAAAGTACAGGAGAAAAATGGCAGAGAAGATGGGAAATATCTGAGAGAGGCAGAGACCTTTACGAAAAAAATACCAACTACGAAACACTCAATTATGTATGATTTTCCCACTAAAAGACATTTCAGTATATTCGCCCAACTAAGAACTGGCTATACAGAACTCAACTACTACAAGAATCTAGTAGGCCGAACCAACGCCATAGAGTCATGCAACTGTGGAGCACCTGAAACACCTCACCATTTCCTTCTGGAGTGTCCCTGCTATGAGAACAATCGAGAAGATATGTTACAACATTGTATCCAAAGAGGTTGGGATCAGAAACCTGAATTTAGCTACTATGCTAACGAGACTAGACGGCGAGAACAGCGAAGAGACAAAAGCCAAACTACAAACAGTGGCACATTACATTGACAGAACAGGCAGATTTGATACTGCTGTTACTCAATCCCAATCTTAACCAGCGCATACTAATTTAAAGCACAGAGAAGAAAATACGCTGAGAAAAATGCACCAAAGAGAAAACCTGCACATTGGGAAAATTCGTGCCAACAGGCCTTAAGTTTGATGATTTAGGATTTTCATAGTTGAAACACACGATTTTGTAGGACCACCTATAGTGCTTTCCAATGATAACGGGGACTGTGTGATCGTCCAGCTATATAGTACAGCTTGCACACTTCCCCTAGTAATGGACTTCTGATGTAACAGCTGATACCATTGTTTCAATAGTTGAAGATAAGTCATTCATGATTCAAATTGTATTATGCAAGGTATCTACCAAATATTAATTACAATATTATTATATATCCCACTAAGTCTGGGAAATCAGCAGCAAACCCTTAATTGTATTAATGTAGACTGACCACTACTGGCTTCTACTGTAATTTTATGTCCTTCGACAGAGTTCAAAATTTGGCGCTTTCACTGCATAATCTCTAAATGTAAACAAAGTTTAGTTAATACAACCATATCATGTCATATCGTAAAATACTAATTTTCTTATCTATGTTTTAAAATCAAACAATACTGACGTATACAAAACTTAAAATCTTTTTCTTTGTGACGCTAATTTTATGAGATTATCTTTTCATCATTGTCAGTTGTGCGATTTCTTTCATCTGGAATCCTTCGTTCTTAGAAAGTGTTGCGGTTTCGTTTGGTTATGCAATCATTGATGTGGAACATGTGCTGACAGACGATCTTATACTGTGGTTGAACGGAATAATAAGTGACCATGGATGAAACATTGAAACATTATAATCCAAACCCGACCCTCACCACCAATCCAATATCGAAATTGTTCTTTTGGTAAGTATTTTGTAATGATTACGTACTAACACTTTTGTTTTTTGTATAATAGTGTCAAAATTTAGGACTTAATACAATGATGCCAACAGTAATTATATAATATTGATTAAATATTTCAGCAAACATAAGAGGCAGATTGATTAATCAGTTTCAATCCAATGACAAAAGGTCATATTGTACCTTTCATGACCATCATGACCATGATGACCAATATAAAATGAACTTTTGCTTTGAACAGGTTGGGGATTATCTACCAAATGGTTTATAATATCCAAATGGGATATAATTTTAATGTGCAAAAATAGTTTTGTTGGATTCAAGGGAAAATATTGCAATGAGGAAATGAAGAGTTACCATTATGACATGTTACAGATACAATGTAAAAAATGTATCTGAAATCTCAGTCTTCAATCATATTTTGTCTTATATATATTATAAGTTCATCTGATCTACATTTTTGTTGTATACATGTACATAATAATAGACCAATACTTCTAAAAAAAATGTTTTTGAGAGTGATTAAAAAAACTGTTACATCTATTTCCATCATAATTAAATTCAAAAACAGCTAGATTACAAACCAGGTTTATAACACAACTTTCATACTTCATGAATTTAAGAGTCAAATTTTGCAACAAGAAATTTTACATGTGTTTTCTTTGTTCTTTGTGGCTGAGGTTCAAACTTAATTAATGAATGACCAAGATGTGTATATGTGTATACACCTAAGTTTGTAATGTATATTTTTAGATTCCTGCTAGAAAATCAATTTTCCTAGTAGGAATTTATGAAAAATATCCTACCAGGAATATTCAAATTAGCAGGAAAATTTGACAAATATCCAGGTAGGAATTTTACTTTCCTAATTTGAATATTCCTGGTAGGAATCACATTATTCCTACTAAGAAAATCCTGCTAATTTAAATTTTTCGGCTGTTTTTCCTGGCGGATTCCTGCTACAAATCAAGCAGGAATATGCACACTTTCCTGGTAGGAATTCTTAACAAATTCCTACTAGATTCCTTGTACATTTCTGTAGGACTGGTTCATACAGGTTATAAAGCCTCGATGTAATTCATTTCGTTAAAGGCATTTTTTCTAACGAATTATAAATGATTGAAACAGTTTTCCCAAAATGTTGTGTCTGCAAACACCGTTGATAACTTTAAAATACAACTTGATCATCATTGGGAAGATGTTATAGACCAGTTCTAGTGATAAATTATTTTTATTACAATTTTTTATTGTTTCTTAATATGAGTGGATTGACATTAGGAAGAAATTAAATACCAGCTCTTATGATGAATTTGGACTTCTTTAAATATTAACTATTTAAAATTTGAATTATTCGTTAACCAAAAGTGACCCCATAAAATGCAGGATTGTTATGAGTTTAGCTTTTAAAACAAGTACGAATTAGGGTGGGCTAAAAAAGGATTGAATTTCCTTACACATGAGCCCTTAAAAGACTCTACAGGTAGTATAATGCATGAGATATAAAATAAAAATGAAATCAAGCATGTTATCAAACTGACAAAGTATACAAATTAGTGAACAATGCAAAGTTCAAACTTTCATTAAAAAAACCAAACATATAACATAGAAACTAGGATGGAGTTAATATAGTATTGAGCAATGACTTTCATGTACAAAAAACAAATCCGGGTTACAAACTAAAACCAAGGGAAACACATCAACTACATGTATAAGAGGAAAACAACGAAACAACAGAAACACTGAAGTGAACAAAAAACAAACGACAATCCTGTAACTAATAGGTGTTTGATAAATTCAAGTCAAATTACAGGACCACCAGATTTTCTCAAGGACCACCAGATTTTAAGTCTTGGTGGTCCCAATGACCACCAGGAAAAAAAAGATTTCGAGAACTCTGAATTTCTATGTATTATCCAATTTTATGAACATCTAGGTTGCTTAATATCAAGTCAATATCTTAATAATATTTGTGTAGTAGATCAACTTAATAATCCAATAGGCCAATTATCATTCATATCGTAGAAATTTAATATTTTAAATGATATGCCTATATATCCTTCCAATGTTATACAGATTTTTAAATTTGGATAAACAGAAACTTAAATGGAAATTGAAAAAAAGAAACTGATGTGATTAATTATGGTAAAGGAAATACATAAAACTTTCCCCTAATAATAGGGATTCAGAAATAGTTGGTGTTTACCTGGCTATAATATTTTTTGCTAATTGAACTGTCCCATTGAATTATAACATACATGTAGGAGAGGATGTTTGTAATTTTTATACGCCCGTATTATGGTATACAAATGTCGTCTGTCCGTCTGTCTGTCCAGACATGTCGCACTGTAACTTGAGAACGACTTGTCCAAATTTCATAAAACTTAACATGGTTGTTTCTTATGATGGTCAAACGATCTGTATACTTTTTGGTGAAAATAAGATTAAAACTTTTTGAGTTACGGGACTTAGTAACTAAAACAGGTGTGTGTTTTTTTTCACGTCGCACCGTATCTCAAAAACAATTTATGATTATTGCTTAAAACTTTACACACTTCTTAGTTTTATTAATCTTAAGATCTGTATACTTTTTGGTGATGATTTAAAATTTAATTTTAGAGATATTGAGTATTTTGTTAAAAAAGGGGGAGGGGTTTTTCACATGTCGCGCCGTATCTCAAAAACAGTTTATGATTATTGCTTAAAACTTTACACACTTCTTAGTTATATTAATCTTAAGATCTGTATACTTTTTGGTGATGATTCAAAATTTTATTTTTGAGTTATTGAGTATTTTGTAAAAAAAGGGGAGGGGTTTTTCACATGTCGCACTGTATCTCAAAAACGATATATGATTACATGTATTACTTAAAATTTTATACACTTCTTAGTTATATTAATCTAAAGATCTGTATACTTTTTGGTTTTGATTCAAAATTTTATTTTTGAGATATTGATTTTTTTTTTTTTTAAAAGGGGGATTTTCACATGTCGCGCCGTATCTCCAAAACGATTTATGATTATTGCTTTAAATTTTACACACTTCTTAGTTTTATTAATCTAAAGATCTGTATACTTTTTGGTTTTGATTCAAAATTTATTTTAGAGATATTGAGTTTTTTGTAAAAAAAAGGGGGTTTTTGCATGTCAGGCCGTATGTCAGAAACTATTTATGATTATTGCATAAAAATTCACACACAAGACGACGGGCGTATCATGCGCTCATGGCACAGCTGTTTATTTTACCTGTATGACCATAATGACGAAAGGACATTTGCGCTCCAAACATTATGAACATTTACACTTAAACTTGAATTCACCTGAAATGAATTGACTGTTTATTTGCGCTTTTAACCTATTGAAGTTTACCTGTAATCTAAACCCAAATTACCAAAGTCAAGGCTAGAAGATGTTCACACAAGTACTTTGATAGTTATCCCATACAGACCACACAATCAGAAACATTTTATTAGTCCCCTACCGACGAAGTTGAATGGGACTTTAGGTTTGCACTCCTTCCGTCTGTCCATCTGTCCGTCTGTCCATCTGTCAGTCGGGCAAATCAGCTTTCCACACTTTTTTTCTTTGTTCTTGAAGATATTGATTTGATATTTGGTATATAGTTTTATCATGACAAGTTATAGATCAAGTTCAAATTTTGTTCGGTCTGATGATTTAGTCCAGAGTTATGGACCATAACTCTGGACCATATCTAATGTAAGAGTACTTTGTTAAACCATATTTCTGTACAAAGGGAGATTACTCATTTTTTAAAAGACATTCTTTGATAAATTATTTGAAGAATTTTTTGGCAGGTTTGTTTGTTATTTAGTATAAACTAATTTTCTGAATGCTATATACATGATATATATAAAAAAATTATGAAAAGAAATCTTTAATTAGATAATAATCTATTTTTATTAATGTATATATTTCAATACATTACATTGTGTAGATAAAAGTTGTTGACATTTTATAGATAAGTTACAAATCTATATTAGTTTGTGACAAATGAAAGAAAAATATTTGGAACTATTAATTATCATGATTATATTTGATTATAATTTGAAAATAGATATACACTGTATTACATCATATCTAATTTTAGAAAACTATTAATCATATCTAATGTTTTTTTCACTCATATAATCAGTTTTCCACACTGTTTTTAGTCATGCTTGAAGATATTGACATGATATTTACTTTTTGTTTACACCATGACAAGTTATAGAACAAGTTAGCATTTTGTTCCAGTAAAATGAATTTTTACCCGGTAGGGGACTATGTATTGCCATGCAATACTCTCAGAATGCTTGTTCAGGTACATTTTGTACATGTGATCACATGTATACAATAAAAAACAACATTGTTATTGATGGTACATTCAAATTTTGCCTTTAATTCTTCAAGCAGATTTTATACTATTCATGGATTTAAAAGTAGAAACTTATATTCCTCTTGTGCTCTTTCTATTGTTTTGGAAAGTCAGAGGAAGTTTATATTAATTTTTTCACTATTTGTGAAGACCAAAATTATTTGTTTTTTTAACCACCTACTAGCTGTTCATGTTGACTTTGAAGAAAGAGTCATGGTTGTTTTAATGAATGAATACACTTTGTGATTTATACTCAAGATTATTTATTTTTTTATTGCAAACAGTACTATTAATGTTAAGGATTTTAAAAGTACAAAGGTTACATTGTTTACATGTAGATTTTTTATTTCACAAAATAAACTTATTAGACACATATTAGAAGTACAAATGTACATTGTACCTAATTTTATAGAAATAAAAGACGTTACTTTTTTCTTTTTAATTTATACTGAATTATATTTATTTTTTTTCCAAATTCTTATGAAATTTTTGAAATGAATTTTCAACAACAAGAAAGAAATTTGTGGAGTATTGGTCAGTGGAAAAGTATTTTAAGCTGCATATATAATAAATAATATATATGGATGTGCTTTGTATTGGATATAAGATTATTTTTAAACATTTAACCTGTCCTTTCAAAAAGTGCAAATGTCCTGCATCGATAAATACGAGAGATATTGTTATCAGTGGAGTTTGTTCAATGGGAACTTTAATTTTCTCCTTGAAAAAAAATTCATTCATTGATTAATTTGCATTGTTACTGTACCAAAAAAAAAAACCTTCTAGTTATAAAAATGCATTTACCACTGAATAAAAGAATCTGGCAAATTTTTTGATGCTCAATACAAGTTATCATCTACAATGTAGAAAAAAATAACTGTCAACATAACATTAGGAATCATGCTTTTGTGAAGTTCTAAATTTCCAGTGTAATTTACAATGAGCAGCATAATGTTTTTTCTCTTTAAATATTTTATTTTATTTTGTAGCATGTAATTGACAGTAATCATGGTAATCGAAAAGTGATGTAATTTCTTTTGATAAAGAAAGTCCTTTACATATAGAATAATGGCATTTTTAATTTTGGTACTGACTTTATCAGCAAGAATATCAAGCGATCCCTCAAGGGCGTGATGATATTCAATCAAGCTGATGAAGTCTGTATAAAAAAATAAAATTCCAGTATTCTTTTTATCTGCAATTTCTCTTAACAATATGTTTTTTGGTTGAGAATATGAAATGAAATAAATTAGTTATTTAAATTATTTTTACACAAACAAAAAGTTGTGATAGTCATATTGTTGTTCGGTTGTATGAATGAAGCTGCATGTATTTCATTGATAAATAGACACTGATGGACATGAACATGCCACGTTGCTGCACTGATATGTGACGTCATTACCATTGCCTAGTATTAACAATTATCAAGTTATGTTCATGATCTAAACAAATATCAGGCAACTTTTGGATCAAAGGAATTTGCCAATAAATACAAAATTTAGAGGAATCAATTACACAAAAATCTTTCAAGTAATAATTATTAATGGGTAATAATTGAAAATAATCTTGCCCATCCCTGTCTGAAAGATCTAGGGACTTACATTATTGTTGTTTGAACAGTACGTTTACAACACCAAGAGGGTAAAAACCAAAGACCTGCACATAATAAGCTCTTTAAAACACACTGAAAGAAGAAGTTCACAACCAAAAACAATATTAAAATGGATATAAACTCATCATACATGTAGATACCAGGATTAAAATTTTGTGTGCCAGACACCTTTCGCCTACAACAGACTCATCAGTGACGCTTGAATAAAAAATGTTATAAAGGCCAAATAAGGTAACGAAGTTGAAGAGCATTGAGGACCCAAAATATGTATAGGATATAATGTAGTTGTTGGCCCTTTTTCAATATTTTTGGGGGAAATGGAAATATTTTCTTTTTCATGTGTATAATTTTAATCTGACAATTCGGACAAATAGTTTATTGCAACAGGGCTAATTTTTATACGACCAAAAATTTTTGTGGTTGTATATTGGTATGACGTTAGGCGTCGTCGTCGTCGTCCGAAGACACATTGGTTTCGCACTCTAACTTTAGTTTAAGTAAATGGATCTCTAGGAAATTTTACCATAAGGTTCAATACCACAAAAGGAAGGTTGGGATTGATTTTGGGGTTATGGTACCAACAGTTAAGGAATTAGGGGCCAAAAGGGCCAAAATAAGCATTTTGTAACTTCCAGACAATAACTTGTGTGTAAGTGTATGGATCTCTCTGACATTGTACCACAAGGTTCCATATCACAAAGGGAATGCTGGGACTGATTTTGGGGTAATTGCCTCAAAATTTTAGGAATTAGGGGCCAAAAGGGGCAAAAATAAGCATTTTCTAGTTTCAGGACAATAACTTGTGTGAAGTGTATGGATCTTTCTGAAATTGTACTACAAGGTTCCATATCACAAAGGAAAGCTGGAATTGAGTTTGGGGTAATTGCCCTAAACGTTTAGGAATTAGGGGCCAAAAGGGCCAAAATAAGCATTTTCTAGTTTCCAGACAATAACTTGTGTTTAAGTGTATGGATCTCTCTGAAATTGTACTGCAAGGTACCATACCTCATTGAAGGCTGGGATTGAGTTTGGGGGTGATGAATCATAAGGGGGTTCAAAAAATTGGGGGGGGGGGATTTTTTTCCCTTTTCTTCCTTTTTTCCTTTTTTTTTCTTTAAAATTTTCCATTTTAAGTTGGTTATTTCTGATTTATATTTAAAAGCAAATAATAATGATATGGCAGGAGATACACACCAAACAGGATGTGTAAATTATTATATAATAAGTATTGTGCAATAGCAAGAAATTTTCAATTGCACAGTATTGCGCAATAGCAAGAAATCTTCAATTGCACAGTATTGCGCAATAGCAAGAAATATCCAATAGCACAATATTGCACAATAGGAAGAAATTGTCAATTGTACAGTATTGCACAATAGCAAAAATATTCAATTGCACAGTATTGCGCAATTGCAAGAAATATTTAATTGCACAGTATTGTGCAAAGAAGATACTTTGTATAAATTGCTTATTTCTTGACCAATTTCAATGGGGTTTTATTCTTTAATTCTTGGGGTTCTTTAATATGCTGAATCTAACCATGTATTAAGTTTTTGTATTTTGGGCCCGTTTTAAATTGGTCCACATTGAGGTCCAAAGGGTCAAAATTAAACTTTGTTTGATTTCATCAAAATTGAATTATTGGGGTTCTTTGATATGCGAATCTAACCGTGTATTTAGATTTTTAATTTTTGGTCCCGTTTTCAAATTGGTCTACATTAAAGTCCAAAGGGTCCAAAATTAAACTTAGTTTGATTTTAACAAAATTGAATTCTTGGGGTTCTTTGATATGCTGAATCTAATCATGTATTTAGATTTTTGATTATGGGCCCAGTTTTCAAGTTTGTCCAAATCGGGGTCCAAAATTAAACTTTGTTTGATTTCAACAGAAATTGAATATATGGGGTTTTTGATATGCTGAATTTAACCATGTATTTAGATTCTTAATTTTGGTCCGTTTTCAAATTGGTCTACATTAAGGTCCAAAGGGTCCAAAATTAAACTTAATTTGATTTTAACAAAATTGAATTCTTAGGGTTCTTTGATATGCTGAATCTAAACATGTCTTTAAATTTTTATTATGGGCCCAGTTTTCAAGTTGGTCCAAATCGGGTCCAAAATTAAACTTTGTTTGATTTCAACAAAATTGAATATATTGGGTTCTTTGATATGCTGAATCTAACTATGTATTTAGATTTTTGATTTTTGGGCCCCATTATCAACTTTGTCCACATTGAGGTCAAAGGGTCCAAAATTAAACTTTTTGTTTGATTTCAACAAAATTGAATATATGGGGTTCTTTGATATGCTGAATCTAACCGTGTATTTAGATTCTTAATTTTGGTCCGTTTTCAAATTGGTATACATTAAGGTCCAAAGGGTCCAAAATTAAACTTAGTTTGATTTTAACAAAATTGAATTCTTAGGGTTCTTTGATATGCTGAATCTAATCATGTATTTAGATTTTGATTATGGGCCCAGTTTTCAAGTTGGTCCAAATCGGGTCCAAAATTAAACTTTGTTTGATTTCAACAACAATTGAATATATTGGGTTCTTTGATATGCTGAATCTAACCATGTATTTAGATTTTTGATTTTTGGGCCCTGTTATCAACTTGGTCCACATTGAGGTCAAAAGGGTCCAAAATTAAACTTTGTTTGATTTCAACAAAATTGAATATATGGGGTTCTTTGATATGCTGAATCTAACCATGTATTTAGATTTTTGATTTTGGGCCCGTTATCAACTTTGTCCACATTGAGGTCAAAAGGGTCCAAAATTAAACTTTGTTTGATTTCATCAAAATTGAACTCTTAGGGTTCTTTGATATGCTGAATCTAACCATGTATTTAGATTTTGGATATTGGACCATAATAGGTGAATTTCAATTTAAAATTTTAAGTTCTTAGACCACTTTATTCTGAAATATTGAGGTGAAAAATCATTCTGTTGGATGTGTACTTTGTATGTTTACTAGTTCTTGGCATAAACTTTTCAGCATGTTACATTTTGTACTTTGGATATGGACTAGGAAATTATTGAACAAACAATAACTTATACACTTTAATTTGATAAATCATCATATTTATATATGATTAGTACTTTACTACTTAGAACTATTTTTACTTATTATGAAATAATTATACATGGAATAACACTTGACATAATAACTAATTTACAAATAGTAATTCGATATAAGTATATTTATATGTGTGATGCAAATTGAGGAACAGAAGTGAAAGATGAATAATTGCTGCTGCATTATTTAGATCCAACTGTTCCCATTGTGGAACTAGCTTAGTAGCCAGTGTTCCTTATGCCATAATGCACTGTGATATGTTTGTTCTCCATGCAGTTATGTTTAAACTAAGTACATGTACAGTGTATCAAACAGCTGAAACTACAAGATGGGGTTAAGGGTTTATAAGGATCACAGGGTGCATACACTACAGAAAAGTAAGCAAATGATTAACTATCAACATGTAGACTGCCAAAGTAAGAAAGCAAGTCATTATAAACAGAATTATACATAAAATATGCCTATATATATCTATTAAACTACAAAATTAAATATCAGTGATGACTACAGAGCTTAAAGCATTATGGTATCCTTGTCTAGAACAAAAGATTAAAAGAAATTACACGAAAATACCCTTAGAGCCATAGATCAATGTCTAGGTGTTGTAAGGTGACCAATCATCATAACTCTTTTCACTCTTTGGTAGAATATTATTAGATATTTTTCCTACCTATATGTACATTGTACCTACCCAAAGTATAAAATCTATGTCAGGAGAGGGGAAACCAACATGTACATTGTACCTACCCAAAGTATAAAATCTATGTCAGGAGAGGGGGGACCAACATGTACATTGTACCTACCCAAAGTATAAAATCTATGTCAGGAGAGGGGAACCAACATGTACATTGTACCTACCCAAAGTATAAAATCTAAGTCAGGAGAGGGGAAACCAACATGTACATTGTACCTACCCAAAGTATAAAATCTATGTCAGGAAGTATAAAATCTAAGTCAGGTCAGAGGGGAACCAACATGTACATTGTACCTACCCAAAGTATAAAATTTAAGTCAGGTAGTATAAAATCTAAGTCAGGAGAAACCAACATGTACATTGTACCTACCCAAAGTATAAAATCTATGCCAGGAGAGGGGGAACCATCATGTACATTGTACCTACCCAAAGTATAAAATCTAAGTCAGGAGAGGGGAAACCAACATGTACATTGTACCTACCCAAAGTATAAAATCTAAGTCAGGAGAGGGGGAACCAACATGTACATTGTACCTACCCAAAGTATTAAATCTAAGTCAAGAGAGGGGAAACCTACATGTACATTGTACCTACCCAAAGTATAAAATCTAAGTCAAGAGAGGGGGAACCTTAGCCTTGCATGTAAAGGGAAGATTTAAAAAAAAATTAAATGATTGTTCTTTCTGTCTTTCATGACACTTATTAATACCAATTACCAATTGTTTTATTTATTCAAACACACCTGTCATACATGTAGTTTGTTTGTTGGCAGCCTTGAATACAAAATTTCAAATGATTGCATATCTGAAATTCCAATGACCATAGATAGTAGTCAGTCAAAACATTGTTTGTTTATACACTATTTAGAGTGTCCTAGACACATTAGCTAATTATATGAATGTAACATTGACCAGACCTGTTATCATGGTCATTATGGTTCGTTTAAGTGATAATGAGATTTTAGATGTAATAATAATTTTCAGCCAATTACAATCAAATTCCAGTTGTAAAACTTTGTGAATTTCCTTCCTCAAAACCTTTTATACAAATTTTGACAGTTATGTATTTATAATGATGTTTGTTTCACAATGATCTGATTATTATCTTACATCATTAAAACAGAAATATATGTTTCAACAACATATAATTTATTAAGAAAAATCTATGGATTGATAATTGGAGATTTGATGATTTTAAAACAAATTTAAGAACGTTTTAACTGATTTATGTGCTTTTTATTCAATTGTTCATCTATTTTGAAAGAATTCATTCAGTAATATTTCCTACATGTAAAATCAACAGGAACAGTTCTAAACTAGACAGTTATGATTTGTACTTTTAAAGTTTGAAAAGCAAATATCCTAGACATTATTGAAGCTACAACTTAATTATGTATGTTTTAACTAAAAAGCTATTTCCCCTGTGTCAGGAGAATATCTTCATATTTACAGTTTGCATGAAGAGATCATTTATAAGTATCCCAAAATTGAATTGTTATAAGTATTTAGCAATTCAGCCTTCACCAAACCACATCCATACATGTGACCCCAGAAAAGCCTTTGAACTTACAGGTTTGTTATGACTGTAACTCAGACACTTTATAGCTAAAAAGAATCAAATTATGGGAAAATATTTTCAACTTAATTTGAAATTGAAAATAAAATAAGGAAATTTTATTTGGAGACAGGCTTGTGTAAAATGATTCATAATATTTCATTTCGCCTTGCTAACATCTTTTTTGTTGGATCTTTTTCAAATGTGGATGAGTTAATAATAAGAAAAAAATCTTCAATGGGAAAATTTTTTTTGTGAGGAGGTCTTTTGAAAATATCTGCATTTCTTTTTGCTCGGAATATATGTACCTTCATTTTTGTCGAGCCTGCGACTTTTGTCACAAAAGCGAGACATAGCGATCCTACATTCCATCGTTGGCTTCGTCGTTGTCGTCGTCAGCGGCGTCCACAAATATTCACTCTGTGGTTAAAGTTTTGAAATTTTAATAACTTTCTTCAACTATCCTGGATTTCTACCAAACTTGGACCGAAGCTTGTTTATGATCATAAGATAGTATCCAGAAGTAAATTTTGTAAAAAAAAAAAAAAATCCTTTTTTTTCCATATTTTACTTCTAAATGGACTTAGTTTTTCTACCAGTTAACATTACCATGATTACATTTACTCTGTGGTTAAAGTTTTACTTAAAATTTTAATAACTTTCTTACTATCCTGGTTTGTATCAAACTTGAGCAGAAGCTGGTCTATGATCAAACTTGAGCAGTATCTAGAAGGAAATTTTGTAAAATTTATTTCCTGTTTTTCCGTATATAACTTATAAATGGACTTAGTTTTTTTCGACACATTGGTTTCGCACTCTAACTTTAGTTTAAGTCAATGGATCTCTATGAAATTTTAACATAAGGTTCAATACCACAAAAGGAAGGTTGGGATTGATTTTGGGGTTATGGTACAAACAGTTAAGGAATTAGGGGCCAAAAGGGGCCAAAATAAGCATTTTGGTAACTTCCAGACATAACTTGTGTGTTAGTGTATGGATCTCTCTGACATTGTACCACAAGGTTCCATATCACAAAGGGAATACTGGGATTGATTTTGGGGTAATTGCCTCAAAATTTAAGGAATTAGGGGCCAAAAGGGGCAAAAACAAGCATTTTCTAGTTTCATGACAATAACTTGTGTGTAAGTGTATGGATCTTTCTGAAATTGTACTACAAGGTTCCATATCACAAAGGAAAAGATGGAATTGAGTTTGGGGGTAATTGCCCAAAACGTTTAGGAATAAGGGGCCAAAAAGGGGCCAAATATAAGTATTTTTCTAGTTTCCAGACAATTACTTGTGTTCAAGTGTATGGATCTCTCTGAAATTGTACTGCAAGGTACCATACCACAAAGGGAAGGCTGGGATTGATTTTTGGGGGTAATTGCCTCAAAGTTTTAGGAATTAGGGGCCAAAAAGGGGCAAAAAACAAGCATTTTTCTAGTTTCAGGACAATAACTTGTGTGTAAGTGTATGGATCTTTATGAAATTGTACTACAAGGTTCCATGTCACAAAGAGAAAGCTGGGTTTGAGTTTGGGGGTAATTGCCCTAAACATTTAGGAATTTGGGGCCAAAAAGGAGTTTTGGTCCCAACAGTTTAGGAATTAGGGGCCAAATTAAACTTTGTTTGATTTCATCGAAAAATTGAACTATAGGGGTTCTTTGATATGCCGAATCTAACCTGTATTTAGATTCTTAATTTTTGGTCCCGTTTTCAAATTGGTCTACATTAAGGTCCAAGGGTCCAAAATCAAACTTAGTTTGATTTTAACAAAAATTGAATTCTTGGGGTTCTTTGATATGCTGAATCTAAACATGTACTTAGTTTTTGATTATGGGCCCAGTTTTCAAGTTGGTCCAAATCGGGTCCAAAATTAAACTTTGTTTGATTTCAACAAAAATTGAATATATGGGGTTCTTGATATGCTGAATCTAACCAAGTATTTAGATTTTTGATATTCGGCCCGGTTATCAAATTGGTCCACATTGAGGTTTAGAGGGTCCAAATGGAACTTTATTTGATTTCATCAAAATTGAATTCTTGGGGTTCTTTGATACGCTGAATCTAACCATGTATTTAGATTTTGGATATTGGAATACCACAAAGGGATGGTAAGAATTGTCTTTGGGAGTTATGGCTCAAAGTGTTAAGGAATAAGGTGCAAAAAGGGGAAAAGGGTTTGCAGGTTAATGGACAATTACTTAAGTACAAAACATAATTTAAAAGGCAGTGTAAGGTTGGTAATTGAAACTCATTTGAATATCTCACCTAAACTGCTTTTAAATTATTTATTTTGAAATTGCCAAAAACTTTATTATTAATAAATTCCATTGAAATTTGCCAATAACTTTAGTTTAATGAACTTCATTGAAATTTGCCAATATAAAATATAGCTGATGAAGCTTTTTGTTTATCTCACCTAAACTGCTTTTAAATTATGTATATTGAAATTTGCCAAAAACTTTATTATTAAATTTCTGATTTATATATAAAAGCAAATAATAATGATAAGGCAAGAGATACACACCAAACAGGATGTGTAAATTAATATATTAAGTATTGTGCAATAGCAAGAAATTTTCAATTGCACAGAATTGTGCAATAGCAAGAAATCTTCAATTGCACAGTATTGCGCAATAGCAAGAAATATCCAATAGCACAATATTGCGCAATAGCAAGAAATTGTCAATTGTACAGTATTGCGCAATAGCAAGAAATATTCAATTGCACAATATTGCGCAATTGCAAGAAATATTCAATTGCACAGTATTGTGCAAAAGAAGATACTTTGTATAAATTGCTTATTTCTTGACCAATTTCAATGGTGTTTTATTCTTGAATTCTTGGAGTTCTTTAATATGCTGAATCTAACTGTGTATTATGTTTTTGGATTTTGGTTCCCGTTTTAAATTGGTCCACATTGAGGTCCAAAGGGTCCAAAATTAAACTTTGTTTGATTTCATCAAAAATTGAATTATTGGGGTTCTTTGACATGCCGAATCTAACTGTGTATTTAGATTCTTAATTTTTGGTCCCGTTTTCAAATTGGTCTACACTAAGGTCCAAAGGGTCCAAAATTAAACTTAGTTTGATTTTAAGAAAAATTGAATTCTTAGGGTTCTTTGATATGCTGAATCTAAACATGTACTTAGTTTTTAGATTATGGGCCCAGTTTTCAAGTTGGTCCAAATCGGGGTCCAAAATTAAACTTTGTTTGATTTCAACAAAATTGAATATATGGGGTTTTTGATATGCTGAATCTAACCATGTATTTAGATTTTTGATTTTGGGCCCGTTATCAACTTTGTCCACATTGAGGTCAAAAGGGTCCAATATTAAACTTTGTTTGATTTCATCAAAAATTGAATTATTGGGGTTCTTTGATATGCCAAATCTAACCGTGTATTCAAATTCTTAATTTTTGGTCCTGTTTTCAAATTGGTCTACATTAAGGTCCAAAGGGTCCAAAATTAAACTGAGTTTGATTTTAACAAAAATTTAATTCTTAGGGTTCTTTGATATGCTGAATCTAAACATGTATTTAGATTTTCTATTATAGGCCCAGTTTTCAAGTTGGTCCAAATCGGGGTCCCAAATTAAACTTTGTTTGATTTCAACAAAAATTGAATATATGGGGTTCTTTGATATGCTGAATCTAACCATGTATTTAGATTTTTGATTTTGGGCCCTGTTATCAACTTTGTCCACTTTGAGGTCAAAAGGGTCCAAAATTAAACTTTGTTTGATTTCATCAAAATTGAACTCTTGGGGTTCTTTGATATGCTGAATCTAACCATGTATATAGATCATTTTATTTTTCAGTTAACATAACATACAGTCTGCAGTTAAAGTTTTAAAACATCTATTATGTGCATTCCCCTATCACACTGAAAACATAGACAACAGTAAAATAGGCGAGACACTGGGTTCCGCGGAACCCTTACAAATTTTTCATCAGATCTATTCAAATTTCTATGAAGGTTTCCCGTTTTCAAACCTTTTTTGATGTAGTATTATCAGAAAAAATCTTAAATCAGGGTATATTTTTGAGTGGGGAGGATTCTAATAAACATATCCTATTATTAATAACCTTTATCACCGATGAAAGTTTCCACTATTCAAAACAGTGGATAAGCTTGATAATCAGAAAAATCTTAAATGGGGACTGTTTTTTTATACGCCTGTTTACGGGACGTATTATGGTATACCATTGACCGCCTGTCTGTCCATCCGTCTGTCCGCCTGTCTCTGTCCGTCCGTCAACGTGTCAACATGTCGGAGATTAACTCAAAAAAGCTTTAACCAATATGCATGAAACTTTGGTGAATTGTTTATATCTATTAACGTGAGCTCCCTTTCGTTTTTTATAAATTTCAGATTTACCGTTTCCAAGTTTTGGGGTTTTATTCATTAAAAAGGGGATTTTCCAGTTTTCCAGTTTTCCGACAATAACTCAAGAATGCTTTCACCAACTTGCAAGAAATTTTAGTGAATTGTTTATATCTATTGACATGAGCTCCTTTCGATTTTAGATTTTTCGCTAAAGTTACAGGGTTTTATTCATAAAAAAAGGGTGATTTTCCAGTTTACAGGGTTTTATTCATAAAAAAAGGGTGATTTTCCAGTTTTCGGACAATAACTCAAAAAGGCTTTCAGCAGTTCTCATGAAACTTTGGTGAATTGTTTATATCTGTTGATGTAAGCTCCCTTTAGAATGTTATAAATTTTAGATTTTACATTTCTGAGTTATGGGGTTTTATTCATTAAAAAAGGGGGGATTTTCCAGTTTTTGGACAATAACTCAAAAATGCTTTCAGCAGTTCTCATGAAGCTTTGGTGAATTATTTATAGCTATTGATGTATTCTCCCTATTAATTTTCATAAATTTCAAATATGACATTGAGAATTAATTGAACTTTATTTGTTTATAGTCTGACAACAGATTTACTAAGTAATGCACAACGTTATATAGTACAGCACAGTGTATTGCACAACAGCAAGAAATCTTTAATTGAATATCAATTCAATTCATATAACCAATTTCAAGTTCTTTGACTACATTTATTCAGAAACCTATAATATGTAAAATATTTAATTACAATCCAAATTCAGACCTGTATCAAACTTGAATATTATGTCCATTTTTGCCCCAACTGTTCAGGGTTGGACCTCTGCGGGCGTATCCAGCTGCGCTCAGTGAAGCAGTTTATTTCATACTGATATGTAAATATTGTTGTAAATATGTGAGTGACACATTTCCATTAATCTCAATAGGGGGTGTACACGGATTCCACTGTACATATATATATATATACTGTATATATACATACTGTATATATACATACTGATAATTTGTGTGGAGGGCATGGGGTGTGGAGTGTAAGAGCTTGCTAGCCAAAGATTCTTTAATTTAGTACACATGTGCATCAGATTTTTTATAGCATAATTAATATTGATGCAGTAGACAAAAAGGTATATAGGTTAAGAAAGTAATTAATTTTTTTTACATTATTGTTTTTTGGTACGTACTCATGTGAACCTTTAAAAGAAATGAATTGGATGTGTTTAAACTAATCAAGATAGATCTGATCATCAAGACATGATACCTTGACCCTCTTACGAGACATGCATCATTTCAATGTTACTGGCTCGTGGTTGCATAATATTTTAAAATCATGTTTTGAAAAGAAGAATCAACAAGAAACAAATGCAAATAAATTCAAATTTATTGGTTATACAGAGTGTTGAGCATGTTGAAGTTTGATAAAAATGGTGAAAGAAAAAAAAATCAAAAACAACAACTCTCAGATTTCTAGTTCTGACAGTGTAAATTATTTTTGTTTGACAGGTGCTTTACAGTTTCCAGTAAAACATTAGTGAATTCTATGACAGATCTTGGCAATTGAAATACTTGCTTACAGCTATTAAAAAATTCCTGTGCTTTTAAAAAATATCATTAATGATAAAGAAATCTTCTTCTTGTCCCATACTGCTGTGTTTTGACTGACTTTTATTGTGTAATGTCCATTGTGGTAGATTTGGCTTTGGCTTTAGTTCAAGTATTTTGTAGATTATTTATCATCAAGACTTTTCTGGGTTAAATAAACCTAAATTCATGACACACTAAGTAATTAGTCTGATAAAAATCACAAACCAGTAATAGGTAAAAGCCTATAACTATTGTCTTGTAAGTGTAGGTGAATGAATTTTGCTATTAGAAAAATATTTAAAGCCTAAAATGTGACTTTTTAAATGAGGTGGTCTAATTTTTGTCAAGTCTGCAACATGTCTGCAACATACAAGACCACTATGTATCCCTTTTCATTGCAACATTTTGTTGCAGAAGGGATACATAGTGGTCTTGTATGTCGTCAGCGTCGTCTTCATTTAGGTTCAGACTGTGGTTTAAGTTTTATTTAGACACCAATAACTTTGTCAAACTCTCATGGAATTTTATGAAACGTGAACAGAAGCATTTTTTATGAACAAAAGACAAAATCCACAGCAATTCTGTAGTTTACTGATTAATTTTTTGCAGTTTACATTTAAAATGAAGTCTGTAAATTTTTTTTTAGATATCAAACGTTGTCAAACCTTCATAGAAATTTTGAAGACATGTCTTTCATTTTTCCATATTTTACTGATAAGTTACGGATACATTTACATACAGCCTTGGAATACATTTTTAGACATCAACAACTTTGTTAAACCTTCATGTTTCGAACTAGGAAATAAGCTTGACTTCTTCAAGATCAAGAGATAGCATCTGTAGAAAAGGTTCTTTTTTTTATCACTTATTGTATTTTACTATTATAAATAAAATTAGTTTTTGGCAAACAACATTACAGTTTTAGACTAACAGGAGCAATTGCCATGATTGCAGGCAAGACATAGGGTTCCGATAAACCTGTTTACAAATTTTTCATATTCAGTAACATATTTTTTGTCTGAAGAAGTTCATAGTATCAATGCACCATTCAAAAGTAAACAATCAACAATTATTAAGTTGAGCCTAAATTATTATTTTCAGTTGTGGTCTGCTGTGTGCATGTAAAATATGTTAAGCTAAATGTTTTTGAGGGATCGTTAGTTATAGGTAACATGTCACAAGTCTTTAAGTTTATGACCCTCATACATATTATGCTCTAGTTTTCAACGTTTGACCCTTTTCTAGGTCCTACTCAACCTACTTTTCATGCAGGAAAACAACATTGTACAGTCAGCCAGTTGAACCATTTGATCAATTTGTTTGAATCTTAAAAACATATTCAGGCTAGGGAAATTTTGCATTGGATGGAGTTGGATTTAAATTCTGCCTCATGTCATGACTATATAGGACAACACAAACTACCAAAACCTACATTAAAAAAGAAGAAGTGAGACTAAAGTAAGATGGACACATATTTTCAGTCCAGAAATTGAACCCTCTCATCAAAATTTTAGATTTAAATTCTTATCTTCATATAGGACTAAAAGCCCTATTGATAAACATGTGTACAGTGAAATGAGAAATTTGCTCTAATAATAAAACAATATTACCACTTCAACAACTTTTGGTGCAACATTAGACCCTTCAAGTGAGATTACCATAGATACTCGCATATAAGTCGGAAGTTCGGGAGTAAAATTCTGATTCCAGAGAGGGGTACCGACATATCGAGATCCAGTGACCAGAGGAAAAATCCATCCTACTGAGCTTTGATCTACCTATAACGAGGAGCAATATATAGCCCTTCTACAAGGTTTATTTCACATCTTTTGCTGAACTCCATTCTAAAGTGTGGGGATAATAGATGAATGGTCATAATTCTTTATTTCTAAATTTGATTTACTTAAGCCGTATCCCTGCTGTTGGTCTCTTTTATCGGCCGCAAAAATTTTGCGGTCGATATTAACAGTGATTGGTATGACGTCGTCGTCGTCCGAAGACACATTGGTTTTCACTCTAACTTTAGTTTAGGTGAATGGATCTCTATGAAATTTTACCATAAGGTTCAATACCACAAAAGGAAGGTTGGGATTGATTTTGGGGTTATGGTACCAACAGTTAAGAAATTAGGGGCCAAAAGGGGCCAAAATAAGCATTTTGTAACTTCCAGACAATAACTTTGTGTAAGTGTATGGATCTCTGACAATGTACCACAAGGTTCCATATCACAAAGGAAAGCTGGAATTGAGTTTGGGGTAATTGCCCTAAACGTATAGGAATTAGGGGCCAAAAGGGCCAAAATAAGCATTTTCTAGTTACCAGACAATAACTTGTGTTCAAGTGTATGGATCTCTCTGAAATTGTACTGCAAGGTACCATACCTCAAAGGGAAGGCTGGGATTGAGTTTGGGGTGATGAATCATAAGGGGTTAAAAATTGGGGGATTATTTTTTCCTTTTTTTTCTTTAAAATTTTCCATTTAAAAGTATTGTGCAATAGCAAGAAATTTTCAATTGCACAGTATTGCGCAGTAGCAAGAAATCTTCAATTGCACAGTATTGCGCAATAGCAAGAAATATCCAATAGCACAATATTGCGCAATAGCAAGAAATTGTCAATTGTACAGTATTGCGCAATAGCAAGAAATATTCAATTGCACAGTATTGCGCAATTGCAAGAAATATTCAATTGCACAGTATTGTGCAAAAGAAGATACTTTGTATAAATTGCTTATTTCTTGACCAATTTCAATGGGGTTTTATTCTTGAATTCTTGGGGTTCTTTAATATGCTGAATCTAACCGTGTATTAAGTTTTTGGATTTTGGGCCCGTTTTAAATTGGTCCACATTGAGGTCCAAAGGGTCCAAAATTAAACTTTGTTTGATTTCATCAAAATTGAATTATTGGGGTCCTTTGATATGCCGAATCTAACCGTGTATTTAGATTCTTAATTTTGGTCCCGTTTTCAAATTGGTCTACATTAAGGTCCCAAGGGTCCAAAATTAAACTTAGTTTGATTTTAACAAAATTGAATTCTTAGGGTTCTTTGATATGCTGAATCTTAACATGTATTTAGATTTTGATTAAGGGCCCAGTTTTCAAGTTGGTCCAAATCGGGTCCAAAATTAAACTTTGTTTGATTTCAACAAAATTGAATATATGGGGTTCTTTGATATGCTGAATCTAACCATGTATTTAGATTTTTGATTTTGGGCCCGTTATCAACTTTGTCCACATTGAGGTCAAAAGGGTCCAAAATTAAACGTTGTTTGATTTCATCAAAATTGATTTCTTGGGGTTCTTTGATATGCTGAATCTAACCATGTATTTAGATTTTGGATATTGGACCATAATAGGTGAATGTCCAATTTAAAATTTTAAGTTCTTAGACCACATTCATTCTGTGTCAGAAACCTATGCTGTGTCAAATATTTAATCACAATCCAAATTCAGAGCTGTATCAAGCTTGAATGTTGTGTCCATACTTGCCCCAACTGTTCAGGGTTCGACCTCTGCGGTCGTATCAAGCTGCGCCCTGTGGAGCATTTTATTCACATTTGGCGAGAAAAAAAACTAGATAAAAAAAAGAGGGTTATCAGATCATTTTGGATCATGTTTCTGCAATGTTGCCAACCAAAGTTAAATGTTTCACATCATTACTTATATTTAAAATGTGTGAAGTAATACTGTAATTTACTGCTATTTAATAAAAATCACAGACTGTCAAAGTAAGAGATACTTGCTGATAGCAATAATTCAATAATCTTTGATGTACTCTAAAACAATATATTTTGGCAACCAGTTTTCATAACTGATACAAGTATGATTCTAAAGACCTCAGATCATTCAATTTATCTATTTTTGAACTTCTGAGATAAGTTTAGGAAACTATGTACCAATTTTACTATTGGTTAATTAACAAAATTGATATGTTCAGTGAAGAGCACATTTTGTATTGGTTTTCGTTTGTATGCAGATTTTTGCAAAATCATGAAATCAAATATCCATGGAGATATATTTTTCTCTCAATCCACAAATTAAAATCTTTCCACAGTATAAGATATAATATTTTGATCAGTGGAATAACAAAAGGCATATTGACATTATATTCTCTGTACCCATGGTAAACATCTATAGTTTTCTAAATATGTTAATGCAATTATCCACTTCAATTCACTCTAATAGCCCAAGTGGAAATATTCCAATTCTAAAACTTGTTCAATTCCTTCCTGTCAGACAGATTTTGACAGTTATGTGTAAGGTTGTTTTTTTTCACAGTGACATTATTGAATTTCGCTTATAGTGCAATGAATAATATTTATACATATTTATTGAAATAAATTAATTTATATTAATACTGATTTCTTACAATTTTACCATGGTTTTTTGTAAGAAATGCATTTCATTACCTCTTTTTAAGTTTTTATTTTAAACCATAAAATTGAGAGAAAATGAGGATAATGACGCAATTAAACAAGCAACACAAATTTGTACATGCATTATCTAAAAATTAGATAAATTATGTGTTTTAGAGGGAAAGTTTAATGTAATGTCAAATGATCAAACAATATCAAACAACTCCCTTTATCATCAACAAACATGGTCGCTAAAGCTGAAACATAGGGGTAAAATGCAGGTTTTTATACGACCACAAAAATTTTGCGGTCGTATATTGGTATCACGTCGTCGTCCGAAGACACATTGGTTTCGGACAATAACTTTTGTTTAAGTGTATGGATTTCTATGAAATTTTACCATAAAGTTTATGACCACAAATGAAAGGTTGGGATTGATTTTGGGGGTTATGGTCCTAACAGTTCAGGAATTAGGTGCCAAAATGGGGCCCAAATAAGCATTTTTCTAGTTTACAGACAATAACTTGTGAAATGGTGTATGGATCTCTCTGAAATTATACCACAAGTTACCATATCACAAAGGGATGGTAAGAATTTGCTTTAGGGGTTATGGCTCAAACTGTTTAGGAATTAGGGGCAAAAAAGGGGGAAAAACAAGGGTTTCCAGGTTAACGGACAATTATATATAATTACTTAAGTACAAAACATAATTTTAAAGCAGTGTAAGGGAGGTAGTCCAAACACATATTGTCAAATTACCTCCCTTACACTGCTTGTAAATTATTTATAAAGAAATGTATTGTCTTTAGGTGATTAGCTGTCAATTTATTTTTATACGACCGCATATTTGTATGACGTTGGCGTCGTCCTCGTCATCGTTGTCGTCGTCCGAAGACACATTGGTTTTCGCACTCTAACTTTAGTTTAAGTGAATGGATCTCTATGAAATTTTACCACAAAAGAATGGTTGGGATTGATTTTGGGGGTTATTGTACCAACAGTTAAGGAATTTGGGGCCAAAAGGGGCCAAAATAAGCATTTTTATACGACCGCAAAATGTGGTCGTATATTGGTATGATGTCGCTGTCTTCCAAGACATTTGGTTTTGCACTATAACTTTAGTATAAGTCTATAGAAATCTATGAAATTTAAACACAAGGTTTATGACAACAAAAGGAAGGTTGGGATTGATTTTGGGAGTTTTGGTCCCAACAGTTTAAGAATAAGGGGCCAAAAAGGGCCCAATAAGCATTTTTCTTGGTTTTCGCACAATAACTCTAGTATAAGAAAATAGAAATCTATGAAATTTTAACACAAGGTTTATGACCACAAAAGGAAGGTTGGGATTGATTTTGGAGTTTTGGTTACAACAGTTTAGGAATTAGGGGCTAAAAAGGCCCAAATAAGCATTTTTCTTGGTTTTGCACAGTAACTTTAGTATTAGTAAATAGAAATCTATGAAATTTAAACACAAGGTTTATGACCACAAAAGGAAGGTTGGGATTGATTTTAGGACTTTTGGTCCCAACAGTTTAGGAATTAGGGGCCAAAAGGGTCCAAAATTAAACTTTGTTTGATTTCATCGAAAATTGAACTATAGGGTTCTTTGATGTGTCGAATCTAACCCTGTATTTAGATTCTTAATTTTGGTCCTGTTTTCAAATTGGTCTACATTAAGGTCCATAGGGTCCAAAATTAAACTTAGTTTGATTTTAACAAAATTGAATTCTTGGGGTTTTTGATATGCTGAATCTAAACATGTATTTAGTTTTTATACGACCGCAAAAAATTTGCAGTCGATATTATAACGTTATGTCGTTGTCGTCGTCATCCGAAGACACATTGGTTTCGCCTCTCTAACTTTAGTTTAAGTGAATGGATCTCTATGAAATTTTACCATAAGGTTCAATACCACAAAAGAAAGGTTGGGATTGATTTTGGGGTTATGGTACCAACAGTTAAGGAATTAGGGGTCAAAAGGGCCAAAATAAGCATTTTGGTAACTTCCAGACATAACTTGTGTGTTAGTGTATGGATCTCTCTGACATTGTATCACAAGGTTCCATATCACAAAGGGAATACTGGGATTGATTTTGGGGGTAATTGCCTCAAAATTTTAGGAATTAGGGGCCAAAAAGGGCAAAACAAACATTTTTCTAGTTTCCTGACAATAACTTGTGTGTAAGTTTATGGATCTTTCTGAAATTGTACTACAAGGTTTCATATCACAAAGGAAAAGCTGGAATTGAGTTTGGGGTAATTGCCCAAAACATTTAGGAATTTGGGGCCAAAAGGAGTTTTGGTCCCAACAGTTTAGGAATTAGGGGCAAAAGGGTCCAAAATTAAACTTTGTTTGATTTCATCGAAAATTGAACTATAGGGTTCTTTGATATGTCGAATCTAACCCTGTATTTAGATTCTTAATTTTGGTCCCGTTTTCAAATTGGTCTACATTAAGGTCCAAAGGGTCCAAAATTAAACTTAGTTTGATTTTAACAAAAATTGAACTATAGGGTTCTTTGATATGCTGAATCTAAACATGTACTTAGTTTTTTATATGGGCCCAGTTTTCAAGTTGGTCCAAGACTGGGTCCAAAATTAAACTTTGTGGTCAAAATTGAATATATGGGGTTCTTCGATATGCTGAATCTAACCATGTATTTAGATTTTTATACGACCGCAAAAATTTTGCAGTCGATATTGGTATGACGTTACGTGTCGTCGTCGTCGTCGTCCGAAGACGCATTGGTTTTCGACTCTAACTTTAGTTTAAGTGAATGGATCTCTATGAAATTTTACCATAAGGTTCAATATCACAAAAGGAAGGTTGGGATTGATTTTGGGGTTATGGTACCAACAGTTAAGGAATTAGGGGCCAAAAGGGCCAAAATAAGATTTTTATACGACCGCAAAAATTTTTGTGGTCGATATTGGTATGACATTGGCGGCGTCGTCGTCGTCGCCGTCATCCGTCCGAAGACACATTGGTTTTCGCACTCTAACTTTAGTTTAAGTAAATGGATCTCTAGGAAATTTTACCATAAGGTTCAATACCACAAAAGGAAGGTTGGGATTGATTTTGGGGTTATGGTACCAACAGTTAAGGAATTAGGGGCCAAAAGGGCCAAAAATAAGCATTTTGTAACTTCCAGACAATAACTTGTGTGTAAGTGTATGGATCTCTCTGACATTGTACCACAAGGTTCCATATCACAAAGGGAATGCTGGGATTGATTTTGGGGTAATTGCCTCAAAATTTTAGGAATTAGGGGCCAAAAAGGCAAAAACAAGCATTTTCTAGTTTCAGGACAATAACTTGTGTGTAAGTGTATGGATCTTTCTGAAATTGTACTACAAGGTTCCATATCACAAAGGAAAGCTGGAATTGAGTTTGGGGTAATTGCCCTAAACGTTTAGGAATTAGGGGCCAAAAGGGCCAAAATAAGCATTTTCTAGTTTCCAGACAATAACTTGTGTTTAAGTGTATGGATCTCTGAAATTGTACTGCATGGTACCATACCTCATTGAAGGCTGGGATTGAGTTTGGGGTGATGAATCATAAGGGGTTCAAAAATTGGGGGGGATTTTTTCCCTTTTTTTCCTTTTTTCCTTTTTTTTCTTTAAAATTTTCCATTTTAAGTTGGTTATTTCTGATTTATATTTAAAAGCAAATAATAATGATATGGCAGGAGATACACACCAAACAGGATGTGTAAATTATTATATAATAAGTATTGTGCAATAGCAAGAAATTTTCAATTGCACAGTATTGTGCAATAGCAAGAAATCTTCAATTGCACAGTATTGTGCAATAGCAAGAAATATCCAATAGCACAATATTGCACAATAGGAAGAAATTGTCAATTGTACAGTATTGCACAATAGCAAGAAATATTCAATTGCACAGTATTGCGCAATTGCAAGAAATATTTAATTGCACAGTATTGTGCAAAAGAAGATACTTTGTATAAATTGCTTATTTCTTGACCAATTTCAATGGGGTTTTATTCTTGAATTCTTGGGGTCCTTTAATATGCTGAATCTAACCGTGTATTAAGTTTTTGGATTTTGGGCCCTGTTTTAAATTGGTCCACATTGAGGTCCAAAGGGTCCAAAATTAAACTTTGTTTGATTTCATCAAAATTGAATTATTGGGGTTCTTTGATATGCCGAATCTAACCGTGTATTTAGATTCTTAATTTTTGGTCCCGTTTTCAAATTGGTCTACATTAAGGTCCAAAGGGTCCAAAATTAAACTTAGTTTGATTTTAACAAAAATTGAATTCTAGGGTTCTTTGATATGCTGAATCTAATCATGTATTTAGATTTTTATTATGGGCCCAGTTTTCAAGTTGGTCCAAATTGGGGTCCAAAATTAAACTTTGTTTGATTTCAACAAAATTGAATATATGGGGTTCTTTGATATGCTGAATCTAACCATGTATTTAGATTTTTAATTTTTGGGCCCGTTATCAATTTGGTCCACATTAAGGTCCAAAGGGTCCAAAATTAAACTTAATTTGATTTCATCAAAATTGAATTATTAGGGTTCTTTGATATGCTGAATCTAAACATGTCTTTAAATTCTTGATTTTGGGCCCAGTTTTCAAATTGGTCCATTAAGGTCGGGGTCCAAAATTAAACTTTGTTTGATTTCAACAAAATTGAATTATTAGGGTTCTTTGATATGCTGAATCTAACCATGTATTTAGATTTTTGATTTTTGGCCCATTATCAACTTTGTCCACATTGAGGTCAAAAGGGTCCAAAATTAAACTTTGTTTGATTTCAACAAAATTGAATATATGGGGTTCTTTGATATGCTGAATCTAACCATGTATTTAGATTTTTGATTTTGGGCCCGTTATCAACTTTGTCCACATTGAGGTCAAAAGGGTCCAAAATTAAACTTTGTTTGATTTCAACAAAATTGAATATATGGGGTTCTTTGATATGCTGAATCTAACCATGTATTTAGATTTTGGATTTTGGACCATCAACTTTGTCCACATTGAGGTCAAAAGGGTCCAAAATTAAACTTTGTTTGATTTCAACAAAATTGAATATATGGGTTCTTTGATATGCTGAATCAAACCATGTATTTAGAATTTTGATTTTGAGCTGTATCAACTTTGTCCACATTGAGGTCTATACTTGCCAAAATTAAACTTTGTTTGATTTCAACAAAATTGAATATATGGGGCTTTGATATGCTGAATCAACCGTTATTTAGATTATTAATTTTGGTCCTGTTTTCAAGTTGGTCCATTAGGTCCAAAGTGTCCAAAATTAAACTTAGTTTGATTTCATCAAAATTGAACTATTAGGGTTCTTTGATATGCTGAATCTAACCATGTATTTAGATTTTGGATATTGGACCATAATAGGTGAATGTCCAATTTAAAATTTTAAGTTCTTAGACCACATTGGTTTTGTGTCAGAAACTTTGCTTTAAGTCAATGGATCTCAATCACAATCCACCATCAGAGCTGTATCACAAAAGGAAGGTTGTGATCCATACTTGCCCCAACTGTTCAGGGTTAAGGAATTAGGGGCGTAAAAGGGCCAAAAATAAGCATTTTGTAACTTCCAGACATAACTTGTGTGTTAGTGTATGGATCTCTCTGACTTTGTACCACAAGGTTCCATATCACAAAGGGAATGCTGGGATTGATTTTGGGGGTAATTGCCTCAAAATTTTAGGAATTAGGGCCAAAAAGGGCAAAAACAAGCATTTTCTAGTTTCATGACAATAACTTGTGTGTAAGTGTATGGATCTTTCTGAAACTCTACAACAAGGTTCCATATCACAAAGGGAAAGCTGGAATTGAGTTTGGGGTAATTGCCTGAAACGTTTAGGAATTAGGGGCCAAAAGGAGCCAAAATGAGCATTTTCTAGTTTCCAGACAATAACTTGTGTTCAAGTGTATGGATCTCTGAAATTGTACTGCAAGGTACCATACCTCAAAGGGAAGGCTTGGATTGAGTTTGGGGTGATGAATCATAAGGGGTTCAAAAATTTGGGGGGATTTTTTTCCTTTTTTCCTTTTTTTCTTTAAAATTTTCCATTTTAAGTTGGTTATTTCTGATTTATATTTAAAAGCAAATAATAATGATATGGCAGGAGATACACACCAAACAGGATGTGTAAATTATTATATAATACTTATTGTGCAATAGCAAGAAATTTTCAATTGCACAATATGCTAATAGCAAGAAATCTTCAATTGCACAGTATTGCGCAATAGCAAGAAATATCCAATAGCACAATATTGCGCAATAGCAAGAAATTGTCAATTGTACAGTATTTCGCAATAGCAAGAAATATTCAATTGCACAGTATTGCAATTGCAAGAAATATTCAATTACACAGTATTGTGCAAAAGAAGATACTTTGTATAAATTGCTTATTTCTTGACCAATTTCAATGGGGTTTTATTCTTGAACTCTTGGGGTTCTTTAATATGCTGAATCTAACCGTGTATTAAGTTTTTGGATTTTGGGCCCCGTTTTTAAATTGGTCCACATTGAGGTCCAAAGGGTCCAAAATTAAACTTTGTTTGATTTCATCAAAATTGAATTATTGGGGTTCTTTGATATGCCGAATCTAACCGTGTATTTAGATTTTTAATTTTGGTCCTGCTTTCAAATTGGTCTACATTAAGGTCCAAAGGGTCCAAAATTAAACTTAGTTTGATTTAAACAAAATTGAATTCTTAGTGTTCTTTGATATGCTGAATCTAAACATGTATTTAGATTTTTGATTAAGGCCCAGTTTTCAAGTTGGTCTAAAGCGGGTCCAAAATTAAACTTTGTTTGATTTCAACAAAATTGAATATATGGGGTTCTTTGATATGCTGAATCTAACCATGTATTTAGATTTTGATTTTGGGCCCTGTTATCAACTTTGTCCACATTGAGGTCAAAAGGGTCCAAAATTAAACTTTGTTTGATTTCATCAAAATTGAATTATTTGGGTTCTTTGATATGCCGAATCTAACCGTGTATTTAGATTCTTAATTTTTGGTCCCGTTTTCAAATTGGTCTACATTAAGGTCCAAAGGGTCCAAAATTAAACTTAGTTTGATTTTAACAAAATTGAATTCTGAGGGTTCTTTGATATGCTGAATCTAAACATGTATTTAGATTTTTGATTATGGGCCCAGTTTTCAAGTTGGTCCAAATCGGGTCCAAAATTAAACTTTATTTGATTTCAACAAAATTGAATATATAGGGTTCTTTGATATGCTGAATCTAACCATGTATTTAGATTTTGATAATGGGCCCGTTATCAACTTTGTCCACATTGAGGTCAAAAGGGTCCAAAATTAAACTTTGTTTGATTTCATCAAAATTGAGCTCTTGGGGTTCTTTGATATGGTGAATCTAACCATGTATTTAGATTTTGGATATTGGACCATAATAGGTGAATGTCCAATTTAAAATTTTAAGTTCTTAGACCACATTCATTCTGTGTCAGAAACCTATGCTGTGTCAAATATTTAATCACAATCCAAATTCAGAGCTGTATCAAGCTTGAATGTTGTGTCCATACTTGCCCCAACTATTCAGGGTTCGACCTCTGCGGTCGTATCAAGCTGCGCCCATGGAGCATTTTATTGATATTTGGGCCTGGTTATCAAATTGGTCTACATTGAGGTTTAGAGGGTCCAAAATTGAACTTTATTTGATTTCATCAAAATTGAATTCTTTGGGTTCTTTGATATGCTGAATCTAACCATGTATTTAGATTTTGGATATTGGAATACCACAAAGGGATGGTAAGAATTGTCTTTAGGAGTTATGGCTCAAAGTGTTAAGGAATAAGGTGCAAAAAAGGGGAAAAGGGTTTGCAGGTTAATGAACAATTACTTAAGTACAAAACATAATTTAAAAAGCAGTGTAAGGTTGGTAATTGAAACTCATTTGAATATCTCACCTAAACTGCTTTTAAATTATTTATATTGAAATTTGCCAAAACTTTATTATTAATAAATTCCATTGAAATTTGCCAATAACTTTAGTTTAATGAACTTCATTGAAATTTGCCAATATAAAATATTGCTGATGAAGGTTTTTGTTTATCTCACCTAAACTGCTTTTAAATTATGTATATTGAAATTTGCCAAAACTTTATTATTAAATTTCTGATTTATGTATAAAAGCAAATAATTATGATAAGGCAAGAGATACACACCAAACAGGATGTGTAAATTAATATATTAAGTATTGTGCAATAGCAAGAAATTTTCAATTGCACAGTATTGCGCAATAGCAAGAAATCTTCGATTGCACAGTATTGCTCAATAGCAAGAAATCTTCAATTGCACAGTATTGCTCAATAGCAAGAAATTGATATTTGGGCCCGTTATCAAATTGGTCAACATTGAGGTTTAAAGGGTCCAAATTGAACTTTATTTGATTTCATCAAAATTGAATCATCAAAAATTGAACTATTAGGGTTCTTTGATATGTCGAATCTAACCATGTATTTAGATTCTTAATTTTTGGTCCCGCTTTCAAATTGGTCTACATTAAGGTCCAAAGGGTCCAAAATTAAACTTAGTTTGATTTTAACAAAATTGAATTCTTAGGGTTCTTTGATATGCTGAATCTAAACATGTACTTAGTTTTTATACGACCGCAAAAATTTTTGTGGTCGATATTGGTATGACGCTGCTGTCGTCGCCGTCGCCGTCCGAAGACACATCTGTTTTCGCACTCTAACTTGAGTTTAAGTAAATGGATCTCTAGGAAATTTTACCATAAGGTTCAATACCACAAAAGGAAGGTTGGGATTGATTTTGGGGGTTATGGTACCAACAGTTAAGGAATTAGGGGCCAAAAAGGGGCCAAAAATAAGCATTTTTGTAACTTCCAGACAATAACTTGTGTGTAAGTGTATGGATCTCTCTGACATTGTACCACAAGGTTCCATATCACAAAGGGAATGCTGGGATTGATTTTGGGGTAATTGCCTCAAAATTTTAGGAATTAGGGCCAAAAAGGGCAAAAATAAGCATTTTTCTAGTTTCAGGACAATAACTTGTGTGTAAGTGTATGGATCTTTCTGAAATTGTACTACAAGGTTCCATATCACAAAGGGAAAGCTGGAATTGAGTTTGGGGTAATTGCCCTAAACGTTTAGGAATTAGGGGCCAAAAGGGCCAAAATAAGCATTTTCTAGTTTCCAGACAATAACTTGTGTTTAAGTGTATGGATCTCTGAAATTGTACTGCAAGGTACCATACCTCATTGAAGGCTGGGATTGAGTTTGGGGTGATGAATCATAAGGGGTTCAAAAATTGGGGGTTTCCTTTTCTTCCTTTTTTCCTTTTTTTTCTTTAAAATTTTCCATTTTAAGTTGGTTATTTCTGATTTATATTTAAAAGCAAATAATAATGATATGGCAGGAGATACACACCAAACAGGATGTGTAAATTATTATATAATAAGTATTGTGCAATAGCAAGAAATTTTCAATTGCACAGTATTGTGCAATAGCAAGAAATCTTCAATTGCACAGTATTGCGCAATAGCAAGAAATATCCAATAGCACAATATTGCACAATAGGAAGAAATTGTCAATTGTACAGTATTGCACAATAGCAAGAAATATTCAATTGCACAGTATTGCAATTGCAAGAAATATTTAATTGCACAGTATTGTGCAAAAGAAGATACTTTGTATAAATTGCTTATTTCTTGACCAATTTCAATGGGGTTTTATTCTTGAATTCTTGGGGTTCTTTAATATGCTGAATCTAACCGTATTAAGTTTTTGGATTTTGGGCCCTGCTTTAAATTGGTCCACATTGAGGTCCAAAGGGTCCAAAATTAAACTTTGTTTGATTTCATCAAAAATTGAATTATTGGGGTTCTTTGATATGCCGAATCTAACCGTGTATTTAGATTCTTAATTTTTGGTCCCGTTTTCAAATTGGTCTACATTAAGGTCCAAAGGGTCCAAAATTAAACTTAGTTTGATTTTAACAAAAATTGAATTCTTAGGGTTCTTTGATACGCTGAATCTAATCACATATTTAGATTTTTGATTATGGGCCCAGTTTTCAAGTTGGTCCAAATTGGGGTCCAAAATTAAACTTTGTTTGATTTCAACAAAAATTGAATATATGGGGTTCTTTGATATGCTGAATCTAACCATGTATTTAGATTCTTAATTTTTGGTCCCTTTTTCAAATTGGTCTACATTAAGGTCCAAAGGGTCCAAAATTAAACTTAATTTGATTTTAACAAAATTGAATTCTTAGGGTTCTTTGATATGCTGAATCTAAACATGTCTTTAAATTTTTGATTATGGGCCCAGTTTTCAAGTTGGTCCAAATCGGGTCCAAAATTAAACTTTGTTTGATTTCAACAAAATTGAATATATTGGGTTCTTTGATATGCTGAATCTAACCATGTATTTAGATTTTTGATTTTGGGCCCCATTATCAACTTTGTCCACATTGAGGTCAAAAGGGTCCAAAATTAAACTTTGTTTGATTTCAACAAAATTGAATATATGGGGTTCTTTGATATGCTGAATCTAACCGTGTATTAAGATTCTTAATTTTTGTCCCGCTTTCAAATTGGTCTACATTAAGGTCCAAAGGGTCCAAAATTAAACTTAGTTTGATTTTAACAAAATTGAATTCTTAGGGTTCTTTGATATGCTGAATCTAATCATGTATTTAGATTTTTGATTATGGGCCCAGTTTTCAAGTTGGTCCAAATTGGGGTCCAAAATTAAACTTTGTTTGATTTCAACAAAAATTGAATATATGGGGTTCTTTGATATGCTGAATCTAACCATGTATTTAGATTCTTAATTTTTGGTCCTGTTTTCAAATTGGTCTACATTAAGGTCCAAAGGGTCCAAAATTAAACTTAATTTGATTTTAACAAAATTGAATTGGTTCTTTGATATGCTGAGTCTAAACATGTCTTTAAATTTTTGATTATGGGCCCAGTTTTCAAGTTGGTCCAAATCGGGGTCCAAAATTAAACTTTGTTTGATTTCAACAAAAATTGAATATATGGGGTTCTTTGATATGCTGAATCTAACCATGTATTTAGATTCTTAATTTTTGGTCCTGTTTTCAAATTGGTCTACATTAAGGTCCAAAGGGTCCAAAATTAAACTTAATTTGATTTTAACAAAATTGAATTGGGTTCTTTGATATGCTGAGTCTAAACATGTCTTTAGATTATGGGCCCAGTTCTTTGATATCGAATCTAAACCATGTATTTAGATTTTGATTTTGGGCTTATCATTTTCCACATTGGGTCCCAAAATTAAACTTTGTTTGATCAACATTGGTCTTTGACATTAACCATGGTCCCTGTTATCAAGGGGTCCAAAATTAAACTTTGTTTGATTTCATCAAAATTGTTTGATTTGAATCTAACAAAGATTGAATTGGACCATTAGGGTTCTTTGATATGCTGAATCTAAACCATGTACTTAGCTTTTTGATCCATACTTGCCCCAACTGTTCAGGGTTCGATGGGCCCAGCATTTTCAAGTTGGTCCAAATCGGGGTCCAAAATTAAACTTTGTTTGATTTCAACAAAATTGAATATATGGGGTTCTTTGATATGCTGAATCTAACCATGTATTTAGATTTTGGATATTGGACCATAATAGGTAAATTTCAATTTAAAATTTTTAAGTTCTTAGACCACATTCATTCTGTGTCAGAAACCTATGCTGTGTCAAATATTTAATCACAATCCAAATTTAGAGCTGTATCAAGCTTGAATGTTGTGTCCATACTTGCCCCAACTGTTCAGGGTTCGACCTCTGCGGTCGTATCAAGCTGCGCTCATGGAGCATTTTATTTTTCTTTAAAATTTTCCATTTTACATTGGTTATTTCTGATTTATATATAAAAGCAAATAATAATTATATGGTTTGAATAGGTAAATTAAAATTTTTAAGTTCTTAGACCACATTCATTCTGTGTCAGAAACCTATGCTGTGTCAAATATTTAATCACAATCCAAATTCAGTGCTGTATCAAGCTTGAATGTTGTGTCCATACTTGCCCCAACTGTTTAGGGTTCGACCTCTGAGGTCGTATCAAGCTGCGCCCAGCCGAGCATTTTATTATTTTTTTTTTTTTGGGTGGGGGTGGGGTCAATACGCAACAGCATAGTGTATTGCACAAAAGCAAAAAAGGGTAAAATTTTTTTGGGGTGGGGTTCAATTCGCAACAGCATTGTGTATTGCACAAGAGCAAAAATTGAATATAAATTCAAATCATATGACCAATTCTAAGTTCTTTGACTACAGTTATTCTTATTATGTGTCAAATATTTAATTACAATCCCAATTCAGACCTGTATCAAGCGTGAATATTGTGTCCATTTTGCCCCAACTGTTCAAGGTTGGACCTCTGCGGTCGTATCCAGCTGCGCTCAGCGAAGCAATTTAGTTTAAAAGGGTTCATATTTTTTCAAAATTTTCAAAATTTCAAATTTTTGAAAAGTTTCAAGAAGAAATCTCCAATTGCGCAGTATTGCGCATTAGATTTGTAAGATCCTTCACCACATTTATTTTGTGTCAGAAACCTATATTATGTCAAAAATTTGATCACAATCCAAATTCAGATAGTATCAAGCTTGAGCCTTGAATATTGTGTCCAAATTTGCCCCAACTGTTCAGGGTTCGACCACTGCGGTTGTATCAGGCTGTGCTCAGCGAAGCATTTTATTACTTTTATCTCAAACCGCAAAATGTAACAAATTCACCACAACTTCCACCATGCCCTACATGTGCGACTACCATACATCTTACAACATTCCCGACGCAATTGGAAGTAGTACCTCTTTCCGAGTGAAGCCTTTTGGGATGGTACGGATTGTCCTGTGAGGTGGTGTCCATTTTGGAAAAGACACTGACAATTCATTATTAACTTTTACTTTCACTTTCATTTTAACGTCGTCAAATCGATTATTGTGACGTTACGTCTTGTTAACCTTTGTAACCCCATATGCACCGCATTTTATATACTTCAGTATTTGTTTTTTATGTTAAAATTGTCCTGAAGACGCCACCGTAAGTGGCGAAACATGTAGACCATAATAAAGATTTTCCTTCGGTAATCTACGATGTTGTTGTCTTTGTGTAGCATTATTTTATCTCAAAAGTTTAAAAGTTCGTGCAAAATGATTTTGATAAAAAAAATCAAACAAGTCAAGTTCTGACATTTTCAGTAAAATTGGACAATCCAATTTGATTAATTGTCACTGAAATATCCTTTTAGCAAATTTCACAGTTTGGGTTATTATCTGAAAACTATTATAGAAAGTTAGAGAGAAACTATAAACAAAATATAAAAATTATGAAGATGTGGGGCACAGATGCCATGCCAGTAAACTCAATTTACACGACTTTTCTAGACCCAGAGTGATTTGGACTTAATGACAAATTATATAAACTTGTTATTGCTGAAGACTGTATGTTGATCTTTAATTGTCTTTTAGAGTTTCATTGGTATACTGTCTACTTGGTGTACACAAACATTTATTGTAAATTCAGAAATTTAAATTATTATGTGTGCATTCATTATTGGGAATCACTGATTACTGGTTAAAATGCAAGATCTAATTTATGCTGTTGCAAAAATTTTGTAAAGGAAAATCACTACTGAAATGAAGAGTTCAAGGTTTTATTATTGAGAACTTGACACTGTCACATTTTATGCCCCGCCGTAGTGGAGGGGCATTAAGTTTACCCTTGTCCGTCTGTATGTACGTACGTCTGTACGTCCCAAAGTTGGTTTCTGTTCTCTAACTTGAGTTTGCCTCAACCAAATGTTATGAAACTTATACACAATGCTTATTACCACATAATACAGATCAAGTTTGAATTTTGGTGGCATCACTTTAACAGTTCTAGAGTTATGCCCTTTATAAATGGAAAAATAGCAAATTTTAGTTTCCGTTCTCTTACTTAAGTTTGCCTCAACCAAATGTTATGAAACTTACTCACAACGCTTATTACCACTAAATACAGATCAAGTTTGAATTTTAGTAGCGTCACTCTAAACATTCTAAAGTTATGCCCTTTATAAATGGAAAAATTGCAAAATGTTTAGTTTCCGTTCTCTAATTTAAGTTTGCCTCAACCAAATGTTATGAAACTTATACACAATGTTTATTACCACAAAACACAGATTAAGATTGAATTTTGGTGGCGTCACTTAAAAGGTTCTAGAGTTATGCCCCTTTATAATGGAAAAATTGCTAAATTTTTAGTTTCCGTTCTCTTACTTAAGTTTGCCTCAACCAAATGTTATGAAACTTATACACAATGCTTATTATCACAAAATACAGATCAAGGGTGAATTTTGGTAGCGTCACTCAAAACGTTCTAGAGTATTGCCCCTTAATAAATGGAAAAATTGCAAAACTTTTAGTTTCCATTCTCTAACTTAAGTTTGTCTCAACCAAATGTTATGAAACTTATACACATTGCTTATTACCACAAAACACAGATGAAGTTTGAATTTTGGTGGCGCCACTCAAACTGTTCTAGAGTAATGCTCATGTATAAATGGAAAAATTGCAAAATTTTAGTTTCCGTTCTCTAACTTAAGTTTGCCTCAGCCAAATGTTATGAGACTTTCACACAATGCTTATTACCACAAAACTCAGATCAAGTTCAAATTTGGGTAGCGTCACTTTTACCGTTCTTCAGTTATGTCCCATTATAACTATATGATATGCAAGCGGGGGCATCATCTGTGTCCACGTGTAAATTTGTAAAATGTAAACTTTGTAACAGTTTTAAAACATTTTGGGTGGTCAAAAGATCTGATACCTTATCACAAGGTAATAGTAAATTAGAAAATTATTTCAACCTCAAGACTGACTTTGTAAAGGAGGCTTATTTATCAATTAAAGATTTTAATATAAGAAGAGCTATATGTAAAATGAGAATAAGTGCTCATGATCTTAGAATTGAGAAAGATAGATATAGTAAAAATACATAGAGAGAACTCAGCATTTATGTCATCACTGCTTATCCCATGGATCAAAATTCTATTGAAGATGAGACCCATTTTACAGTAAATTGTCCTTTATACAATGAACAGAGGAAATTATTATTTGATAAAGTAAACACTTTTGTCCTAATTTTAAAGAACTACCTAAGGATAAAAATATTTCTGGCTGTTCACAAATGAGCATTACCAACTCTCATGTGCCTAGGAAGTTACATTATTAAAGGTTTAGAAATAAGATCCAGATGTAAACAAAATATATAAAATATTTTTTTATTATAAGTTTTAATATAATAGTTATGTAAGACACATGTTGTGTTAGGCTCTGATCCTGTCCATAACATTATAGTATGGTATTAGGTCTCTGTTTAGTTTTTTTTTTTTTCCAATCATATTGTGCATAATATTGTTGTAAAATGATGCCCTTTATGGGTTCTTGATTAGATTAATAAAATTGTTATCAATTATCTTATCTTATCTGTGGACACAATCCACATTTTTTGGCATTAATAAAAACATGGCAATAATTTCTGAATTTACAGTACTTTTATCAAAGTGCAATCCAAATCAGTTCTGAAAAGCACTTTGCTTTGCAATATTGGTATTATACTGTATTACAACAACAACAACAAACAATTTTAATTTGTCAGTGAAAATGCCACAAAGAGCAGAACAATTAGTCAGACACAAATATACAAGTGCCAAAAAAAAAAAAAAAATGCTAAATGAATGCTTTTAGCTTGAGTGACAGCAAGTTCTCAGTACTAAATGTACTGCTATAGACATCATGCCTTCTTTGAACCAGGAAATGGATATAAATGTTAACATTTAAAGAGAATTTTGGAGAAAACAAAGTGTTTGTCTGACATAAAAGTATTTTAATGGATATTGGAGAAGTACTTAAAGTCAGAAGTGATAACAGAAACAGATAATTATTTCATTTCAAAATTATGAATCTGGATTGTAGATGCACTTAAAGATCAGCTGTAATATGAAATTTTCAATCACAATTTTTGTTTATCAAAATACTATAAAAATGGCCTTGTTTATGTTTGTCTTGACTGCCAAGAAAGTTACAGAATGTGAAACATGGGGAAGCTAATCCATTGATTGTGTAAACCAGGTGTCTTATGTTTTGAAGTTTTTGTCTGTCTATCATATTATATTATGTCCACTGTCCATGACTTCATTGTCATGGTTCAGCAATTATCACATGAAATTCTGACTTATTATAAGTAATAGGATATCCAAGATCTACATGTCTGTCAGACAGGGTTTACCTGACATTGATCTCATTTCATGGATCAGTGATCAAGGTTAAGAGTTTATGGTCAAGTTCATATTTCAGATACTATAGGCAATAGGTCAACAATATTTTCATGTATGGGATGACTGTCAAGTGTACATGCCTATCTTTCAGGGTTCATCTGACCTTGACCTCAATGGCTCATTAACATGGATCATCCATTATGTTAAGTTTGAACAGTAAAACACCTTTCTTAAAGACTCAATATGAATTCAAACATGATTTATGAAGCAGGCAAGACATATCAGTGTGTACTTATTTATTTGGGTCAGTCTAAATAGTGCTTGTATTATTTGGAAATGGAGAAGGCCCAGAATTGTTTCCAGTTTCACTTTTCCTAATTTTGGGAAAAGATGGCTTGAAAATCATCCTACTGACCTACATGTATACTACCGGTCCAAGTTCCAAGGTTTTCATAGCATTTCCTGTAATGATACATAAATAGAACAGTCACAGCATTGAATGTGATAAATCTTACTTACAATATAACAGAGTGGTTGTTCTTCAGAAAGCACTCCACTGTAGTGAGCTACAATATTCTTTTCAATTTTATAAATTTCCCACTTTTACATTCCAGAGTTATTGAACTTTTACTCTCAGATTAAAGGAAATTTTTCACATGTCATTCACTAGCTCCCTTGTGCTTGGATCAATTTACTTCAAACTTTTCACTTTTGTTGGGATTGTTGAAATTAAGCTCCCTTAAATTTGTAATATTGGACTTTTAAGAGTCAATTCAAGTTCAAGGCAGTAAAATTCTATAAACCTTAAGATATCCTCATAGCAATTTTTTATAAAGGACTATTTTTTTCACTAATGAATTAATACCATATTCATCAGTGTTCAATTTTATTATGCCAATGGACAAATTTAATATGCATATGACGAGCATAAATTGTGCTCTGGGCACAGCTTTTTATTCTGATATTGATTTCATTTTGATTATGTCTACTCAGCTTTTAAATATTTTTCACTTGTAACAAGTTTTATTTATTTATGATAAAACTATACAGTCATATAGATATTATGTAACTATTTAACTCCTCTTTTTATGCAATAACTATAAACAAGATGAAGGTGCCAAAAATGAGTACATCATTAAAATTTCCTTGATTCATAATAGAGGATTTTTGAGTAATATATGTCATTCACAGGAAAGTTCTTCAATTTATATACCAGATAGAGGGGCACGTATACCTGTACTATTTAAATTCATCAAGCATCATGGGATCATCATTATGCATAATAAAATAAATAAATAATTTTTGTTCCATTGGTACATAATCACAAATCCCTAACAACTACATACAGTGCTGATTAACAATTTTTATACGACCGCAAAAAAATTTTTTTGGATCGTATAATGGTATGATGTCGTTGTCGTCTGCGTCGTCGTCCAAAGACATATTGGTTTCCAGACACTAACTTTAGTTTAAGTGAGTGGATCTCTATGAAATTTTTTAAGAAGGTTCAATACCACAAAAGGAAGGTTGGGATGGATTTTGGGGATGATGGTCCCAACCGTTTAGGAATTAGGGGCCCAAAACAAGCATTTTTCTAGTTTCAGGATAATAACTTGTGTATAAGTATTTCGATTGCTCTGAAATTGTACCACAATGTTTAATACCACAAGTAGAAGGTTGGGATTCATTTTAGGGGTTATGGGGTCAACAGTTTAGGAATGAGGGGCCAAAAAGAAGCATTTTTCTAGTTTCCAGACAATAACTTGTGTGTAAGTGTATGGATCTCTCTGACATTGTACCACAAGGTTCCATATTATAATGGAACGGCTGGGATTGAGTTTGGGGTTAATTGCCCAAACATGTATGAATTAGGGGCCAAAAAAGGGCCAAAAACAAGCATTTTTCTAGTTTCCAGAAAATAACTTGTATGTAAGTGTATGGATCTCTCTGAAATTGTACTACAAGGTTCCATGCTACAAAGGAAAGGCTGGGATGGAGTTTTGGGGTTATTGCTCAAAGGGGGGTTTCAAAAAGTTGGGGGGAAAGGGGGGGGGGTGGAATTTTTTCCCAATTTTTTAAGGGATTCATATTTTTTTTTCAAAATTTTTAAAATTTTGCATTGTTGAAAAGTTTCAAGAAGAAATCTTCAATTGCACAGTATTGCGCAATGGATTTATAAGATCTTTGACCACATTTATTTATTAACTATTACGCACAATCCAAATTCAGACAGTATCAAGCTTGAATATTATGTCCAAAATTGCCCCAACTGTTCAGGGTTCGACCTCTGCTGTCGTATCAGGCTGCGCTCAGCGAAGCATTTTATTAAAATTTTATTTTGCCAAATATATCACAATATAGCTTTTTTTTCAACCACCCTCTCAACATGGGATGGAAGTGACGATGCCCCCCCATCACTCAATGGCGTTCAGTTCACTTAAACTAAAGTTTTTGATGGAATAGCTACAAACTCAAAAATGCTTTGTTTCTTGTGTAGTTTAATTTATTATTCTGGTTAAGTAAGTGATTGTTTAAAAAAAAATTTGGATGTTAACATGGTTAAGATAAAAATAGTGAAAACTTACAAAGTTTACAATCTTTCAGCAAATGTATTTTTAATATTTCTCAAATATGAAGTAGAACACTTTAAAAAAAAAAAAAAACTCATCAGATATACCAGGCTTATAATTTTGTCCACCAGACATGTTTTTCATCTACAAAAGACTCATCAGTGACCCTCGAATAATAAAAGTTAAAAGGCCAAATAAAGTACGAAGTTGAAGAGCATTGAGGACCCAAATTTTCTAAAGGTTTTACTGAGGTAATCTATCCCTAGGGTAAAAAATCCTTAGTATTTTGAACAGTGTACTTTAAAAGTGTTGTATTTTTATGCTTGCCCCTCATTAATAATGTTGGTTTTCATATCAATTGAAAGTCTTGTTTCCAGGTTGGTAAATTTCAATGAGACAACAACCCAGTAATACAACTTAACAAAAATATATTTCTGGAGGTTACCATGCAATGTTCATGTTAAATTTGAATAGATTTAGTATAGATTGCATTGACACCTTTGTCGATCAGTTCACTCTATATAGCAGTTAGAATTCATTAAAGACAACAAAATAGTAGTATCCTGTTCATATGAACATTGAATTCAGAAATGCTTATTTTAGTAAGAAAGATAATTGCAGTAATAGATACCATGGGTCATTGCTGAGATTATAAGAGGCCTCTCAGAATATCTTGATTTGTGGTTTTTTTATTGCAAAAAGTGTGAATATTTACAATATAATGATGTAACTTTAAATGCTCTACCACATAGATTTAAAGATAACAGATGCAAACAAAAGTGCGTTTGAAAAAAACCTTTTTTCTCAAAGTTTGTCGATTTTATTAACCATTACGTACAAAATATGAGTACAAATACAGATTATAGGAAAATATTCAGTTCGTCACACCTATGTAAAAGAACCTTGAGTTTGAAATTTTTTGGCGCAGAGAAACATGTTGTTTTCCATCATCTCAGTTGGACATGTAGCTGTACCTTTCAGAAATAAATTGGATTTTCTGGTGATCTTTTGACCCTTACACTTAGGAAAATAACCATAATGTTTTAATTTATATTTCAATAATGAAAACTAGCAAATTTTTTTACTTTTCCTGTTAAATTGCCTGGTACAATTGCAATAAGATTGTGATTAGAAAAAGTCTTTTCAAGCAGATAGCTAGATGGTCTTTTATTTCTAACTTTGTGAAAATTATTTTCAAACTGATCTTGATAAGAAATTCACTGCTTTCTTTTCTTAGACCACTGTTAAATTGATGTTTTTAACCACTGGTACATATGCTTCAGTATTCTCCTCAAGGCCATATAGCACCATGCTAATATACTTTTTATGCCCCTCTGTAGCTGAGGGGGAATTAAGTTTTACCCTTGTCTGTCCGTATGTTTGTCCGTCCGTCCATCTGTCAGTCCGTCCGTCCCAAAGTTGGTTTCCGTTCCCAACTTTAGTTTGCCTCAACCAAATGTTATGAAACTTATAGACTATGCTTATTACCACAAAACACAGATCAAGTTTGAATTTTGGTGGCGTCACTTAAACCGTTGTAGAGTTATGCCCTTTTACAAATGGAAAATTTGCTGAATTTTTCGTTTCTGTTTTACTTTAGTTTGCCTCAACCAAATGTTATGAATCTTATACACAATGCTTATTACCACAAAACAGAGATTAAGGTTGAATTTTGGTGGCGTCACTTTTTATACGACCGAGTTATGCCCCTTTACAAAAGGAAAAATTGCTGAATTTTTTGTTTCTGTTCTCAAACTTAAGTTTGCCTCAACCAAATGTTATGAAACTTATACACAATGCTTATTACCATCAAGTTCGAATTTGGTTAGCGTCACTTTTGTTATGTCCCTTTATAATGTTATATGCCAGCGGGGGCATCGTCTGTGTCCCATGGACACATTGCGCATTTATTTTTAGTCCCCTACCGATGAAGTCGAAGGGGACTTTAGGTTTGCACTCCGTCTGTCTGTCTGTCCATCTGTCAGTCCAGCAAATCAGTTTTCCAGACTTTTTTTCTTCGTGCTTGAAGATATTGATTTGATATTTGGTTTATTGTTTTATCATGACAGGTTACAGGTCAAATTTTTAGCTTTTCTCTTTGTTCAGTGAAAGCCCTTTCCCTAGAATTAAATTTTTGATGAAATACTTATTAATTAGTAGATTTCTGTTCAAAGGGAAATAACTTATTTTTTAAAAGACAAAATGACATTTTGGATTTTTTTCCTTTTCTTTGGTAAATTGTTTGAAGAATTTAGTGGTAGGTTTGTTTGTCATTCTTGAAGATATTGATTTGATAATTAGTATATAGTTTTATCATGACAGGTTACAGATCAAGTTGGACTTTTGTTCCGGTCTGATGATTTTGTGCAGAGTTATGGTCTTTGGAAATAGAAAATTCACTTAAATAATCAGTTTTAACAGTTTTTTTCGTCATGCTTGAAGATTTTGACTTGATATTTTTATGTAGTTTACACCATGACAAGTTATAGATCAAGTTTATTAAGAATTTGTTCCATTACAATGAATTTTTAACTGGTAGGGGACTATTTATTGCCATGCAATACTCACAGAATGCTTGTTTAATTTCATTGTGGTGTATGCATATAAAGATACTGTGTAGGATACTCGTAGTAACACTCACTAATACTATCAGTTTCATTAACAATTTTTTTGTATTCTCAGATAGTTTGTTTTAGAAACTTGCTCCCTTTACCAGTTAAGTACCTGGAAAAAGATATAGCAAATACTGCACTTTTGTGAAGCTAGGAGACCATGAAGGTCAAAATTTTGCCCTTAAATTTGAACTGCTACATATTCCATCGAAAAACCTATCACATCAGATTAAATAAACTTTTCTTGCTTCTAGTGCTATTAGCTTCAAACTGTTTTAGTCAAGATTTCCAGTTAGAGTGCATTTGAAATTGAATTAAATGTTTAAAGATTATGCGGCCATTTAAACCAAAATAAATTTTGTTATGGAATGATACGTATGAGTAAAGATACAAGTGGTTGATGCATATAGCCAATTTTGTCTTTAAAGCAAACTCTATCCAACTTATGGTCTAGATAAGTCAAAATTATGATTTTCATAAAGTGCACTATGACATCATTACTAGAACAATGTGTAAAAATTTGTTGATTTTGGATTTACCACATATTTATATGCATACTTTCTGTCAGATGTTGAGAATATTTTTTAAACTGATATTTCATTGAAGTACAAAGCCTATACACTTATAAATCCAAATCATTTAACTTGTTTATTAAATGGCTGTAGTATATTCATAACATGCAAACCAAAAATATTTATAACATGCATAACATCATTGCAAAAGGGATAACTGGAATAGCAAAAATGGAATTATTCAATATGTCAGAATGACATCTTGTTCAATGTTGTTGTGCAGTGTTTTATGACTAAATTGTTTAGTAGCTGTTTTATCATTGTTTTATCTTCTTTTGATTGATTTATCTGATTGCAACCTTAGATATTCAAAATAAATTACTTTCAACAACTAATAAATTACTTTCTATAAAAATTCATTCAGAATTTCTTTCCTTTTCTTAGAAGTGATTCTTATTCCAGTTTGCACTTGAAGTTGAAGTGTTAATTGCTGGTGTAAACATAAAACATTTTAACAATCATATCTGCGACTGTTTTCACAAAAAATTTTGGATTAGAATTAATGGTAAGTAATACTGAGATGAACATGACTAACAATAATTTATACTCTGTAAGATTTATTTGTGAAAAGAGTCCCAGGTCAGTTTCTTGTAAACATTCAGAAACAATGTGCACAGGCCAAAAAAATATAGTTCTGTTTCATACCTACCTACATACCTTAAATTTCCATGCCTACCCCAACACATTTTATGGAAATTTTGATTAAGCAATGTTTTAATTCCACACATTTTTGGTTAAGTAACGCTAAATTCCAGAACCTTTCCTTACATATACATGTAAAATATATATATAAAAAAGGAATTAGGGGCAAAAAGGGCAAAAACAAGTATTTTTCTAGTTTCATGACAATAACTTGTGTGTAAATGGAAAAAAAAGGTTCCATATCACAAAGGAAAGCTGGAATTGAGTTTGGGGTAATTGCCTGAAACGTTTAGGAATTAGGGGCCAAAAGGGCCAAAATAAGCATTTTATCTTCCTTCCTTCTCTATTTGTTCTGACAGGAGACAAGTAAATTGAGCATATATAATTTTTTGGTCTCACCAATAGCAGGTAGTGATATTTCAAAGTTTGTCAAAAATTGATTGAATACATTTTTATACTTAAGAGAAAGGACAATGTGTAATATGAGTAATTTTTAGCTCCTTCTCCATAATAACTAATTTCATTTGTAAACCATAAAGTGTAATTCAAATATTTCTAGCTTCTAATATACCTTGTACATAATTTTGCAATTTTATAAAATTCCATATCACAAAGGGAAAGCTGGAATTGAGTTTGGGGTAATTGCCTGAAACGTTTAGTTGCATGAAAACGTCTTTAACCAGAAAAAACTTGTCCGTTTTGCCTGTACCTGGGAAAATGTTTGAGATGAGAAATAAAGGCTACTATTTTGACCATTTGTATTCTGGCAGGCTTATTAATACATCCTTTATTATAAAAACACAATTTAAATAATTTACCTTAAACTGCACAAAGCAATTAAGGAACAATAATCAGCACTAACTATACCCATAAAATTATTTTGAATAAATTACAGAGAAAAAAACTTAATTGTACATTTCGGAAATGAAATATCTATTTAAAAACATTCATCAATTGTCTGTACATGCCAGTGCAGTTCAAATAGATATATAACACCATTCAAAAGGTTTGTGAAAAAGTCGGTGAGATCATGCTTCTTGTTCAAAATTGTGTAGAGTAAGCTGTTTTAATCATGATTTTGACCTGATTTTATGCTTTCTCCTTAATTCATTTTTGATTGATTTATCTGATTGCAATCTTGAAATTTCAAAATGAATGACTTTCAACAACTATTTTGGTTAAAAACTAGACAGTTGTGTTCTAAGTGACATTTTGCACTTTAAGGTGAAGTGTTTACAGCAGTAAACATAGAAGAATGGCAGATACAATCAATCTGGTCAGTTTCTTGTAAACAAAAAGTCATTATGGGTATGTCTGTTCTCTTTACAATTTATCTTCCTATCTTAATCAGAATAAGCAATATCAAAGTTCCAGTACTGCTTAATGACAAGTAATGAGGCCATACTAATATGATTTTCTTAAATTTTTTTTTAGCAGAAAATTGAAAAAAACCCATTGAAATACAAACATCATGTTAGTCAACTGATATGATTTTAGACATTGAACTACTGTGCATATCTTAAAGGCTTTGGTCCTTTAATTATACCATTTGCTAAAATATTCTACCAAATTGCAGTTTGAATTCATCTCTACAAATTAATCAACTGGTAAAATAGTTCTAAAATAGTTGATCTCATTGCTAGTGAAAGGTTGTTAGTATGCAACAAGTGCAGTGTAATAAAATCCTATTAGAATTAAATATATATTTGTCATTCAAACTGCAATTTGGTAAAACATTTTAGCAATTTGTATTGTGAAACAGCAAATCCTTTAGGATATGCACAGTAATAAATATATAGGGTCATTTTTTGTTTGTATATTCGTCAGTTTGGACTGTATAATCTGACTGGTAGGTAATAAGTTGTATGTGCATTGTTAGCATTAAAATATAGTAGCACTCATTCTAATGAATAACAATCGGTACAGAAATGTTGCTGGTATGCTATGAATTTTTTATTTTAGTAAACATCAATTAGAGATGGTATTTTTTTTAGTTAATTGAAACAGCATTTAAAATAACCTTCATCCCTAAAAATAATACTTTTTAAAACCAAGTAAAAATTAAGACCTATAGTGACTACAACCATCTGTTTCTTTTATCAGTACATCTGCCTAGATGAATAAATGAAACATTATATTTATGATAAGAATTTCGGAACTTTTCTTGATAAAATAATATGGTTCAATTATAGATGAAAAAAAGGTCCCACCAATAAGAATTAGATAGGATATATAACTTATTATAACTAAACAACAACAAAAAACCCAAAAACTTATTATTATGGGTCAAATCTAAAAAAAAAATTAAGAATTGTCTATGCTATATATAAGATTAACTATTTCATCTATTTCTTGGCCTTTAGAAATGACTGTTTGAAAAAAGATCAAGAATGATAGCCGGGTATAGCATCGTCCAATGTACGTTGTCATAACAGGCTATTATTCCATTCTACTATTGTTTTGTATGGCCGAATGAAAAGTCTTTATCTGAGGAAAGACGACCACATAGCATTCTCCAATGTAATAACAGGCCATTATTTCATTCTACTATTGTTTGATATGCTGTTGCAGCTAAACAATCAAATATTTATACATTTCCAGCAAATCTAAAAAAAAAAAAAAAAGAAACTTTTGCCACATCTCTGGAGTAGCAACCCTTAAATACTTTTCATTTAACATATTATAGTCTGTATGACTCTATATCAATACTTAGGTTTATTATATGAATGTCATGTAAAAATATTCTATGTTGTAAAAGATTATATTATATATATGTGAATGCATATGCCCCCTGGGAATTAATTTGGAAAAATAAAATATCTTTATCAGTATGGCCTAATGAAAAGTCTTTATCTGATATGACTGAAAATAATTACTGCTAATTGATTTACAAGACACTTACCTACATCAATTAAATACCATGTCTAGAATAAATTTCGACCATTCAGCAATTTTAGAGGCTTGTATTTCTACTAAAATTGTGCATTTGACTTTTACAATATATGGTTAATAGAGGCAAAAGGAGAGAGTTGTGCACTCTTAAATCAAGTTTAACCTCACTACTTTTTGTACATTTTATAATTTTTGATAGGCTATTTGGACCAATATGTTGTTTTGCCTTTCAGGCAGAATTTTTGGAATACAATACCTTCATTGTCCATATGCTTTAATAAGGGGAAAAACACAATAAACGTATATTTACAAACAAAAAAGCTAAAAGAAAATCTTGACACCATAAGTATTGTTCATGTTGTTGTTTTCTTGACAACTAGAAGTACACATTAAAGACTACAAACAGTTGTAGAATAAATCAATTTGGTGGGTTCGGAAAAATGTATAAACTGGAAAGATAGTAAGGGAGAACACTCTGGTGTCTCAAGTTTCTGTTTACTACCTCCACTAGGGGCTATATATTGCAATCACCTTGCCTGTCTGTTTCTGTCCATCCAAAAAATAATTTGGTTGTTCTATCCTCAGTTACTTCTTCTGACCAGAATAACTTTATATTTGTCAGCAGCTTGACAGTGATGATTTAATGTAATGTGTGAGCACTTTTTTGATCTCTCAATAATTTTTATACGACCGCAAAAAAATTTTTGCGATCGTATATTGGTATGACGTTGGCGTCGTCGTCGTCGTCCGAAGACGCATTGGTTTTCGCACTCTAACTTTAGTTTAAGTGAATGGATCTCTATGAAATTTTACCATAAGGTTCAATACCACAAAAGGGAGGTTGGGATTGATTTTGGGGGTTATGGTACCAACAGTTAAGGAATTAGGGGCCAAAAAGGGGCCAAAAATAAGCATTTTTGTAACTTCCAGACATAACTTGTGTGTTAGTGTATGGATCTCTCTGACATTGTACCACAAGGTTCCATATCACAAAGGGAATGCTGGGATTGATTTTGGGGGTAATTGCCTCAAAATTTTAGGAATTAGGGGCCAAAAAAGGGGCAAAAAACAAGCATTTTTCTAATTTCATGACAATAACTTGTGTGTAAGTGTATGGATCTTTCTGAAATTGTACTACAAGGTTCCATATCACAAAGGGAAAGCTGGAATTGAGTTTGGGGGTAATTGCCTGAAACGTTTAGGAATTAGGGGCCAAAAGGGCCAAAATAAGCATTTTCTAGTTTCCAGACAATAACTTGTGTTCAAGTGTATGGATCTCTCTGAAATTGTACTGCAAGGTACCATACCTCAAAGGAAGGCTTGGATTGAGTTTGGGGTGATGAATCATAAGGGGTTCAAAAATTGGGGGATTTTTTTTTCCTTTTTTTTCTTTAAAATTTTCCATTTTAAGTTGGTTATTTCTAGTTTATATTTAAAAGCAAATAATAATGATATGGCAGGAGATACACACCAAACAGGATGTGTAAATTATTATATAATAAGTATTGTGCAATAGCAAGAAATTTTCAATTGCACAGTATTGTGCAATAGCAAGAAATCTTCAATTGCACAGTATTGCAAATAGCAAGAAATATCCAATAGCACAATATTGCGCAATAGCAAGAAATTGTCAATTGTACAGTATTGCGCAATAGCAAGAAATATTCAATTGCACAGTATTGCGCAATTGCAAGAAATATTCAATTGCACAGTATTGTGCAAAAGAAGATACTTTGTATAAATTGCTTATTTCTTGACCAATTTCAATGGGGTTTTATTCTTGAACTCTTGGGGTTCTTTAATATACTGAATCTAACTGTGTATTATGTTTTTGGATTTTGGGCCCCGTTTTTAAATTGGTCCACATTGAGGTCCAAAGGGTCCAAAATTAAACTTTGTTTGATTTCATCAAAAATTGAATTATTGGGGTTCTTTGATATACCGAATCTAACTGTATATTTAGATTCTTAATTTTTGGTCCTGTTTTCAAATTGGTCTACATTAAGGTCCAAAGGGTCCAAAATTAAACTTAGTTTGATTTAAACAAAAATTGAATTCTTAGGGTTCTTTGATATGCTGAATCTAAACATGTATATAGATTTTTGATTATGGGCCCAGTTTTCAAGTTGGTCCAAATCGGGGTCCAAAATTAAACTTTGTTTGATTTCAACAAAATTGAATATATGGGGTTCTTTGATATGCTGAATCTAACCATGTATTTAGATTTTTGATTTTGGCGCCATTATCAACTTTGTCCACATTGAGGTCAAAAGGGTCCAAAATTAAACTTTGTTTGATTTCATCAAAATTGAACTCTTGGGGTTCTTTGATATGCTGATCTAACCATGTATTTAGATTTTGGATATTGGACCATAATAGGTGAATGTCCAATTTAAAAATTTTGAAGTTCTTAGACCACATTCATTCTGTGTCAGAAACCTATGCTGTGTCAAATATTTAATCACAATCCAAATTCAGAGCTGTATCAAGCTTGAATGTTGTGTCCATACTTGCCCCAACTGTTCAGGGTTCGACCTCTGCGGTCGTATCAAGCTGCGCCCTGCGGAGCATTTTATTCAATATAGTGAATGAACTTAAATTTTTTCATCACGCAGACCTTCAGAATAGTTGGTTGAAAGGGTTTGACATGCAATATTTTGTCATTAAAGATGCCCTATCAAATAATCTTGGGCTATTACGATACTGTAAACTCAAAAGTTATTGCGAGGTTTTTTTATTGCGAATATTGCGACTGGGTGAGAATTGCAATAATAAGAACTCGCATCCTGATATCTGATACATATATTTGTAGGCAGATTTTCCTGAAATCGCAGTAATTAAACTCACATTTTTGTCCTTCCTTAAAGAATTGCAATAATAAATGCACGCAATAATTTCTGATTTAACACAACTTGTTGCCCTTTTTGTTTTCCCATACTACAATGTACTAGTTGTTTGATAGTTTTTACACTCTTGCTTTCTAATACATGTATCCTACTGAAAGCTGCCTATATCACTGTATATGGATCATCCTTCATGCAGCAAGATTAATTAAATTGCAGGTGTCAGGTGAGCAAGGTACCAGTTTATCATATAATTAATGTTTCATTGTTGCTTGATTCAATTATTACTAATATAGTTTATCAGTTACGTAACTTCATTTTGATTAATGTTAAATTGTGGCTTGTATTTTGTAGGTGGCTTAACCCATTGTTTAAGATAGGCTACAAAAGAAGATTAGAAGTTGATGATATGTACAATGTCTGTGAACAGGATTCATCAGATAACTTAGGAGATAGATTAGAAAAGTAAACAAAGTTTGTAGTAATGCAAGAAATCTTTATACGTTTTTTGTGCCCCGAGTAAGCAACTGGGCATTAAGTGTTACCCTTGACCTTTCTTCTTTCCGTTTGTCCGTCCCATTTTCGTTTGTTTGAAGCTTGAGCGGGGGCATTCCTGTCCTCAGACACATTCTTCATTAATTTTCTGTCACATATGCATGTGCCTGTTCCAAACAGGAACCCAAGTGATTGTCTTTGGTCGTTGTAGGTCATAGATAAAGATTTCTTTTAACCTGGTCAGTGTTTGTCATACTTATAAATATCATATCTTAATTTTGATTTTATTTTTGGAGTATTTGGTGTTGATGGCAGCTCTGGGATTGTTTTTCTGTTTAATTTATTCCCAGCTTTCATAGACTGAGGACAATTTAAAGCTGGACACTTTGTATACTAAGACACCTGTCTATTGTTGAAAACTGTGTGTTGCCCATAAGATAGTATTTGGCTTTCTGTGTTGTTGGGTTGCTCTTTCATTGATGTATACCCACATCTCCTTTTACTCATTCAGAAGAAGATTAAAAGTAGATGATATGTAGAATGTCTGTGATAGAGATTCATCAGATAACTGGGATGATGAATTAGAAAAGTTTATCGTAAATTTTTTCTATCACGATAGAGATGTTTTTCTGTGCATTTTTCAAAAGTTTAAATCTAAATTATACAGTTTAGATATATGTCTGTTGATATCTTGATATTAAACAACTGCATGTCTGAGTCAGTGTAATGGTGCACTTAGGTTTCAGGCAATAAAAAGTCATTGGACTTCAGTCTTGTGTAGGTAAACGGTGGCTGTATATTCCTTTCAAGTTTAATAAATATTGTCAGACTCACAGGCACTTGTCTCTGAAAAAAAAAAAACCTGAAATTTTTTTTTCAGAGACAAGTAAGTGCATGTGGTCAGTTGGACCCATAAGCAGAAAGGCAGCTTTTTTTAAGAGTTTCCATTATTAGTTTGAAACTGATTCCTGAAGGGATACTGTCCTATGTAAGAAACACTTTTTACAAAAGATCAACTGACCATTAAATTGTCCCTGTTTGAATGAGTATGATACCTTTCCACAATTTTTCAAATCAATTTTGAAATATAGAGGAAAAAGAGTGAAAGACTGATTAGTAACTTACACACTTAGTGCCAAAGCTTGACATACTCCCATCAAACAAGTGGAGTGTTATCAAGTGCTCTCAAAAGGTATCACTTTAAAACTGTCCTAAAAAGCTATAAGCTGAGTTTTTTTTTTTAGTCAAACTCCCCTTTTCAATTTCCCGTTTGTTTGGTCAGCAATAATTTGAAAAATCCACAAAACTATGAAATTTTCTCTAATTTTGATTCCTGTAAGATAGAGGTGAACGATAACAAAGGGACAGTCAAACTTATAAGTAGATGACAAACTGACAACACCATGGCAAAATACGAAAAAAGGACCAAAAGATAAACAACAGTATACAAAACATAACATAGAAAACTTAAAACTGAGCAACACAACCCCACAAAAGACTGGGTCGATCTCAGGTGCTCCTTAACAGTAAGCAGATCCAGTTTAAATTTGGCACCCATCATGATCATGTTTCTCATGAAAGTACAAACTCGGTGATAAGTGTAATTCCTTGATATCACATTCAAGGGAAAGAGAAAGGGATTGTAGTTATGACAATTGAAACATATCCAAAGTCATCTGTAAAACATTATATCTGTAATTGCATTATTGGAAAGATTACAGAGTTTTTTAAGTTTCAATATTTTATACTGTTAAAAACATTAAAAAATATACAGTTCTTTAGCAAGAGAAATGAATCATACAAAAATTTCTGTAGAATAAGCATACAAAATAGTACTGAGTCAAAACAATTAAGTTATTTTACATACAAAAGTTTGTCTTTAAATTATTCATTGTTTTTTTTTTTTCGATTTGTAGAGAATGGAATAAAGAATTAAGGAAAAGAGAATCAGGTGGAAAACCAAGTCTGTTAAAATGTCTGATACGAATGTTTGGTGTTGAATATGCTTTGTTAGGAGTGATATTATTTATAGAGGTATGCATTTCAATTGATTTTAGGCATTTGAAAACCAAAATTATCTAGATCTTCAACAAATTGGTTGATACCATGAACATTGAATGTACTGAGTAGAGGCAAGGCACTGATATGTTAAGGCATTGTAATATGTAATTGCATTGCATTGTATACAGACCAATACCATCTCTGTCCCAAAAAAGGTACAGGATAGGTGCTGGACAGCAACCACGAAAAGACAAATCAAGTGAGACTGGGGGGACATAGATCAAGTTGAAAAGACCTTTTATCACCATAAGAGGAAACACAAATTTACAGTAGCATTTCCTTTTTTGTCTCAAAAAGTGATGAAAATTTAAGCAGTTGAAGAAATTTGAATAGTCCTGCTCTACTATTAGAAAAATATACTTACAAAAATATGGAACTCTAAGTTAATTTCAAAACGGAGGAAGTCCATGAAAACCTGATGAAATCAAACACTTGACTATATCAACCAATAGAAGTAATGGAAATCAATTGTCATATTCTTGACTTGATACAGATATTTTTTGAAAAAAATGGTGGGTTGAACCTTGTTTTATAGCTAGCTAAACCTCCAGCTTGTATGACAGCTGTTTATAGTTCTGTTATATTGATAAATTGAGTGAGTAACCCAAACCGACGTTATTGGTTAACATGACAATAATTGGGATCCAGCAGCCAAAACTGTGTAAACATACACCACAGACATAAAGACACAACTGACTTAAAAATTTCAAACAGATATACAAATATGAAATAAATCTGACAAAGACACCAAAAAAAAAAAAATTTTGGTTGATAGTACATACAGCACAGAAAACCTTTTTTAAACAAATTGTACTGATGAACACTACTGAAAGCAAGGTGATTAAATAAGTGCAGGAGGTTCGTGTTAGTTTCAGTTCAAATAGAAAGGATGTGTGTGGTATTATTAAAATATCCCATTTGAAAAAATAAAATATTATATGACATTTGAGTCTGCTTTTACATGAAATCCAATTAACGAGATGAAATAACATTTCTAGTTATCAATTAATGAAGTATCACATATTATTTCAGGCATTATTTATCATGATTAATACTGGATTTTATGAATTCTGTTGCATTCCTCCAGTTAATTGATCCAAACTTTAAAAGGTTTCATGGAAATTTATGAAAAGCCTGCAAGATATAGGATTACATAAATTCCCTGTTATGATTCATATTTGAGAGGGTTGCTTGGTATGGGATAATTAGGTTCTTCATTATACCCCACGCAACGAAGTTGCGGAGGGTATAATGTTTTTGACCCGTCCGTCTGTCCGTCCGTCAATCAGTCCGTCAGTCCGTCAGTCCTGTTTCTTGTCATAGCAACTCCTCTCAAACCAAACAGCAGAATTTCATGAAACCTTTTTAGATAATAAGGACATTCTATGTAGTTGTGCATATCGACAGGAAATTACGATTCAATTTTTATACGACCGCAAAAAAATTTTGTGGTCGTATATTGGTATGACGTTGGCGTCGTCGTCGTCGTCCAAGACACATTGGTTTTCGCACTCTAACTTTAGTTTAAGTGAATGGATCTCTATGAAATTTTACCAAAAGGTTCAATACCACAAAAGGAAGGTTGGGATTGATTTTGGGGTTATGGTACCAACAGTTAAGGAATTAGGGGCCAAAAGGGGCCAAAATAAGCATTTTGATAACTTCCAGACATAACTTGTGTGTTAGTGTATGGATCTCTGACATTGTACCACAAGGTTCCATATCACAAAGAGAATACTGGGATTGATTTTGGGGTAATTGCCTCAAAATTTTAGGAATTAGGGGCCAAAAAAGGGGCAAAAAACAAGCATTTTTTTAGTTTCATGACAATAACTTGTGTGTAAGTGTATGGATCTTTCTGAAATTGTACTACAAGGTTCCATATCACAAAGGGAAAGCTGGAATTGAGTTTGGGGGTAATTGCCCAAAACGTTTAGGAATAAGGGGCCAAAAAGGGGCCAAATATAAGTATTTTTCTAGTTTCCAGACAATTACTTGTGTTCAAGTGTATGGATATCTCTGAAATTGTACTGCAAGGTACCATACCACAAAGGGAAGGCTGGGATTGATTTTGGGGGTAATTGCCTCAAAGTTTTAGGAATTAGGGGCCAAGAAGGGGCAAAAAACAAGCATTTTTCTAGTTTCAGGACAATAACTTGTAAGTGTATGGATCTTTATGAAATTGTACTACAAGGTTCCATGTCACAAAGGGAAAGCTGGGTTTGAGTTTGGGGGTAATTGCCCTCAACATTTAGGAATTTGGGGCCAAAAAGGAGTTTTGGTCCCAACAGTTTAGGAATTAGGGGCCTAAAGGGTCCAAAATTAAACTTTGTTTGATTTCATCGAAAATTGAACTCTAGGGGTTCTTTGATATGCCGAATCTAACTGTGTATTTAGATTCTTAATTTTTGGTCCCGTTTTCAAATTGGCCTACATTAAGGTCCAAAGGGTCCAAAATTAAACTTAGTTTGATTTTAAACAAAAATTGAATTCTTGGGGTTCTTTGATATGCTGAATCTAAACATGTATTTAAATTTTTGATTATGGGCCCAGTTTTCAAGTTGGTCCAAATTGGGGTCCAAAATTAAACTTTGTTTGATTTCAACAAAAATTGAATATATGGGGTTCTTCGATATGCTGAATCTAACCATGTATTTAGATTTTGATATTCGAGCACGGTTATCAAATTGGTCCACATTGAGGTTTAGAGGGTCCAAATTGAACTTTATTTGATTTCATCAAAATTGAATTCTTGGGGTTCTTTGATACGCTGAATCTAACCATGTATTTAGATTTTGGATATTGGAATACCACAAAGGGATGGTAAGAATTGTCTTTGGGAGTTATGGCTCAAAGTGTTAAAGAATAAGGTGCAAAAAAGGGGGGAAAAGGGTTTGCAGGTTAATGGACAATTACTTAAGTACAAAACATAATTTAAAAGGCAGTGTAAGGTTGGTAATTGAAACTCATTTGAATATCTCACCTAAACTGCTTTTAAATTATTTATATTGGAAATTTGCCAAAAACTTTATTATTAATAAATTCCATTGGAAATTTGCCAATAACTTTAGTTTAATGAACTTCATTGGAAATTTGCCAATATAAAATAATGCTGATAAAGCTTTTTGTTTATCTTACCTAAACTGCTTTTAAATTATGTATATTGAAATTTGCCAAAACTTTTATTATTAAATTTCTGATTTATATATAAAAGCAAATAATAATGATAAGGCAAGAGATACACACCAAACAGGATGTGTAAATTAATATATTAAGTATTGTGCAATAGCAAGAAATTTTCAATTGCACAGTATTGTGCAATAGCAAGAAATCTTCAGTTGCACAGTATTGCGCAATAGCAAGAAATATCCAATAGCACAATATTGCGCAATAGCAAGAAATTGTCAATTGTATAGTATTGCGCAATAGCAAGAAATATTCAATTGCACAATATTGCACAATTGCAAGAAATATTCAATTGCACAGTATTGTGCAAAAGAAGATACTTTGTATAAATTGCTTATTTCTTGACCAATTTCAATGGGGTTTTATTCTTGAATTCTTGGGGTTCTTTAATATGCTGAATCTAACAGTGTATTAAGTTTTTGGATTTTGGTCCCTGTTTTTAAATTGGTCCACATTGAGGTCCAAAGGGTCCAAAATTAAACTTTGTTTGATTTCATCAAAAATTGAATTATTGGGGTTCTTTGACATGCCGAATCTAACTGTGTATTTAGGTTCTTAATTTTTGGTCCCGTTTTCAAATTGGTCTACATTAAGGTCCAAAGGGTCCAAAATTAAACTTAGTTTGATTTTAAGAAAAATTGAATTCTTAGGGTTCTTTGATATGCTGAATCTAAACATGTATTTAAATTTTTGATTATGGGCCCAGTTTTCAAGTTGGTCCAAATTGGGGTCCAAAATTAAACTTTGTTTGATTTCAACAAAAATTGAATATATTGGGTTCTTTGATATGCTGAATCTAACCATGTATTTAGATTTTTTATTTTTGGGCCCCGTTATCAACTTTGTCCACATTGAGGTCAAAAGGGTCCAATAGTAAACTTTGTTTGATTAGATCAAAAATTGAATTATTGGGGTTCCTTGATATGCCGAATCTAACCGTGTATTCAAATTCTTAATTTTGGTCCCATTTTCAAATTGGTCTACATTAAGGTCCAAAGGGTCCAAAATTAAACTGAGTTTGATTTTAACAAAATTGAATTCTTAGGGTTTTTGATATGCTGAATCTAAACATGTATTTAGATTTTGATTATGGGCCCAGTTTTCAAGTTGGACCAAATCGCCAAAATAAAACTTTGTTTGATTTCAACAAAATTGAATATATGGGGTTCTTTGATATGCTGAATCTAACCATGTATTTAGATTTTGGGGCCCGTTATCAACTTTGTCCACATTGAGGTCAAAAGGGTCCAAAATTAAACTTTGGTTGATTTCATCAAAAATTGAACTCTTGGGGTTCTTTGATATGCTGAATCTAACTGTGTATTTAGATTTTGGATATTGTACCATTATAGGTGAATGTCCAATTTAAAATTTTTAAGGTCTTAGACCACATTCATTCTGTGTCAGAAACCTATGCTGTGTCAAATATTTAATCACAATCCAAATTCAGAGCTGTATCAAGCTTGAATGTTGTGTCCATACTTGCCCCAACTGTTCAGGGTTCGACCTCTGCGGTCGTATCAAGCTGCGCCCTGCGGAGCATTTTATTTTTCTAGGAGTTACGCCCCTTTGAACTTATTTGGTTCAATATACTACTGCAACAGTTTGTCAACGCAACTCCTCTGAAACCACACAACAGAATTTCATGAAACTTTGTAGATAATATGGACATACTATGTAGTTGTGCATATCGACAGGAAATTACAATTCAGTTTTTTTTCTAGGAGTTATGCCCCTTTGAACTTATTTGCTTTAATGTACTACTGCAACAGTTTGTCATCGCAACTCCTCTGAAACCACACAATAGAATTTCATGAAACCTATTTAGATAATAAGGACATACTATGTAGATTTGCATATAGACAGGAAATTACGATTCAATTTTTTTTCTAGGAGTTCCGCCCCTTTGAACTAATTTGCTTCAATCTACTATTGCAACAGTTTGTCATCGCAACTCCTCTGAAACCACACAACAGAATTTCATGAAACCTTTTTAGATAATAAGGACATACTATGTAGATGTGCATATCGACAGGAAATTATGATTCAATTTTTTTTCTAGGAGTTACACCCCTTTGAACTTATTTGCTTCAATGTACTTCTGCAACAGTTTGTCATCGCAACTCCTCTGAAACCACACAACAGAATTTCATGAAACTTGACATACTATGTAGATGTGCATATCGACAGGAAATTATGATTCAATTTTTTTTTCTTACACTTATTTTATTTCTCCAATGACAATGTGGGGACGTGGAGTATGTGAGCGCGCTCACCAAGGTTCTTTAATTTCTTACAGAAAAGATACATCTTAAGATAAATGCAGAAACCCTAGTTGATATTGATAACCCAATTCTAGGCATGAGGGCTATATTGCAATCAACTTTTCTATCTATCTGTCCAGTCGCATTCTAGATATAAGAACAGTACCCAGCCATATCCACTTGTATTTGTAGTATTTGTATTTTTATCCATCTGATTTTTATAGTTCCTTCTTATGTTGTACTGTTACACCACTGTCCCGGGTTAGGGGGAGGGTTGGAATCCCGCTAACATGTTTAACCCCGCCACATTCTGTATGTATGTGCCTGTCCCAAGTCAGGAGCCTGTAATTCAGTGGTTGTCGTTTGTATATGTGTTACATATTTGTTTTTCATTCATTTTTATACGACCGCAAAGGCCGTATATTGGTATCACGTTGTCGTCGTCGTCAGCGTCGTCCGAAGACAGATGGTTTCCGGATAATAACTTTAGTATAAGTAAATAGAAATCAATAAAATTTTAACACAAGGTTTATAACCACTAAAAGAAGGTTTGGGATTGATTTTAGGGGTTATGGTCCCAACTGTTTAGGAATTAGGGGCCAAAAAAGGGGCCCAAATAAGCATTTTTGTAGTTTCCAGTCAATAACTTGTGTTTAAGTGTATGAATCTCTCTGAAATTATACCCTAAGTTTCCATATGACAAAGGGATGGTTAGGATTGACTTTGGGGGATTAAGGCTCAAACCATTTAGGAATTAAGGTCAAAAAAGAGGGAAAAACAAGGTTTTTTCTGGTTAAAGGACAATTAAGACAATTTTAAAGCAGTCTAAGGGTTGTAATCCAATCCCATTTAAAAACAACAATGTTTTATTACCTCCCTTATTTGCTTGTAAATTATGTATTAAAAAATGATGATTGTCAATTTGCAACAGCATAGTGTATTGCACAAAAGCAAAAAATTGAATATAAATTCAAATCATATAACCAATTTTTAAGTTCTTTGACTGCAGTTATTCTGTGGCAGAAACCTATTATGTGTCAAAAAATATTTAATTACAATCCAAATTCAAACCTGTATCAAGCGCGAATATTGTGTACATTTTGACTCCAACTTTTCAGGGTTGGACATCTGCTGTCGTATCCAGCTGCGCTCAGTGAAGCAATTTATTTGTACATAAATTAGGCCGTTAGTTTTCTCGTTTGAATTGTTTTACATTGTCATTTCAGGGCCTTTTATAGCTGACTGTGCGGTATGGGCTTTGCTCATTGTTGAAGGCCATACGGTGACCTATAGTTGTTAATTTCTGTGTCATTTGGTCTCTTGTGGAGAGTTGTCTCATTGGCAATCATACCACATCTTTTTTTTTAATCAGTTTGTCTTTCTGTTATCCAACAAATATTTTCATCACACTTTTCTCAGAAACTACCAAACAGATTGATTTCATATTTGGTCAGCATCTTGACAGTAATGAGTTGTAAGGTGTGAGAACTTTTTGGATCTGTCAGATACCTACTTCCTGTTTTCAGGTACTTTGAATTTTTCAATATGTTGAATGAACTAAATCATTTTGGTCACATATTTCTTTAATACTACTGAACAGATTGACTTCATATTTGGTAACCAGTCCAACAGGGAGGAGTTGTAATCTGTGTGCCCTTTTCTGACCTATCAGACACCTACTTTCTGTCATCCAATACTTTGAATTAAGAGTGGGGGTTTGCTTATCACAACAGTGGATGTATTCTCATTCTTGAAATTACAAATAACGAAAATCTTGGAAGATTATGTTTTCCCAAACCATAATGTGATATTCAGTGTTATGGAAAGGCTTTTATATTCGGCTTAACATTTAAGTTAACATAATTACATGTAATTGTTGAATTTTTAGTTTTTGTTTTCTAACTTTAGTTTGCCTCAACCAAATGTTATGAAACATATAGACAATGCTTATTACCACATAATACCGATCAAGTTCGAAATTGGGTGGCGTCACTTTTACCGTTCTTGAGTTATGCCCCTTTATAAACCTAAAAACTGCTGAATTTTTCTTTTCCATTCTCTAACTTTAGTTTATCTCAACCAAATGTTATGAAACTTATACACAATGCTTATTACCACATAATACAGATCAAGTATGAAATTGGGTGGCATCACTTGTACCGTTCTTGAGTTATGCCCCTTTATAAACATAAAAATTGCTGAATTTTTTGTTTCCGTTCTCTAACTTTAGTTTGCCTAAACCAAATGTTATTAAAATTATACACAATGCTAATTACCACAAAATACAGATCAAGTTTGAATTTTGGTGGTGTCACTTTTACCGTTCTAGACTTATGCCTGTTTACAAATGGAAAAATTGCTGAATTTTTCATTTCTGTTCTCTAACTTAGGTTAGCCTCAACCAAATGTTATAAGACTTATACACAATACTTATTACCACAAAACTCAGATCAAGTACAAATGTGGGTAGCGTCACTTTTACTGTTCTTCAGTTATGTCCCTTTATAACTTTATATGATATGCAAGCCGGGGCATCATCTGTGTCCCATGGACATATTCCCCATTTATTTTCTAAAATTACATGCAATTTGCTATTTCATATCAAATTTAATGCTTTCATGGAGAAAACTACAATATACTTAATTCAAGAAATTTTTAATAGAATTTTATGTTATTATTTTATTTTATAGGAAGGAACAAAAATCGCTCAACCATTGTTCTTAGGTCAGCTTATTCGTTATTTTACTCCTGGATCTACAGTAAGCAGTACAGATGCCTATTTATATGCCATGGGTGTGAGTCTATGTGCCATTATTTTAGCTATATTTCATCATCCATACTTTTTTGGAGTTCAGAGAATTGGTATGCAGCTTCGTGTTGCCTGCTGTTCCTTATTATACAGAAAAGTAAGTAGAAAATTTGACTTGGTGATACAGTTTTCATACCATTGTAATAGACCTTTTTGTACTACTGGACTACTTAAAAAACTGTCTTTATTTTTCAAGCTGTAAACCCTTATAACATGAAACAATTTACACAAGTTATAAAGTAAAAATGAAGTGCATTATAAAGGTAAATAGAACTACCTATCTGACTTGAATATCAGTTAAATGCCCTCTGCCCTCTATGTTTTCTTGTGGTTGATTCCTGAAAATGATCACATTTACCTAAATCTCTTATTTTGGCCTATTTGGGATAAAAATGTTAATTTCTGACAATATTCCTTTAAAATGCCTCTCTGCGTTATGGGAAATGAGTAAGTATTTAATGACTTCCTGTTTTGTTTTTTTCTGGTAGTATATGAAAACATTGAGGGATAACTTTTGTTTTAGGGATTGCATTTCAGCACATGTAGCCTGAAAATAAATGGGAGATAACTCTGTACTTAAGGAGTTAATTATTTTTCTTTCAAGCAGTGTTTGAAAAATTGATGATACCTTTTTATTCGACCGCAAAACATTTTGCCGTCGTATATTGGTATCACATCGTCCTTGTCGTCGTCGTTGTCCAAAGACATTTGGTTTCCGGACAATAACTTAAGTATAACTAAATAGAAATCTATGAAATTTAAACACAAGGTTTATAACCACAAAAGGAAGGTTGGTATTGATTTTAGGGGTTATGGTCCTAAAAGTTTAGGAATTAGGGGCCAAAAAAGGGCCCAAATAAGCATTTTTCTAGTTTCCAGACAATAACTTGTGGAACAGTGTATGAATCTCTCTGAAATTATACCACAAGTTTCCATACCACAAAAGGATGGTTAGGATTGACTTTGGAGGGTTATGGCTCAAACCGTTTAGGAATTAGGGGCAAAAAAAGGGGGAAAAACAAGGGTTTCCTTGTTAATGGACAATTTAAAAGCAGTGTAAGGGAGGTAATCCAAACACATTTAAAGTACAATGTTGTGTATGTTTGGATTACCTCCCTTACACTGCTTTTAAATTATGTAAAACGAAATGTTGTATTGTCATGAGGTGATTAGCTGTCAATTTATTTTTAGAAGTTTAGAAATTGTGGGGGTGGGAGGGACAATTTTTTCTCATTTCAGATTTCAGAAATTAAAAAAGAATTATAATTATACATATAAATATTATTTTTTTTAGCAAAAAAAGGGAGGGGGGTTAAAACAAATTTTGTTTTAGGGGGGTCAATATGCAACAGCATAGTGTATTGCACAAAAGCAAAAATAAGGGGTCAATTCGCAACAGCATAGTGTGTTGCACAAAAACAAAAAAATGAATATAAATTCAAATCATATAAACAATTCTAAGTTCTTTGACTACAGTTATTCTGTGTCAGAAACCTATTATGTGTCAAATATTTAATTACAATCCAAATTCAGACCTGTATCAAGCGCGAATATTGTGTCCATTTTGGCTCCAATTGTTCAGGGTTGGACCTCTGCGGTCGTATCCAGCTGCGCTCAGCGAAGCATTTTATTCTTATCCTGTTGTCAGTAACCCTCACATCATTTATATTAAAAGATTTTGCAGTCTCTTTAGATATCTTCAATGAGAACACACCTGCTAGTGTGTGTCATTTTCTATTCCAATAAAGTTGAACATCTGAAGAAAGATTTAGACACTGTCATGAGAACCAGAATGAAAATTTCCAACTCCATCAGATACCATTGTGTATCTTAGATTACCTTGTCTTGTACTGTAACTGGTGTTAACTTCTCATATCTTTTATCTTAGGCATTGTAATTTCAACTAATTACAGGTCAATCTTCTAACAATTTCAAATTAATGCAGAAATTGCATGTATGTGTAAGTTTTATGCAACATTAATACATATGGTAGATAAGTGTTGGGAATCAGATGGAAAATTGTAGTAAAGTATTCAGAATAATTGGACGGTATGCTCCGATTTGATATAAATGGTTTTTAATAAGGGCTTTTCCTGAAAAAAATACAGGCAGTTGATCTCTTTCTTATTTTTGAGTTCCCCAAAAGGAATTTTACGTATTTTTTAAGGTCTGTTCTTGAAAAAATACCAGATAATTGAATTCCTTTTTCAGTTCCATCACAAGAATGTTACCTCTTTTATTAGTAAATTTAACAATATAAATAACAAAACTGACCCTCACTAAGGTGAATAACATTGAGAGGATATCCCACCCTTCTGTGTATTTTTTCCTTGAGAAACCTTTATCCCAATCATGTATAAATTTAGTAACACACTTTTTCTTAGGGGCCAAAAAGGGACCAAAAACAAGCATTTTTGTAGTTTTCAGACAATAACTTATGTGTAAGTGTATGGATCTCACTGACATTGTACCACAAGGTTCCATATCACAAAGGGAAGGCTGGGATTAAGTTTGGGGGTAATTGCCTAAACATGCAAGAATAAGGGGCCAAAAAGGGACCAAAAACAAGCATTTTTCTTGTTTCCAGACAATAAATTGTGTTTAAGTGTATGGATCTCTCTAAAATTGTACTACAAGGTTCCATACTACAAAGGGAAGGCTGGGATAAAGTTTGGGGATAATTGCTTCAAAAGGGGTGGGGGTTCAAAAAGATTAGGGGGATTTTTTTTTTTCAAAATTTTTCAAATTTCAAATTTTTTGAAAAGTTTCAAGAAGAAATCTTCAATTGCACAGTATTGCGCAATAGATTTTTAAGATCTATGACCACATTTAATTTATGTCAGAAACCTTTAGTATGTCAAAAATTTGATCACAATCCAAATTCAGACAGTATCAAGCTTGAATATTGTGTCCAAATTTTCCCCAATTGTTCAGGGTTCGACCTCTGCGGTCGTATCAGACTGCGCTCAGCGAAGCATTTTATTCTTATTTTGTATGTTATTGTGGATATTTTTGTAATAATAGCAGGTTTCCACGTATATTTTTGAATTATTATTGGCTATTTCACATATTTAAAAAGAAAACATCACATTCAATTTGTCCATTTTTATAAGCCTGTTTACGGGACGTATTATTGTTTTTGTCTCGCCTGCGACGAAAGTCGCAGTATCTATACGAGACATAGGTATTACTATCCGGCGGCGGCGACGGAGTAAACTATTTGTATGAAGCTTTATATTTCAAAAGGTAGAAGACCTGGATGCTTGATACCTTGTATCAACCTTATGTTACAAAGTTTTCGTCTGTCATATGCCCATTGTCCTTGATCTCATTTTCATTGTTCAGTGACTGCTTGAAAAAAAAATTACAGTTTTTTTGTTATGTGAATTTCTCACTTATTATGAGTAATAGGATAACTATATTTGGTATATGGTTTCCTTGCAATGTCTACATGTCCGTCAGACAGGGTTAACCTGACCTAGACCTCAATTCATGGATCAGTGATCAAGGTTAAAGTTACGTGATTAGGTTCGTTTCTCAGATACTATAAGCAGCAGGTCAACTATATGTGGTGTATGGAATGATTGTAAGGGGTACATGTCAGACTGGCAGGTTTCATCTGACCTTGACCTCATTTTCATGGTTCATTGGTCATTGTTAATTTTTTGTGTTTTTGTCTGTTTTTCATGTACTGTAAGCAATTGGTCAACAATATTTGGTGTATGGAATGATTGTAAGGTGTACACGTCTGTCTAGCTGGTGTCATCTGACCATGACCTCATTTTAATGGTTCATAGGTCAATGTTAAATTTTTGTGTTTTGGTCTGTTTTTCAAGTACTGTAAGCAAAAGGTCAGCTATATTTGGTTTATGGAATGATTGTAAGGTGTACATGTCTGTCTAGCCAGTGTCATATGACCTTGACCTCATTTTCATGGTTTATTGGTCAATGTTAAGATTTTGTGTTTTGGTCTGTTTTTCAAATACCAATCAACTATATATATAAATGGTGTACACGGATTGAAGTTAAAATTTTTACATGGTAGCCCACAGCTTTAATTTTGTAGCCCACATATATAGTCCTATACAAGAAAAGCAGAAATTTAAGTAGCCCACACCAAATTTTAGGGGCCATTGGCGAGTGGGCCCCTGCTAATTTCAAACCCTGGTGTATGGAGTGATTGTAAGGTGTACATGTCTGTCAAGCCAGTATCATCTGACCTTGGCCTCATTTCCATGGTTCATTGGTTAACATTAAGTTTTTGTGTTTTGGTCTGTTTTTCAGTTACCATAAGCATTGGGTCAACTATATTTGGTGTATGGAATAATTGTAAGGTGTACATGTCTGTGTAACAGTTTTTATCTGACCTTGACCTCATTTGTCATGGAACTTTAAAAATGTTAAGTTTATGTGCTACTTGTAGTAAAACCTTTATCTTTAAGACTTTCATCATAAAATCAATGGTCAGTAAAACACATTTCAGCATGTACACTCTTGTATAAATATAGTATGATTTCATCTGTATTACTATATATCTTTACAATTGTTTATTCGCAAATCCCTATGCGAGTAAATTGTGATGTGCCTAGAATTAGGCTTCTTGCTTGGAATTTACTTATAATACATACTTATTATATATACTTAGAAATAAGTTGGAATATGTCTTATTTTGTAAATTATGGATAATATTCTAATGCCTGATAATTTAAAGACAAACGTGTTATGTTATATTTGTATTTCTTTAACCAATTAATCGTGAACTTAGATTTATTAATGCATCGTTGAACATAATAACATGGTTGTTTAAACTCACTTACAATACCTTCTAATTAAGAAAAGGCTATAATTCTGAAAAGACATCAACACAATAGTTTTAGTTAGAGATACAACGGATAAGCGTTGATTCATGAAAAAGAACCATTGGCACTCCGGGCTCATGGTTTCTTTTTCAAGAACCCAGACTTATTCATTGTATCTATAATACATACAGATGCATATTTGCAAAGTACTGTACACCTAAAAGTGTTTATATGTACAGATTGGATATTTTATGGGTGCTTTAAGACCATTTCAAATAGGTCAATTGGTTTCTGTTAAAAAAAAGATATTTTTAACTTTTATTTATTATGGATTATTAATACAAAGAATTTCAATAATTAATAGATTTTCAATTATAATGGTAAATAACTCAATATCTGTGGAAGATCTTCTTTTATTTCAGGTATGTAGTATTAAAACAAATGGGAGATAACTCAGATCATATAATAATTTTTGTTCTGTTTCAGGCATTACGTCTAAATAATACAGCATTAGGGCAGACAACAACAGGACAAATAGTTAATCTTATGTCCAATGATGTCAACAGATTTGACACGGTATAATTAATAATCTTATATAAACTTTCTGAAAATCTCTGAAAAGTAATATAAAAACATCAGATCATGCTTAAAAAAAAAATATTGAGACAACAGTGAGATTTATACTGTGGTCAAAATTTATATCTCATCAGAAAAAAAGGTGGAAAGATACTAAGGTGACCTTCAAAAGGGGAAATTCTCTTTAGTCGAAAAGCTGACAACATCATGGCAAAAAAAGGTAAAAGGAGAAAAGATGAACAAGTCCACGAAACATTACATAGAAAACTAAGATTGAGCAACCTGAACCCCACCAAAAACCGGGGGTGAACTCAGGTGCTCTGGAAGGGTAAGCAGTTATTACCAAATGAATTATTCCTTGTATCAGTTACTTACTTACTTACTGCCCTGGACGCCATTTCTATCAATTAATTTATGTTAAATGGACATTAATTATTATAAACCTGTTTATCTTATATTAAACATGTTTCATTTAAACAGGCAGCTATTTTCCTGCATTATCTTTGGGTAGGACCAGCACAAGCAATCCCAGTTTTAATTATACTGTGGAATGAGCTGGGGCCATCAGCAATGGCAGGATTTGGTGTGTTGCTCTTACTGGTTCCTGTCCAAAGCTGGATGGGTAAACTTTTTTCCAAATTCAGGTAAATATTAAACTGTTCCTTGTCCAAAGCTGGATGTGTAATTTTTCCTACACATTCAAATAAAGGTTTAACAGGCTGGGTTTTTTCTGACAATAAAGTTTTTTTTTAATAGTCACAAGGCGAAAAAACATCATCTTTCAGTATTTGATACCAAGGAGAAGGAATAATTTGGGGTCAAAATGGTCCCTTTAATTGAATATATTTTAAAAATTCTCCAATTTGCAGAATTTGAAATGTTGAATCTATTCACTTTAATGAAACATTGTTGTTTTGTTTTAACTTTTTCTTTTCATGGCAGCCTTGAAATCCCAGAAAATTCAGTAAAATGGCAAAAAATGTAAATTGATTCTATGACTGAGACATGTTGAGAAATAATATTGAGCCCAAGCATTGCCCAAAATGATATTCACAATGTGTATTTTGTGTTTAACTTTAAGATACTGTGGATTCATTTATTTTCGTGGGTATCAATTTTGGTGGATAGAGAAAAAAAGACGTTTCGTGGTATACGTAAATTCATGGATCACTGATTACAAAAAAAAAAAAAAAAAATCAGATACGTAATTCGTGGATTTCTTTTTGATTTAGGAGATCATATAACCTCCTTGGTTTGATCAATAATAAAACAAACAAAAAAGAAGGAATTCATTGAAAAAGTTTTGAATTGTCAAAATCCTCGCTTGGTCATTCTAGGTTAAAGTGTTCATTGAAAGCTTCTATTTAAATACAATAACGGACAGAGACAACTAATTATTTGTTTGTTTTACAATTTATAAATTCTTGTCGGAATTTTATAAGGCATTCAAAACTCTATGATTGAAAGCTCATTTCCCTAATCATGATATAATAAACAGTCATATAAGTAAAAGGTGTGAAAAGAAATGTTCCTGTCATAAACAATATTACCTACGGGCAATATCCCCGTACTTAATCCTATTGATTTTTAATCACCAGTCAACCAAACTATGACACGGTAATTAACAACTTGTAGTTATTTTCCATGAACAGTTGTAATCAATTTTAAAAAGTAAATTATCACTGATATTCGATATATTTGTTATTGATTTAATCAAAATATTTGTATCTTCTTTCAATAGAAACACGTGTTATGTTACAATGTTTATCGCTAGTCAACACTATACTAGAACTGCATAACATAACCAGAAATAAACATCCAACTCCACACACATTTCTCTGGATTATTCTTTGTTGAATTCTTAAATTCGTCTCATGCTGTGACCCACGAAACCCACGAAAATTGGTATACCATGAATAAAAATGAATCCACAGTAGAAAAATTTTTTGCTGAATAGACCAGTTTCACATAAGCGACTTATCAATGCTGATCTCGAAATATTATGCGCGTTTGAGTTTAAGTCCCGTGATAATTAATGATATCATACGTGACAGGGGGGCTACATCAAATTGACTCTGATATTTAGCAACACAATAATAAATCAACTACTAATACACATCTCTCTCTCTCATGGTGTATGCTTGAGATTATTTAAGTTTAAGATATTAATAATCGGTTATTTGATTAACAAATTTAAAATAATAAGATGTGGTATGATTGCCCAAATGACAGATGAAAGCAGCTATATATCACCATACAGCCCTCGACATCTTGTTGCTATAAAGAGTTCAAAACAGTTGTGTTTTAATATTAGTAAAATGGTTTTTAAAAAAGTATTAATCTTGTAATTGCTTTCTTTAGCCTACTGCGCTATGTACATTGCAGTATATCAGTTTGATTTTTCTTGAAAAGAGAAAAGTATTTGATAAAAAGAAAATACATTTAATTTCAGTTCTGTTCCAGTATCAATTCACAGTTTTTCTGAAATATTTTTTTTGCATCTTCGGCTTGTGACATGCATGTAAAGGGGTTACGGCCTACATATAGGTTTAGTATCATAGACTTGAACTTTTAATTTTCTTTTAAAAAAAAACAAGTTACTATTATGGTGACTTTTACGGACAAGTTACCGGCATTACTAAATAATCGAAATTTCCACTAATAGTAGTATGGAAGTGTAAACCAAAATTGATAGAATTTGTCCTTATATCCTTTGTCAAAGATGTAGTATATATTGTGATATGTTAAAAATATGAAAAACACAATGATATGTCACCGAGTTTTGTTTTTAAGCTACAGGCTGTAAAAATATGAAACATTTTGTATGGACTATACATAGAAAAATTTTAAGGTATCATTATATGAATATTTGAAGGTAAAATGAATGATAGAATTTCAAAATAAAATGTGGGAAGATATAGCTCTTATAAAATGCTTTCAGAATACCAACAGAAAAAATTGACATGTAGTAGACAGGGCCTCGGCTCCGTGTTGAAGACCTTACTGTGACCTATAATTGTTAACTTCTTATACATTGTGACTTGGATTGAGAGTTGTCACATTGGCACTCATACCACATTCTCTTACTTGAATGTACATTTGTTTCAAATATTTCTGCGTCAGTGATATTTTAAACTGCCATGATAATGAAGAGAGATATAAAAACAGTTTTAAAATAGGTATCAGAAATACAGGTTAATCTTTAATTTCAAACATCAGACTATAATACAATGCATTCAATACCATTTTAATTTCTAAGCTATGTTCATGATCGACTTCGTCTATGCAGAGATTCAGTCCCAGCAACCAGAGTAATTTTCTACATATTTTCAACTTTATCATTTTTCATGCCATTAAAATTAATTGAATATCCTATATTTACCACGCTTTGCCATAAAAAAGATCAAATTGCTGAATGAACCCCCTCCTAAATTATTAAAATATTGCCAGTGGCATTAAGGTCTGTACTGGCCATGATAAATAAGTATAAATTAGGTACTAGGGTTAACATTTTAAATATATGTATAAGGGGATGACCATTTGATTTTTAGGGGGGAATGTTTAGAAAATTATTATTCTAGTAGGAGTTAAAAATAAATAAGTATGACCAGGCAGGATGGAAAAGAATAATCTGCAGGATGCAGGAAATAATTGTGTACAAAAGTTGAATAAATCAATCAAATGGTCGCCCTTTATCAGTAACTGTATGTATAGATAAGGGTACGTTTTTATCAATTATCACCTGGTGAGATTGTACAAGGTAAAACGAGGATTCCACATGGCTAAGGTGTTAATTGACTTCTTAATTTATGACCTAATACTATGTAGATGAAGTGAGCCCGCTTGTTTATCTAATTTATTCTTCCTGTTAAGTGAACGACCTCAGCGTGAATTTGTGACAATTTAAGGTACAATTAAAGCCAGGTGGCATATCGGATCGTATATTACCGCGACCAACAACACAGCAGTAGTCCGTTTTAAAATCTTTAAATATGTCATTGTTAATAAAGTTGTCTCGTCAATATAACTTTTACATTTTGATTCAAATGATGCTCATGTTGCTTTGACATGTAAATGCAAACAAGTAATCAGATGATTTTTTTTTCCAAGTCTGCATGGTCACTGCTTATCAACAGTTAGCCCCCCAGTTGATGAACTCTGGAGAAAGTATCACATGATTTCATAGTTTGGCTAATTAGATTAGACATGCGCAGTTAAATGTGAAACTGGTGTATTGTCTGTAAAATGAATTTTTAGAAAACAGAAATATACGATTACAGCCATTACACAGAGCACCACGTCAGATAACCATTTATTTTACCCCCTCAAATATATATGACATCATCTAAATTTAGTGGACATGTCAAACGTATTGCATGAGAATTTAACATTACAGACACAAGACAGCTATACATACAGATGAAAGAGTGAAAGTTATGAATGAAATTATATCAGGGATGAGAGTCATTAAAATGTATTGTTGGGAAAAACCATTTGGTCAGCTTGTAGAAAAGATCAGAGGGTAAGTCATTTTCTTTGTTGATTATGAGTATTTTAATGCAATCAAAACACAACGATGATCAGGCTTTTTGAGAAAACACTAATGATAGTACAAAAATATAACAAATACATGTGGACATGGTGGAAACAAAAAAATTACAAAGTAGGGAAGTGCAATTAAAAGGATTGCCGATATGAAAATGATCTAGAAGAAAAAACTGGCTTTCAGAAAGAAAAAAAAAAAAATTAAAATCGAATATTGTGAGATATATGGTACAGTATTATTCTTTGAGTGAGAAACTTAAGTGCTCTGGAAGGATAATCATTTCCTGTTTCCCAAACTGCATTGGCTATGCATAATGAAAGCTTGTGAAATGTCTCAAATAAGGATTAAATAAATACACACTGAGAACATGTCAGATTATTATTAACTTACAAATTGCACACTGCAGGAATATTAATTTAGTTAGATCAAACATATAAACACAAGATTAGAGAAATCCAATCAACTGGTGACTGTCTCCCATTCTACAAAAAAAAAATACTCAAATAATATAAACTGAAATAAGATTTGCATGGCATGATGTAATGTTGCATGTTTCTGTTTTAATACTGCAGTTAAGTTTTTAGCTGATACCACTGTCCCACCTACAATAGAAGGGGCATTATGTTTTCTGGTTTGTGCAACTGTCCTCTCATTCATTTGTCTAACCTGTATCATGTTAATGTTGAAGAAATACTATGAAGTCAACTTACTCCATGGTACACATGTTCAGAAGTATGTGAACTTTTTAAGTTATATACCAAATTTGGATTTTGATCAAGATTTCTGGGCTCAATATACATGGAAATGGGATAGTAGGGCATGGTGTCATATGGACCCATATTTCTGTTTATCTTTAGATTTTAGACCTTTTTGTTACCGAAACATTGTTATATAATTCTTCAGCATTAACTTGATTAATGCCACATCGTACGAAAAATATAAAATTGTATAAAGAAACAGCAAAGAAGAAAAGTTTTTAATTGATGGATGGCATTTGCACATCTTAGGCAAAAATGGTATGTGACAAAAATTTAACTGCAAGTATTTCACAGAAAGTTTGGTAGTATTTTGTCATATTTTGTACACATTTGATTATTAAAACATGTTTATGCTTCATTTTTGCACTACATTAAACTATCACAGCTTGACAAGTTGTATGATGTGTAATATATCCTAATAGTGTAACAATGTCTATATGTGCATTAATTTGTCTATAAGTGTTATATTTACACAACTATCGGCTTATGAAAAAAAATAACAAAACAAAATTAACATGGTCTAATTGAACATATGTGAAAAAATGTCTTGAAACCCTAAAAAAACCAAACTGAACATCAAACTTTTTTTTTAAGTCACTAACATTGATATGAATGTTTTGAAGTTTTGTTACAATTGTATATTTGCCTTTTTTGTATTAATATACTATAGTTGTACATAACTTAACTGTGAATATGTGCATTGTGAAAAATTAGATAAATAACTTAACTGTGAATATGTGTATTGTGAAAAATTAGATAAAATAAAATTTCACATACACTTAATTTGTGCATTATTAAAAATTCTGCATATTTAATTCATCAAATTTATATCATTTCATGTTGTTATTTTTATGGAAAAGTTAGAAATAGTCCCATACCTATGTAGTCATGTGTGAATTTGTATTTATTATTATATACAAGTGTTGTAGCATGTATGATTATTAGCAGTTCTTTCAGAAGCCTTTAGTCCTGTATGGCTTACATATCTTGTATTCATGAAATTAACCATTTGTTAACAGTCTAGTCTGACAAGTATATTGAAAAATGGAAGGAATTATATTATGCCTAGGTGGATTTTTTCAGTTCTTTTTCTTCTTTTTTTCCCCTGTAGTCGGTTTCACATAAAAACTAACGACTTAGGTTGATTGTAAGTACACTGAATTGTTCATGACTTACGATCAATCTTAATTGTAAGTTATTTGTGAAACCGACTCCTGGTCTCCAAGCACACACACACACAATTTTTGTGTGTATATAAACTTATAGAACTACTTTAATCAGTATGGAATAAATGTATGGAGAATATTTCTAAACTTACTAGTTATAAGTCACTTAGTAATTCAGCATTTTGATACATTATGCTTATTCAGTTTTAATTTATTATTTTGCTTCTAAATGGTTTTAAGAACTTTCAGTGGTACTACAATTGAAATAAAATCACGATTTAAAAATATGAAGATATTATATATTCACAGACATTTATGCACAACTATAGTAATTTGCATGTCTATACAAATTTATTTGCACCAGAAAACTCATTTCTAACCTCTGCATGCTTATTGCTTGCCTGCTTTTGCATAAAACAAGTTAATCAAGAGTACTGTCCTAGAATAATGTTTATGTGTCATTTTATTTATTCAGTTATTGTAAAATGCTGGAAAAAAATAATTTTTATAACCCACCTGTATGTTATTTATCAGTAAACCAGAATTTATTTTGCCATATATTTTTAGAACGTTGGCCTGTTCTAAAATAAAAAGTATGTAAGTCATGTAATTTATTCAGTCCTGGTAAAATGCTGGAAAAAGATAAATAATCCATCTCTATGTTATACATTGTATATCAGTAATAACCAGAAATTTTTAATTATTTTTGGCTTTGCATTTTTATACGACCGCAAAAATTAAAAATTGTTTGGTCATATATTGGTATCACGTTGTCGTCGTCGTCGTCAGCGTCGTCAGCAGACAGTTGGTTTCCAGATAACAAATTTAGTATAAGTAAATAGAAATCAATAAAATTTAAACACAAGGTTTATAACCACAAAAGGAAGGTTGGGATTGATTTTGGGGGTTCTGGTCCCAAAGGTTTAGGAATTAGGGGCCAAAAAAGGGGCCCAATAAGCATTTTTGCAGTTTTCAGACAATAACTTGTGTTTAAGTGTATTAATCTCTCTGAAATTATACCACAAGTTTCCATACAACAAAGGGATGGTTATGGGGGGTTATGACTCAAACCATTTAGAAATTAGGACCAAAAAAGGGGGAAAACAAGGGTTTTTATGGTTAAAGGACACTTTAGACAATTTAAAAGCAGTGTAAGGGGGGTTAATATTCAACAGGATAGTGTATTGCACAAAAGCAAAAAATTTAATATAAATTCAAATTATATAACCAATTTTAAGTTCTTTGACTACACTTATTCCGTGTCAGAAACCTATTATGTGTCAAATATTTAATTACAATCCAAATTCAGACCTGTATCAAGCGCGAATATTGTGTCCATTTTGGCCGCAACTTTTGGACATCTGCGGTCGTATCCAGCTGCGCTCACCAAAGCAATTTATTTTAGTCTGATATGTAAAGCTATCAGATTTCTATGAACTAAGAAGTACAATGACTATGTGGCTCAGTAAGTTGATGTATTGCTATTAATCAAAAGGTGTGAAGTAGGACTAAGTTCATGTGAGATCTTTCACAATTACACTGAATTGCAAATTTGACTACAAAAATTTATTTGAATTGCAAAGCATTAAAAATGACTTCTAGACAGAATTGCAAACTTAAACTATTAATAGTTGCAGAAGTTAACTTTAGAAGTTAGATTGAATTGCACAAGTGACCTTGAACAATTGAAGTGGTTGCAAGAGTGTCCTTGAACATTTGAAGTGGTTGCAAAATGACAGACCATCCCAGGAAATAGACTATATAAAAAAATCAGTGACCTTTCATGTAAAGTTTGTTTGTCAGTCCTCTCAAATGGCCACTTTAGATATTAAACATAATGTAACATCAATCCTGAATTTCTTTTCTTGCCAAACCGATGTTGACCATTTGTATGTATAGCATAAGTCTAATCATTTGTCTGCAAGAAGCTGCAGTTCTTTTTTTCTCTCAATTTTGAAGTGCTCAAAAGATTAAGAATTCTTACTTTAGGGATCAGAATTATTGTGATTGATATAGTTTCATACCTGACAACTTTTCAAAATCTCCATTGGGGATTTTAAGTGCAAGATAACTTAATGCTTCTCTTATATTGCTGGAAGTAAGAATCACCTTGGATAAGAAAATCATTGCAAACTTTGTTACAGAAAAGATCAGAATAGTCATACATTCAAATACTGAAACTGGATTTATAGAATCCTTAAGGATTGAGTTTGTTGTTCAGGCTTAAAAATTATTCTGATATCAATGATTAGAAAAGTAAAGAAAATTGATTGTATGTCTTTTTACTTAATTCTAATGTACACAGCCTATAATTTAATTCTAATGTACACAGCCTATAACTTAATTCTAATGTACACAGCCTATGGTTTTGACAGGTGTTACTAGAACACTAGCATTTATGATCAAATAAAAGGACCTTATGGAAATTCCATGAAGTCACTATAAAGGGGAAATAATGCTTGATTTGATTGTGAGATTTTCCGACAGTTTTTTGAACAATTGTAACTTTTGAATTGTTATTAATATTTAATGACCTTTTGACATTGCAAATATTTAGCACAATTTATCTACTGAAAAAATTGCCTTTCATCTTGAGTAATTGCAGTAATTATACCCCACGCAACAAAGTTGCGGATGGTATAATGTTTTTGACCCGTCTGTCCGTCCGTCCTTCAGTACGTCAGTCCTGTTTCTTGTCATCGCAACTCCTCTCAAACCTCACAACAGAATTTCATGAAACCTTTTTAGATAATAAGGACATACTGTGTAGATGTGCATATCGACAGGAAATTACAATTCAATTTTTTTCTAGGAGTTACGCCCCTTTGAACTTATTTGCTTCAATATACTACTGCAACAGTTTGTCATTGCAACTCCTCTGAAACCACACAACAGAAATTCATGAAACCTTTTTAGATAATAAGGACATACTATGCAGATGTGCATATTGACAGGAAATTACGATTCAATTTTTTTTCTAGGAGTTACGCCCCTTTGAACTTATTTGCTTCAATATACTACTGCAACAGTTTGTCATTGCAACTCCTCTGAAACCACACAACAGAATTTCATGAAACCTTTTTATCGACCGCAAAAAATTTTGTGGTCGTATATTAATATGAACGTTGTCGTCGTCGTCGTCGTGCCGTCGTCGTCAATCCGGCGTCGTCGTCGTAGTCCGAAGACGCATTGGTTTCGCACTCTAACTTTAGTTTAAGTGAATGGATCTCTATGAAATTTTACCGTAAGGTTCAATATCACAAAAAGAAGGCTGGGATTGATTTTGGGGTTATGGTACCAACAGTTAAGGAATAAGGGGCCAAGGGGCCAAAAATAAGCATTTTGTAACTTCCAGACATAACTTGTGTGTTAGTGTATGGATCTCTCTGACTTTGTACCACAAGGTTCCATATCACAAAGGGAATGCTGGGATTGAATTTTGGGGTAATTGCCTCAAAATTTTAGCAATTAGGGGCCAAAAGGGGCAAAAACAAGCATTTTTCTAGTTTCATGACAATAACTTGTGTGTAAGTGTATGGATCTTTCTGAAATTGTACTACAAGGTTCCATATCACAAAGGAAAGCTGGAATTGAGTTTGGGGTAATTGCCTGAAACGTTTAGGAATTAGGGGCCAAAGGGGCCAAAATAAGCATTTTCTAGTTTCCAGACAATAACTTGTGTTCAAGTGTATGGATCTCTCTGAAATTGTACTGCAAGGTACCATACCTCAAAGGAAGGCTGGGATTGAGTTTGGGGTGATGAATCATAAGGGGTTCAAAAATTTGGGGGATTTTTTTTCCTTTTTTTCATTAAAATTTTCCATTTTAAGTTGGTTATTTCTGATTTATATTTAAAAGCAAATAATAATGATATGGCAGGAGATACACACCAAACAGGATGTGTAAATTATTATATAATAAGTATTGTGCAATAGCAAGAAATTTTCAATTGCACAGTATTGCAATAGCAAGAAATCTTCAACTACACAGTATTGCACAATAGCAAGAAATATCCAATAGCACAATATTGCGCAATAGCAAGAAATTGTCAATTGTACAGTATTAGCATAATAGCAAGAAATATTCAATTGCACAGTATTGCACAATTGCAAGAAATATTCAATTGCACAGTATTGTGCAAAAGAAGATACTTTGTATAAATTGCATATTTCTTGACCAATTTCAATGGGGTTTTATTCTTGAACTCTTGGGGTTCTTTAATATGCTGAATCTAACCGTGTATTAAGTTTTTGGATTTTGGGCCCGTTTTAAATTGGTCCACATTGAGGTCCAAAGGGTCCAAAATTAAACTTTGTTTGATTTCATCAAAATTGAATTATTGGGGTTCTTTGATATGCGAATCTAACCGTGTATTTAGATTCTTAATTTTTGGTCCCGTTTTCAAATTGGTCTACATTAAGGTCCAAAGGGTCCAAAATTAAACTTTGTTTGATTTTAACAAAATTGAATTCGTAGGGTTCTTTGATATGCTGAATCTAAACATGTATTTAGATTTTTGATTATGGGCCCAGTTTTCAACTTTGTCAACATTGAGGTCAAAAGGGTCCAAAATTAAACTTTGTTTGATTTCATCAAAAATTGAATTATTGGGGTTCTTTGATATGCCGAATCTAACCATGTATTTAGATTCTTAATTTTTGGTCCCGTTTTCAAATTGGTCTACATTAAGGTCCAAAGGGTCCAAAATTAAACTAAGTTTGATTTTAACAAAATTGAATTCTTAGGGTTCTTTGATATGCTGAATCTAAACATGTATTTAGATTTTTGATTATGGGCCCAGTTTTCAAGTTGGTCCAAATCGGGGTCCAAAATTAAACTTTGTTTGATTTCAACAAAAATTGAATATATGGGGTTCTTTGATATGCTGAATCTAACCATGTATTTAGATTTTTGATTTTTGGGCGCGTTATCAACTTTGTCAACATTGAGGTCAAAAGGGTCCAAAATTAAACTTTGTTTGATTTCATCAAAATTGAATTATTGGGGTTCTTTGATATGCGAATCTAACCATGTATTTAGATTCTTAATTTTGGTCCCGTTTTCAAATTCGTCTACATTAAGGTCCAAAGGGTCCAAAATTAAACTTAGTTTGATTTTAACAAAGTTGAATTCTTAGGGTTCTTTGATATGCTGAATCTAAACATGTATTTAGATTTTTATTATGGGCCCAGTTTTCAAGTTGGTCCAAATCGGGGTCCAAAATTAAACTTTGTTTGATTTCAACAAAATTGAATATATGGGGTTCTTTGATATGCTGAATCTAACCATGTATTTAGATTTTTGATTTTTGGGCCCGTTATCAACTTTGTCCACATTGAGGTCAAAAGGGTCCAAAATTAAACTTTGTTTGATTTCATCAAAATTGAATTATTGGGGTTCTTTGACATGCCGAATCTAACCGTGTATTTAGATTCTTAATTTTTGGTCCGTTTTCAAATTGGTCTACATTAAGGTCTAAAGGGTCCAAAATTAAACTTAGTTTGATTTTAACAAAATTGAATTCTTAGGGTTCTTTGATATGCTGAATCTAAACATGTATTTAGATTTTTGATTATGGGCCCAGTTTTCAAGTTGGTCCAAATCAGGGTCCAAAATTAAACTTTGTTTGATTTCAACAAAATTGAATATATGGGGTTCTTTGATATGCTGAATCTAACCATGTATTTAGATTTTTGATTTTTGGGCCCGTTATCAACTTTGTCCACATTGAGGTCAAAAGGGTCCAAAATTAAACTTTGTTTGATTTCATCAAAAATTGAACTCTTGGGGTTCTTTGATATGCTGAATCTAACCATGTATTTAGATTTTGGATATTGGACCATAATAGGTGAATGTCCAATTTAATAAATTTTAAGTTCTTAGACCACATTCATTCTGTGTCAGAAACCTATGCTGTGTCAAATATTTAATCACAATCCAAATTCAGAGCTGTATCAAGCTTGAATGTTGTGTCCATACTTGCCCCAACTATTCAGGGTTCGACCTCTGCGGTCGTATCAAGCTGCGCCCTGCGGAGCATTTTATTAGATAATAAGGACATACTACGTAGATGTGCATATCGACAGGAAATTATGATTCAATTTTTTTTGTAAGAGTTATGACCCTTTGAACTTATTTGCTTCAATATACCTCTGCAACAGTTTGTCATCGCAACTCCTCTGAAACCACACAACAGAATTTCATGAAACTTTGTAGATACTAAGGACATACTATGTAGATGTGCATATCAACAGGAAAATTATGATTCAATTTTTTTTTCTTATACATTCTTTTTTCTTACAGTTATTTTATTTCTCCAGTGACAATGTGGGGACGTGGGGTATGTGAGCGCGCTCACTAAGGTTCTTTATTTAACTACTGTAAATTAAGAAATTATTGCGAGGTTTTTATTAATGTGAATTATGCGACTACTTGAGTATCGCAATAATAAGAACTCGCATTCTGATATCAAATACATATATCTTTATGTTGTTTTTCCTAAAATCACAATAATTAAACTCGCTGTTTATACGACCGCAAAAATTAAAAATTTTTTGGTTGTATATTGGTATCATGTTGTTGTCATCAGTGTCGTCGAAGACCCATAGTTTCCAGATAATAACTTTAGTATAAGTCAATAGAAATAAATAAAATTTTATACATCATTCTCCAGATAAGAAAAAATATCCCACTTAAAAACAGAATTCTGTTAGAGTTTGTATGTTTGATACTATGAAGATTTGTGTCATTGGCTCTCATACCAAATCTTCTTATATCTAATAGCTTGATCCTTGAATAAAACAACCAAAATATAACATCAATAAGATTCATTCTGCCAACGACTAAGGGCACCAGTATGTATGAGAGTGTGTGTACTGTAGCTTGTGGTCCTGAATAATCTTGGCAAACCAACATATACCAAAACTACAATTACTTACTGTATATAACAAAGATAAGATATAAAACTAAACTATTTATTAGAACAAAAATCTAAAACGCACTAAGAGCTAAAACATTTTCATATAACATAAAAAATATACTAAATAGTAAAACATTTACATATTAATACCTTGATGTAACATTTGGCTTTCTAGGGGGGCTACTCATTACAGTTTCTGACGAATAACATACACAAAATATATATATTACTTATGCCTGTGGTAGATCCGAGCAGACAAAACATACAAAAAATATATATTACTTATGCCTGTGGTAAATCCGAGCAGACAAAACTAATTTCCAGAACCTGTGGTAGATCCGAGCAGGTGAATGCGAATAAAAATAGATTCTGCCGTAGATGCCAGCAGATTACCTAATGCGAATAAAAATAGATCCTGCGGTAGATGCCAGCAGGTGTACAAATGTACTTAATAATTTTAAATATGTATAAATGAATTGGGGGAAAATAATTTCCCTGAAATTATGTTGGCCTGGTGTTCTTAGTGAATAGTGTTTTTTAATTTCTTATTGTATGATGAACAAGTAGCCCCAATTAAAACATGTGCTGAAAGAGGATGGCGGTTGGGTCAAATTAAATCTCGGATATACAAAAAATGGCTGCTGTAACTGCAACAAGCTTTATAAAATGACCACCTATCCCTTCACTATCTATAATGTGATTGGTCAAATCCTTATCTTATCTCTGTAGACAAAAATAACTTATTAAAATTTCTGCTAATATTAAACACATGATGGACAGGGTAAAAGATGATGAGAACATGAACGTAAAATGTCTAAACTCCAATTTAATGCATTAAATTCCCATTTAACACAAGGTTTATAACCACATAAGGAAGGTTGGGATTGATTTTGGGGGTTATGGTCCCAAAGGTTTAAGAATTAGGGGCCAAAAAAGGGGCCCAAATAAGGATTTTTGCAGTTTCCAGACAATAACTTGTGTTTAAGTGTATGAATCTCTCTGAAATTATACCACAAGTTTCCATACCACAAAGGGGTGGTTAGGATTGACTTTGGGGGGTTATGGCTCAAACCATTTAGGAGTTAGGGGCAAAAAAGGGGGAAAAACAAGAGTTTCCTGGTTAATGGACAATTAAGACAATTTAAAAGCAGTGTAAGGGAGGTAATCCAAACACATTTAAAGTAAAATGTTGTGTATGATTCGATTACCTCCCTTACGTTGCTTGTAAATTATGTATAAAGAAATGTAGATTGTCTTGGTGAGATTTATAGCTGTCAATTTATTTTTAGAAGTTACTGTTAATTAATATTAATTTTAGCCATATGTCATTTTCTATTTTAAGACTTTTATGATGTATTTAAATGTGTAATTATGGTTGCAAACTCCATTAGAAATTTGAATTGGGATTATGACCATATCTTGAGGGAAAGAATTTTTTGGAAAAAGGAAAAAGGGGGTAAATAAGAAATTGTGGGGGAAGGGGACAATTTTTTCTCATCTCAGATTTCAAAAATTAAAAAGAAAATTTCTTCAAATATTTTTTTTTTTTTTTGCAAAATAAAGGGGGTGGGGGAGGGGTCAATACGCAACAGCATAGTGGATTGCACAAAATCAAAAAATTGAATATAAATTCAAATCATATAACTAATTCTAATTTCTTTTACTACAGTTATTCTGTGTCAGAAACCTATTATGTGTCAAATATTTAATTACAATCCAAATTCAGACCTGTATCAAGCGTGAATATTGTGTCCCTTTTTGCCCCAACTGTTCAGGGTTAGACCTCTGCGGTTATATCCAGCTGCGCTCAGTGAAGCAATATATTGAAATTTATATCAGGTTTGTATCAGCTGTCAATCTAGTAAAAAATCACCACCGGTCAATTATTATTTGGATAGTTATGTCCCTTTGAATTGTAAATTATATGGAAAATGTAAGAGCTCTCTTGTCTACATTTCTTGTCAGATTTTATGAAATTTTAATCAAAAGGTTCATCTAAGCAATATCTCTGACATGTTTTAAAATCAACACCAGTCAAAATATGTTCTGTGGTGAGGGATATTGGGACACTTCTTTTACTATAGTTACAAGGCTTTATTTTATGGAAATGGTATTCTGAAGACTATTAGCCATTTTGTATATTTTATAGAAGTTAGATGTTAGGGGTGCATGAAGTTGTGTGATTTTTATGATCTAGTGATACTAAAAGTTAAGGAATGTTGACATAATTTTAACAAGGAAATGGAGAGAAATAATACAATTGAACAGAAATCTTTTGTAGGTGGTGGGGGGGTTATTTTACCAATGTTAGATACAAAACTGTAAAATATAGCCTTTCTTTAAATAAGAACTGAAAATTTATTATTGTGATTGTTGAACAATGCGAGTTTAATTATTTCCATTTTAATAAATGCTGCATACAAATTATGCTTTCAAAATTTGGAATGATAGTGTTTGGTTTAGCGAAACCAATCCTGTCATAATTTTCGCAATAGTAAAAACATCACAGTTGCTGAATTTACAATATATGAAAAAAATTATGATGTTGATGTCCTTAAATATGATTTATGGAAAGAAGAGTGGTCAAAGAATTAAAATGCTGCTTCTTGAAATTAAACTGGTTGCTGACGCTATTTGTTTTAAGAGGAGAGGGTACCAGAATATGATCGCTTGCATGTTTGGTTGTAGAATTTATTATTTTTTTGTTATTAAACTTTCCTCTAACATATTTTCATTTCACATTATTTTTTAGATCTTATGTTATCTCAATGCAGCTATTATGTTTGGGATGAAGGATTAGGGGCATTAAGGCCCAAGGAAATAAATTGTTTGAAAAGTATTTCATATTTGAACATAATGTTTGGAAATGCATAAAATAAAGATATATAAATGCATAACATAAAATCTTTGATGTTATGACGTCACAATTATGTCAGTATATGTACCATATTCATAAAAGCAAAGAAAACTGCAAAAAATGCAGTTTTCCATCATTATTTCCTTTGTTGAAACATTGTGTGCAGGCAAGAAACAATAGAATAATTTAAGAGAAGCTTTATTACAACTATTGACATATTCTTGCCAAATATAAAGTTGGTTCTTGCGTGCAAACATACTTTTCCAGTCTAATGTATACTTATAAGTTGAGGAAAAACAACGGAAATGAAATAATTTTACAAAATACACAAAATATGTCATTGTTTGTTGCCATTGTAACTCCTTAAATGTGAAATTTGTTTTTATTTTAGGGACACCTTGTACCTTAGTGTAGTTAAGACAAATTTAAAATATGTACAGTAACTTTTCAATTTACACTAATATTTGGGCCAAATAAGGGCCTTATTGCCCCTACTCCTTTAAAGTTCACCATGATATTCTAAAGCATTAATTTTGATAAAAGGATGTGATATTATTGAATTAACTCTGGTCAATCAGGGGAACGGAAGCCTTAAATCTTATATTGCCTGTTTCGAAGATACCCTACTTTATCAGTTCATTGATTGATTGATTGATTGGTGATGTTTAAAGCAACTTTCAGCACTTTTGGCTCTCTTGTGTTGGTCTATTTATATTTGTGGAAGAAGCCATAGAAGACCTTCGGCAGGAAAACTGACAATCAAGTCAACTAAGATTGGAGTCAAACACACCTGCCACATGCTGGGTTTGATCTGATACAGCAGATGAACTGCTTAGACAATTCGGCCAGTTGATATATTGTAAAATTTGTTCTCCATCTGAATATGTATGAAATATTGGCAACTTAACAGATAAAAGTTCATCTTAATAGAAAAAAAGAAATTGATTGAGGATTTGCATCAATGTGACTGCAAGCTAAAAATACAGCAGGTCTTACTCCTATAATACTGTTATAAGTAGTGTAGTTTATTTACACCTATTGAGTTCTGCATGTACTTTTTCTTTGTTTAAGTGTTTATCATGCATGTTTAAGTATGTTTTAAAAACCAGTTTAGTATATATAGTATGTCTACAGTAGCCATTAATATTCTCACAAATATTCACTTGCTTTCTAAAATCAGATGTAATACACTATCTTTGTAATAATACTGTAGTTCTGTCTCGAAGACAGATAAGCAATCCTAATGTATCATTATCAGACACTAGTAAGAATATAAAGAGTAGAAACTAACAATATTCACAAAAATACACTAATAGTGGACACTCACAAATCACATCATGTGTATCACTGTGATTATTCTTGTCACTGAAATTTGGTTCTGGTCATAGAAAAGTTTTGGTTGTGATTTTTACTGGTCTTCTTTGCTGATTTTACTCCAAGTTTAGCAGTGACTTAGTTTAAAAACAGTCAAAATTTATGCAAACATACTTTTAAATCTATTTGATCTAGTTTTCATTCCTTTAATCACTTAGTTGGAACATATTTTCACTATTCACACTCTCATAATCTTATGTTTTATAAAGATAAATCATTTGAATATTTTCAGGCAGGAGGTGAAAAAAGTGAAGTCATGTTCTTACATAAGGGGTTCAATTATTGGATTTTTCTTTAGTTCTGCAAAGCTGATTGTGTTTTTAACCTTTCTCGCATATATTATGAGTGGACATGCGTTGTCAACTGAGAAAGTCTTCGTCACAATAGCTTTGTACCAGGCTATCCGCCTTTCCACAACACTTTTCATCCCTTTTGCCATCCAGTTTGCATCAGAGACAAAGGTTACAGTTAAAAGATTGCAGGTTTGTCTGATGTTTGGTTTGAATTAATTTCTTGTTATATATACATTAGTTGTTCCTTTTTTATTTGGCTTTTTGGCTACACTTAAAGAATGGTATACTAATTGACAAAAGCAAGAATATGTTTTATAGTAGTTTCCAGAGTTATAAAACACATTTGTGATATTTTGAGGAAAGATAAATTATGAATTTAACATTTATTAGCATTTTCAAATTTTTATTAGCATTACCATGACAAGCAGAAATTTTGTATCATGAAATTCATTTTTTCTCAGTTTAGAATTTTGTTAAATGATGGCACAGCTTGCAGTTGTGACAATTTTTGCATTGGTCTGTAGCGTAAAAAAAACAACTTTTTCATGAAGTGTGTCAAAATATTCTAATTTCACAAAAATGTATCTTCTCTATTGTCAGTAACTTATAATCTGTTGTATTAAAAGTTTCACATGTGATGTCCAATGCATATCCAAAGTAATCACTAATGTGGTATAGAAGTGGAATGGGGAAACTGTTTAGAACATGATTCTTGTATATCATGAAGAAATTTTTTAAAAACATATGTATGTACTTGAAGGAGAAACCCCTCTCGTGAATTTATATTGGCCAGCTCTCCAAATAGGCAAAGAAATAAATATACAACTTGCACACCTAAACCGAAAAACCTCAACAACACAAAAGGCAAACATTAGCCTATGATAGGCATTGATAAACACGATTCGGTTAGCTATTGAAACAGAAAATGATTTAATCCACTGCAGTCTCCCCCTTTAAAACCTGCTTCTGGTGTGACTATTATGCAAACAATACACAACATAATAGCTTGCTATATTTTATTTTATACAAGAGGGTTGGACAGAAGAGATTTATTTCTTTAAAAGCAAATTAGAAAAAAAAAAAAATAAATGAAAGGATACAGTTTTTTGAAATGCATATTGCATTAGCTATGCATTTGTTACGTTTTTTGTGTGCAATGACAGTCAGGCTTAGTTTTGTATCAGGTTACTGTATTTTCTCCCATTTGAATTTTTATACGACCGCAAAAAATTTTTTGGGATTGTATAATGGTATGATGTCGTCGTCGTCGTCTGCGTCGTTGTCCTAAGACACATTGGTTTCCGGACAATAACTTTAGTTTAAGTGAATGGATCTCTATGAAATTTTTTAAGAAGGTTCAATACCTCAAAAGGAAGGTTGGGATTGATTTTGGGAATGATGGTCCTAACCGTTTAGGAATTAGGGGCCCAAAAAGGGGCCCAAAACAAGCATTTTTCTTGTTTCAGGATAATAACTTGTGTATAAGTATTTCGATTGCTCTGAAATTGTACCACAATGTTTAATCCACAAGTTGAAGGTAGGGATTCATTTTAGGGGTTATGGGGCCAACAGTTTAGGAATTAAGGGCCAAAAAGGGGCCAAAAACGCATTTTTCCTAGTTTCCAGACAATAACTTGTGTGTAAGTGTATGGATCTCTCTGACATTGTACCACAAGGTTCCATATAACAAAGGGAAGGCTGGGATTGAGTTTGGGGTTAATTGCCCCAAACATGTAGGAATTAGGGGCCAAAAACAAGCATTTTTCTAGTTTCCAGACAATAACTTGTGTGTAAGTGTATGGATCTCTCTGAAATTGTACTGCAAGGTTCCATACTCAAAGGAAAGGCTGGGATTGAGTTTTGGGGTTACCTCAAGGGGGGTTTCAAAAGTTGGGGGTGATTTTTTTCCCAATTTTTATAAGGGATTCATATTTTTTTTTTTCAAAATTTATAAAAGTCGAATTTTTGAAAAGTTTCAAGAAGAAATCTTCAATTGCACAGTATTGCGCAATGGATTTATAAGATCTTTGACCACATTTATTTTGTGTCAGAAACCTATATAATGTCAAAAATTTGATCACAATCCAAATTCAGACAGTATCAAGCTTGAATATTGTGTCCAAAATTGCCCCAACTGTTCAGGGTTCGACCTCTGTGGTCGTATCAGGCTGCGCTCAGCGAAGCATTTTATTTTGGATGTTAATATTTCTGAAGTATTGTTGATAAGCTAACTTTTGTAACACCATAAAGAGGAGAGGAATGCATGGCATAAATATAATTCAGAATACAAAGATTGTGTAATGCTTACGATAGGAAGAAAGGGGCAGTAAGCTAATCAGATTGGAGGGATTTGCATACTTGATTCCTGTCTCGTGATTTGGAATACAGGTATGGATTGAGTTAATCACTTGTAAGAAAAGTGGGAACATATCCATGAAAATGAGGTATAATGTAAACAGATTTTATGATGATTTTTTTTTAATCTACTCTTTTATTGACCTGATTGGATGATATGGGTTTGGCATGTGGGTAAAAATTGATACCTGTAATTCATTTTTGTAATCAACTCCTCGAACAGTTCTTCACCACGATTCTTGGAAGTTTATAGAAAGATTGCATACATGTTGAAGTTATGCACCTGCTATTATAGAATTCTTTGTGAAACTTTTTCCTATTTTTCAGACTTAGAAGCTTTGTCATTTCTTTGGCAAAATATTCAAATAGAGTAATCTTTATTTCAAACCCATATTTTTAGAACTTCACAGAAAGTTTGAAAACCATTGAGATTGTGCACCTTCAGTTACCAGTATGGAGTTCGTTAGAAGATTTTCTCCCATATTTATATTATGTAGATCCATATAATGAAATGTTCTATATAGGCCATTCGCCATTGTTTTATAAACATTCTGCCCAACCTGGCCATTTGAGTCTTTGATCCATTACACATGTCTTACACTGCTCTTATATCTTGTTTTTTGACATACTTCTTTGAGAAGGTAAATTTTCACAGTTGCTGTATGTAAATTGTGTAAATGAAGAAACAAAATATTGACCTGTTTTATGATTTGATTGGTTGACAGTAACAATTGTAACTTCCTGAAATAAGTGTAAATAAAAGTAATATTAGACTGATAGTCCTTATATCATCTATCAAATCTAAATTCATTGTTCTTTGTAAAAATCAGGGTTTTTTGCAAATTTTCTGGCCAGTTCTTAATCCAGGACTTGCAATAAATAATTTAGTCAAGCCTGTATAAGAAACATGAGAGCCAAACAAAGTCAGAAAAGAATATAGGGTTTATAGCAATTTTATTGTTGATTTGTTTGTTTTGTGTACAGCTTCTACTTTTATCAGCTGTAGCTATGCTTTGGGTACAGGAACTTATAGTAGCTTTTGGTTTTGTAGGTGAGCTTTGTTTCCCATGTTGTCTTGGGAGGAGCATATATGCATGTACATGTACCCTTAAATTTGATTACATGTATAGCGAGATGTTTTAATTTCTACAAATACATTGGAAAAATGGGTTTACTTTGATTCTATTTCATTGTATTTCTATCGGACTATTTCAAATTTTTTGTAAAATGATGTAATGTTATGGAGTAGTCATACTGTTACCAAATAGAAGCTTTGAGCGTAATGTAACGCAGAAATCATACTGTTACCAAATAGAAGCTTTAAGAGAATGTTACGGAGAATTCATACTGTTGCCAAATGAACTTTGAACTAGATTAGATTGAGCCAGCTGTGCCTCTGCTGGCATTTATGAGCTTTATACTTGTTAAAAATGGCAACTTTAAGGATTTTAAGGAGCTAAATAAAGGTTAAAGGCCATAGTTTATTGATAAGGGTGATATTATTTTAATATTTTCAGGAAGGAGGTGAAACAGTTGCTACAGAGATCTTACATAGGTGTTTTATTTGATGGATTTTTCTTTGCTTGTACAAAAGTCATCATACTTTTAACATTTTTGGCCTATGCGTTGGTTGGAGGTGCTATGATAGCCAAAAAAGTTTACCTTACAGTAGCTCTTCACCAAACCATCCGTCTTTCTGTGACACTTTTCATTCCACTAGCTTTCCGGTTTTCTTCTGAAGCACTGGTTACATTGGGAAGATTGCAGGTTTGTCAGTTTTTGGTTTCATTTTACCCATTATTTCTTACCAGTATTTCTTTTGTCCCCAGCAAAACGCGTTGTGGGGGACATGGAAATACCGGGCGTCCGTCCATCTGGTTTTGTTTACTAATCATTTAACTGTAAGGTCATGAAAAAAATGTTTCATGTTTGTGGTGATCCACCTGTGACGAAGGGGTGGGGGCATATTGATTTACCCCTAATGCTAATTGAATGTTTCAAATGAACAGCACAAATGCAAGTACTGGGGATTCATTTATTTTCATGGATTGAGGAAAACTTACACTCTCGTGGATATTTTATTTCGTGATTTTGCTAAAGTCTGCATACAAGTCTATGGAAAATTTGTAATTCGTTTAAAATTTAAATCGTGGTTCACCTGTATCCACAAAATCAACGAAAATTGGTATCCAACGAAAAAAATAATAAATCCACAGTATTTAACTGATCAGTCGTTATCAAGTTATGTTTCATGCATTATTGATTTGCAATGAAGTAACATTTACAGTATCAGATTAACATACCTGCCAACCTATGAAACCTTCAAAGAGGGAGATCTCCCCCTCAGCTATGACAGCTGAGGGGGAGATTTTGCAGGAACGACATTTTCAAGTTAAATATATGACCTGTTTACGTATTCATTTACAAAATACCAATAAGAGTTAATAAATATACTGTATTTCTTCAATTCATGGTTATAATCTATACAAGGTGGTTTTTTTTTTAGCCTATTTCAATACCTCCAAGTGTCATAACTCATAACATTCCATATTTTGATTTTGTTGTGAGTCTCACACTAAGCATGCTTTCAAACATCGTACGGACCACCAGAAGAAATCGAAAAGTTGATTGAACATGATGTGCAAAAAGATTCATTGCCAAGTGAACTTGATCGTAAAAATTGAAAATCTTTCATTCAAATCTGCTCGACATTTCGATTTGCAGTTATCTATTTCTTCTTTTTTACACTGCCGCTTGGTCCAGACAAAGACCTCTATCTTGTTGGAGTTGACATAGCAGAACTGAATTTCAATTACTTATATATTGAACATAAACACTACTGACAAATGATCGCCGATTGTTTATTTATTTCTATTGAAAGTAATGAAAAAGCCAGAGAATTACAAACGCAGGTTATTCCAGGTAAAAATATCTGAAAGCGGGAGATTCTATACTCCCGCGCAGGAGCGGACTAGCAAGCAGAAGATTTCCAGAATTTCGTCGTTTGCATGCGAGACTCCTGCTCAAAATGGGAGGGTTGGCAGGTATGGATTGACTTTGTCAAAATGATATTGAAATGGATGTAAATTTGAGTAATTGACAAAATTAGGTTGTTTAGTTTTTCAAAGGTGTATGTATGTATCCAGGTGTGAAACTTATGAGATGGTCAGTATGTATGTTGTAACTAAAAATGATACAGAAATATTTGAAACTTGAAGATGCTTTTTTTTATTCGATATTTGTGGAACTAGTATACATTATTATTTAGGGCCAGCTGAAGCCCACCTCAGGATGAAGGATTTTCTCGCTGTGTTGAAGACCCGTTGATGGCCTTTTGCTGTTTTCTGCTCTTTGGTCAGGATGTTGTCTCTTTGACACATTCAACATTTCCATTCTCTATTCTATTTATCTCTGAAAAATCAGTATTCAGTTGGAATGAAATAAGCATTCAAACTTCAGTATACTGTCTAATCATTGTTTTTATAAGACTGCAAACATTTTTTTCCATTATTTGTGAAATAATGGTTTCTTTGTAGTACATGTACATGCAAATATATAAAATTAAACACATTGTGCAGATTTTAATTAACAATTCAACTTGCAATTTATTATACTTGAATGATAAAATGTTCATTGAAGAATGATGTATAATTTTTGTTTCCATAGAAACAAGATATACAATTGCTTCCAACTTTAAACTTGATGCATTACTATATATGTTACATTTTAGAAGACTGTTATTTGATAAATATTATACAATTTTAACCTGTGTATGAGGTCAATATATCCTTGTATTGAACTCATACAAAAGCTTCAAATGTTATCTTATTATTGTCAACACATCGAAAATAGAGCAGAAACTCATTTGATTAGTTGTTACGATTGTGTTATAAAGTATTGAGGTATTCATATTCTTATTTCTATGCCCCATTTATGGGCTTTATGTTTTCTGGTCTGTGCATCTGTCCGTCCGTTCGTTTGTTCGTCTGTTCGTCCCGCTTCAGGTTAAAGTTTTTGGTCAAGGTAGTTTTTATACCCCACGCAACGAGTTGCGGAGGGTATAATGTTTTGACCCGTCAGTCCGTCCGTCCATCCGTCTGTCAGTCCTGTTTCTTATATATATATATGTATAATGTAACAAAATTATATTGCAGCTGGTAATTTATACAGCAAATGCTTCTGAGTAACAACATGAACAATGGTGTACATGTATGCTTATCTAAAAAATATTACTATTATCTTGAAATATAAGCTCATTAACTGAACATGGCCATCTTCACGAATCCACGATGCCTGAAGGCATCGTTTGGCCTCCCACTGGCAATGCCTTGAGGCATCATTCGGCGCATGAATGGCAATGCCTCAAGGCATCGTTCGCCTGGAAAGGGTTAACAAAAACTTATTCATTTGAGAAAATGATTTTTCATTTTTCTTGCACTGCATAGTGTTATGCTTTTGGGATTAGTCCATGAGAGTAACATAACTAAAACCAAAACGTATGTCAGAGTATATGGTATGAACAAGGTGATTGAATTGCACATCTGATAATTATGCAGAAATTCATGACCTGGCAGTGAATTGTTGATGGCATGGGATGGTATAAATTTCTGGGGTTTAATCTGTAGATTCTGGATTCTTGAAATGTATAAGTCAGATATAATAGCACTTGTTCATTCTGTCAAAGATATGGTGCTTGATCATTGCTTTTAATGAAAACTATGATGTTTTATATAAAGACACATACATATATGATAAAGTTACCTTGCTTGTAGATACATTGTAATATACACAGTTTATAGGCACATACAACTGGGTTTTGGTTTTTTTTTTTAAACAAATAATAATCTATTGCATTGAATCTGTTTTGTTTTTTATTTCATTTCTACTTCATTTTTTTTAAAACCCAATAGCACTAATCTATTTTTTTTAAAGTTCTGTAGAAGTAGAATCACACTAATATAAAATAGTTCCCTGAATGCATCCATTATGTATAAATGAAATTGACCCTATTTCAAGTTATATTTGAATACATATAATGCATTATGTCATTTCCATATTTCAGGCAGGAGATGAAAAAAGTGATGACGATGTCTTACATAGGTGGTTCATTTGAAGGATTTTTTTTTGCTTCTGCAAAACTGGTTGTATTTTTAATACTTCTTTCATATGTTATAGTTGGAGGTACTATAACAGTAAAAAAGGTTTACCTTATGGTAACATTAATCCAGATCATCATGTTTTCCACGACGCTTTTCATCCCTTTTGCCTTCCGGTTTGGTTTTGAAATACTAATAACATTGAGGAGATACCAGGTTTGTCAAATTTTTTGTTTCATTTTGATTTCGTAATTTTTCTTAGATTTGACTACTTCCATTGTGTTCTTATATCCTTTACATCAACCCATTCCCTATTCTAATAACATACATCAAAATGCTTACAATTTCAGTAGTCCCTGTTGAATTTCAAAGAATGTTGTAATGCTGGGTGATTTAGAATTTGACATATGGTGTAGTCTATTGTTGAAGACTATATGTTGATCTTGATATGTCTTTTTTGTATGATATGTGGTTTCGGCTATATAACATATAATCCATATCTTCTTACAGGATAAATTGAATTCATAATGGTAAGATAATTCTAAATGCTCGAAAACAAAAGCAGGTGGGAATGTCCCACTGAAAAAATGCCTTAATCCAAAATCATGTGCACTTAAAATGTAAAGGTAATATTGGATGTATCCTTTACTGTTATCAATCATTTAAGTTATGCAGATGGTAGGATTAGAAATCCTTCTTTTTGGTAAATTGTTGGGATGGAGATTTAAACATTCAATAAATACAGAGGCAGATTTGAGGGGTGCCCCCACATCATGCAGCTTCATTTATGGTTAATCCAGACTTTTTACCAGTTCCACTACAAAATTTGTCTAGTTTTGGTGCCCGTGCCCCCCCCCTTACAAAATCCTGGATCCGCATCTGAAATAGAACAGTACTGTTAGTGTGTCATGAAAACAGTCGTTATGACAGAATCAAACTCTCAGCCCATGATATAATGAATGCCATCAGGACATTGTCTTTTAGCCATAAATAATATCTTTCCAACTTTTGGTTGACTTTGAGAAGACCCATGCTGATAGTGAGGTCACTTGATCAAAGATCATTAGTCCCATCAGCAGTTGATAGACTGAAATATTTCAGCCCTGAGAATCCTTTGAATCATATGTCAAATTCATAAATGTTTACAAGTGTTGATTGTTGAAGCTGTACATAGACCAAGGTGAGCAACACAGGCTCTTTTGAGCCTCAAGTTTAATACTGGAAAAGTTTTTCATTCTTACATATTATTTTTGGCTGGAATAAAATAAATTATATTTTTAAAGATCAAAACATTTAGGATCATAAACTCCACACTATACAAATCTACTGTTTAATGTGAAAATAAATTATGGTTGTAGGTTTGGTATTATTGGATTATTTGAAACTTTAAATAACAATCAAATGATTTTCAAGTTGGGGGAAAACATAAAACTGAGGTTGCTAAAGTGATAAAAAGAAATCGGTGAACCTAATTTTTTTTTCATCATATTTTGTTCCCAAAATCATCAAATACCTTTACACAAAATTTTAAGAAAAATCACTTGTAGAACCTAATAGACTGTTTAGTCTTGAAATATTGGCCTTTCAACCAATGGGACCCTATTGATTTTTGGTTCAAAAAGTCCAAGGTCAATATAACAGTGCCTATGAATAGACTGAAATGTTTGGATTAGTTTCATTTCTGTACAGTACAATATAAATAAAATAGATCTCTCAATTTGTTCATTTTTGGGTAAAGATTGCATGAATGCAATCACAACCCTATGGTACTGACTTGATATCTAAATCCTCCAAGGTTTATCACTACTTTTGTGATACACAAAATATAGTGCATTGATCATAACATTTTAAACATCCTATCCATGAACATTTCCAGAAATGTATCAATGAAATATATAGGCTCAAATATTCAAGTTACAAAATGATGTTATACTTGTCAAGAAAATTACATAACTTGTGCAAGGTGCAGGAATCTAATATTTGTTCTAAAAATATCAATGATGTCATTGTTAAAGTAATCTTTAAAATTGGAGTTACCTTCCTGTGTCCATAATTGTAGTTGAATCAACTACAACTAATGCTTTATACAATGCAATGTTTAATCTGACTTCCCACTGATAAATTAAAGCAAACTTTACCCTGCAGTGCTTACAAGCACTTTGATTTTTCCCTTGGTTTCTGTATTGAACACAAGTGCTTGGTGTCTTATTATATCATAACAGTATCTTTTTAGTCATAAATCATATCTTTGCACTTATTGTCAAAATGTGTTGAGATGCTGCTGGTAAACTTTTTTTTATAGATTATTTATTTGAAAAGTTTTTGCTCATTAATAGACATGCTTGGTGTACACTAGCTGCTGGTCAAATTTTTGTTGGTCAAGTTGCAGGGGTTTCTTTATCTTTCACGTTGACTGGTACTTTCCCATTTGTAGGTGGTACTTTTCAATTTATTCCATGAATACCTTATATAAAATTCCCACATTTAGGCGGTACTTGTCAATAGCATAGGAGGGTAAAGTCCCGGGTACCTCCTCCTAATGAATGGCCTGAAGTTGTTTTATAAGTTGTACAAAATTTGCACTTATTTAATTTTCCTCTCCCCCTTTCCTTTGCTAGAATAAGCACATGTCTTTTACTTGGATATTATCAATCTTAGATGGCTTTAATCAATAAATTGCCAGTTGAGAAATATATTTTATTTTAACAGGTCTGAAATTGCTATTGTTAGGAAGATCAAATGATTCTATGGATGTACTGCTTTGTTGACACTCATTGGCCATTCTTTATGCTTGATACCAATTATTTATGCCTTTGTGTTCTCCGGGAACAGTTTTCGAGCTGAGGTTATATATGTCAGCATAAATGCCTTAAATGCAATTCGTAGAACTTTTTCACCTATGTGTTGAGAGGCTTTCAATCATCTGGAGAACTACTTGCTTCTGTAGATAGAATAGTGGTAAGATGGAATTGTATATCCTATTTTGAAGAGATAAATGTCTTTGAGTATTATTTACAAGCAAGAACCAAGACCATGATACTTTCCATATCTCGCAATAAATACTGTAAATAATAATACCTTCTTCCTATCAATTTATTACTAAATAAGAGGATAAATTTTAAATTTTGATGCTAAAATGTGACCTCTTTTAAACCAGTGTAGTTTTAGAATTTCCATACCACAAAGGGATGGTTAGGATTGGCTTTGCGGGGTTATGGCTCAAACCATTTTGGTGGGGGACCAATTTTTCTCATTTCAGATTTCAGAAATTAAAAGAAAATTTCTTCAAATATTTTTTTTTTTGGGCAAAAAGGGGGGATCATAATCATATATATAACCAATTCTAAGTTCTTTGACTACAGTTATTCTGTGTCAGAAACCTATTATGTGTCAAATATTTAATTACAATCCAAATTTAGACCTGTATCAAGTAGGGTTTCCAAAGGGTCATACCTGTATCAAGCAGGGTTTCCAAAGGGTCATATTTTCCGGACTTGTCTGATAAATTATATAAATGACTTGTTGTGTCTAAGCTGAACGGACATTTTATACCCCACGCAAAGAGTTGCGGAGGGTATAATGTTTTGACCCATCCGTCCGTCAGTCTGTCCGTTAGTCCTGTTTCTTGTCATCGCAACTCCTCTCAAACCACACAACAGAATTTCACGAAACCTTTTAGATAATAAGGACATACTATGTAGATGTGCATATCGACAGGAAATTACGATTCAATTCTTTTTCTAGGAGTTACGCCCCTTTGAACTTATTTACTTTAATGTACTACTGCAACAGTTTGTCATCGCAACTCCTCTCAAACCACACAACAGAATTTCATGAAACCTTTTCAGATAATAAGGACATACTACGTAGATGTGCATATCAACGGAAATTATGATTCAGTTTTTTCCCAGGAGTTAAGCCCCTTTGAACTTATTTGCCCAATATACTACTGCAACCTTTTGTCATCGCAACTCCTCTCAAACCACACAACAGAATTTCATGAAACCTTTTCAGATAATAAGGACATACTACGTAGATGTGCATATCGACAGGAAATTACGATTCAATTTTTTTCCAGGAGTTAAGCCCCTTTGAACTTATTTACCCAATATACTACTGCAACCTTTTGTCATCGCAACTCCTCTCAAACCACACAACAGAATTTCATGAAACCTTTTCAGATAATAAGGACATACTACGTAGATGTGCATATCGACAGGAAATTACGATTCAATTTTTTTCCAGGAGTTACGCCTTTGAACTTATTTGCCCAATATACTACTGCAACCTTTTGTCATCGCAACTCCTCTCAAACCACACAACAGAATTTCATGAAACCTTTTCAGATAATAAGGACATACTACGTAGATGTGCATATCGACAGGAAATTACGATTCAATTTTTTCCAGGAGTTATGCCCTTTGAACTTACTTGCCCAATATACTACTGCAACCTTTTGTCATCGCAACTCCTCTCAAACCACACAACAGAATTTCATGAAACCGTTTCAGATAATAAGGACATACTACGTAGATGTGCATATCGACAGGAAATTACGATTCAATTTTTTCCAGGAGTTAAGCCCTTGGAACTTATTTGCCCAATATACTACTGCAACCTTTTGTCATCGCAACTCCTCTCAAACCACACAACAGAATTTCATGAAACCTTTTCAGATAATAAGGACATACTACGTAGATGTGCATATCGACAGGAAATTACGATTCAATTTTTTCCCAGGAGTTATGCCCTTTGAACTTATTTGCCCAATATACTACTGCAACCTTTTGTCATCGCAACTCCTCTCAAACCACACAACAGTATTTCATGAAACCTTTTCAGATAATAAGAACATACTACGTAGATGTGCATATCGACAGGAAATTACGATTCAATTTTTTTCCAGGAGTTAAGCCCTTTGAACTTATTTGCCCAATATACTACTGCAACCTTTTGTCATCGCAACTCCTCTCAAACCACACAACAGAATTTCATGAAACCTTTTCAGATAATAAGGACATACTACGTAGATGTGCATATCGACAGGAAATTACGATTCAATTTTTTTTTCCAGGAGTTATGCCCCTTTGAACTTATTTGCTTCAATGTACTTCTGCAACAGTTTGTCATCGCAACTCTCTGAAACCACACAACAGAATTTCATGAAACTGTGTAGATAATAAGGACATACTATGTAGATGTGCATATTGACAGGAAATTATGATTCAAATTTTTTTCTGATACAATTTTTTTTACACTTATTTTATTTCTCCAATGATAATGTGGGGACGTGGGGTATGTGAGCACGCTCACTAAGGTTCTTTCATAATAACATATTTCAGAAAAAATTGAAGTTCATGCGATCTTCTCATTTTGACCTCAACTTTTGCCTTTAAACAGACACACATTTCCAGTCATAAAAGTGACATGATGAATAATTACTATCAAAACACACCCTACTTAAATACCCTCTCATTACAATCAAGGATAATTAGTTCCCTGACAGCTTAATTTACCTGTTCAGGCGACAGGTAAACTATTTAGTACCAGACATTGATTGGTCTAATAAAAGTTATTTTCTTAAATTTCAGCGGTTTGCATCTAAATAATTTAGTCAACAAGATTCATATTACCAGAAAACGTATATAAATATTATTTGATGAAAATTTAAAAAGGTAGTTGTAAAGGTTTTAAGTGAAAAATCGTCAGAACCCATTTGTTTAAACTAGTTTAAACCAGTACACTCATGCGAAGGTGCGAGATTTATTTATGCATCCGATTTTTCGAAAATGCTAAAAATATCATTGATACCTTTATCTAACATTCATTTTGAGTTTTATCGACCGCAAAAAATTTTGTGGTCGTATATTGGTATGATGTTGGCGTCGTCGTCGTCAAAGACGCATTGGTTTTCGCACTCTAACTTTAGTTTAAGTGAATGGATCTCTATGAAATTTTACCATAAGGTTCAATATCACAAAAGTAAGGTTGGGATTGATTTTGGGGTTATGGTACCAACAGTTAAGGAATTAGGGGCCAAAAGGGGCCAAAAATAAGCATTTTGTAACTTCCAGACATAACTTGTGTGTTAGTGTATGGATCTCTCTGACATTGTACCACAAGGTTCCATATCACAAAGGGAATGCTGGGATTGATGTTTGGGGTAATTGCCTCAAAATTTCAGGAATTAGGGGCCAAAAGGGGCAAAAACAAACATTTTCTAGTTTCATGACAATAACTTGTGTGTAAGTCTATGGATCTTTCTGAAATTGTACTACAAGGTTCCATATCACAAAGGGAAAGCTGGAATTGAGTTTGGGGTAATTACCTGAAACGTTTAGGAATTAGGGGCCAAAAGGGCCAAAAATAAGCATTTTCTAGTTTCAGACAATAACTTGTGTGTTCAAGTGTAAGGATCTCTCTGAAATTGTACTGCAAGGTACCATACCTCAAAGGGAAGGCTGGGATTGAGTTTGGGGTGATGAATCATAAGGGGTTCAAAAATTTGGGGGATTTTCTTTTTCCTTTTTCCTTTTTTCTTTAAAATTTTCCATTTTAAGTTGGTTATTTCTGATTTATATTTAAAAGCAAATAATAATGATATGGCAGGAGATACACACCAAACAGGATGTGTAAATTATTATATAATAAGTATTGTGCTATAGCAAGAAATTTTCAATTGCACAGTATTGCGCAATAGCAAGAAATCTTCAATTGCACAGTATTGCGCAATAGCAAGAAATATCCAATAGCACAATATTGCGCAATAGCAAGAAATTGTCAATTGTACAGTATTGCAAATAGCAAGAAATATTCAATTGCACAGTATTGCGCAATTGCAAGAAATATTCAATTGCAAAGTATTGTGCAAAGAAGATACTTTGTATAAATTGCTTATTTCTTGACCAATTTCAATGGGGTTTTATTCTTGAACTCTTGGGGTTCTTTAATATGCTGAATCTAACCGTGTATTAAGTTTTTGGATTTTGGGCCCCATTTTAAATTAGTCCACATTGAGGTCCAAAGGGTCCAAAATTAAACTTTGTTTGATTTCATCAAAATTGAATTATTGGGGTTCTTTGATATGCGAATCTAACCGTGTATTTAGATTCTTAATTTTTGGTCCCGTTTTCAAATTGGTCTACATTAAGGTCCAAAGGGTCCAAAATTAAACTTAGTTTGATTTTAACAAAAATTGAATTCGTAGGGTTCTTTGATATGCTGAATCTCAACATGTATTTAGATTTTGATTATGGGCCCAGTTTTCAAGTTGGTCCAAATCGGGGTCCAAAATTAAACTTTGTTTGATTTCAACAAAATTGAATATATGGGGTTCTTTGATATGCTGAATCTAACCATGCATTTAGATTTTTGATTTTGGGCCCGTTATACACTTTGTCCACATTGAGGTCAAAAGGGTCCAAAATTAAACTTTGTTTGATTTCATCAAAATTGAATTCTTTGGGTTCTTTGATATGCTGAATCTAACCATGTATTTAGATTTTGGATATTGGACCATAATAGGTGAATGTCCAATTTAAAATTTTTAAGTTCTTAGACCACATTCATTCTGTGTCAGAAACCTATGCTGTGTCAAATATTTAATCACAATCCAAATTCAGAGCTGTATTAAGCTTGAATGTTGTGTCCATACTTGCCCCAACTGTTCAGGGTTTGACCTCTGCGGTCGTATCAAGCTGCGCCCTGGAGCATTTTATTCCTATAGAAATAAAGTGGAAAGAGATACTTGAATAACTCAATCGTCCTTTGAAACGTACACGGATTTTACGTATCCATCTCTGGTCCGTGTTTTACCATTGTTAAGTCAACATCCGGTATGAGGAAAACGTACTTCTCAAAAACGAAAGTGAAGTTATGACAGCGTTATTTTGCACAAATAAAGAGTCCTAGGCAGATATTAGTAAGCTGATGTTGCACACTTCAAATGGTGCACTGTCAATTTAACAGTTAACGTCAGAATATCAAAATTTATATTAAAAAATCAAGTCAAATACATGTACCATTTTTGTGTCAATCATCATTCATATGATGCCGAACTGATTACTATGGTTTTCTTTTGTTACTAAGTCTTAAGGGATAAAAATTGGGATGAGACAAAAAAAAATGTCCGCCTGGCTCAAATATTTTTTGGAAGCCCTGGTATCAAGTGCAAATATTGTGTCCATTTTTGCCCCAACTGTTCAGGGTTGGACCTCTGCGCTGGGCGAAGCAATTTATTATAAATAACTCTACACCAATAAGACAGAAACATATTGATTCAAATAACCTAAAGACATCCAGTCATTTCTCAACACACTCTCCGATAATCGGGACTATTTGGTGGGAAATTTATATAGTGTCTTTATTAACCACACTTCATGTAATTTATTCCTGGACCAATCTTTTATATGACTGCAAATTTTTTTGGTCGTATATTAATATGACGTTGGTGTCGTCGTCGTCCGTAAGACACATTGGTTTTCGCACTCTAACTTTAGTTTAAGTGAATGGATCTCTATGAAATTTTACCATAAGGTTCAATACCACAAAAGGAAGGTTGGGATTGATTTTGGGGTTATGGTACCAACAGTTAAGGAATTAGGGGCCAAAAAAATAAGCATTTTGTAACTTCCAGACAATAACTTGTGTGTGAGTGTATGGATCTCTCTGAAATTGTACTGCAAGGTACCATACCACAAAGGGAAGGCTGGGATTGATGATGGGGTAATTGCCTCAATATTTTAGGAATTAGGGGCCAAAAAGGGGCAAAAAACAAGCATTTTCTAGTTTCAGGACAATAACTTGTGTGTAAGTGTATGGATCTTTCTGAAATTGTACTACAAGGTTCCATATCACAAAGGGAAAGCTGGGTTTGAGTTTGGGGGTAATTGCCCTAAACGTTTAGGAATTTAGGGCCAAGGGACCAAAAACACATTTTTCTAGTTTCCAGACAATAACTTGTGTTCAAGTGTATGGATCTCTCTGAAATTGTACTGCAAGGTACCATACCACAAAGGGAAGGCTGGGATTGAGTTTGGGGGTGATGAATCATAAGGGGGTTCAAAAAATTTGGAGGGGGATTTTTTCCTTTTTGTTTCTTTTAAAATTTTCCATTTTAAGTTGGTTATTTCTGATTTATATTTAAAAGCAAATAATAATGATATGGTAGGAGATACACACCAAACAGGATGTGTAAATTATTATATAATAAGTATTGTGCAATAGCAAGAAATTTTCAATTGCACAGTATTGCACAATAGCAAGAAATCTTCAGTTGCACAGTATTGCGCAATAGCAAGAAATCTTCAATTGCACAGTATTGCACAATAGCAAGAAATATCCAATAGCACAATATTGCACAATAGCAAGAAATTGTCAATTGTACAGTATTGCGCAATAGCAAGAATATTCAATTGCACAGTATTGTGCAAAAGAAGATACTTCATATAAATTGCTTATTTCTTGACCAATTTCAATGGGGTTTTCTTGAATTCTTGGGGTTCTTTAATATGCTGAATCTAACCGTGTATATAGTTTTTGATTTTGGGCCCTGTTTTTAAATTGGTCTACATTGAGGTCCAAAGGGTCCAAAATTAAACTTTGTTTGATTCATCAAAATTGAATTATTGGGGTTCTTTGATATGCCGAATCTAACTGTGTGTTTAGATTCTTAATTTTTGGTTCCGTTTTCAAATTGGTCTACATTAAGGTCCAAAGGGTCCAAAATTAAACTTTAGTTTGATTTTAACAAAATTGAATTCTTAGAGTTCTTTGATATGCTAAATCTAAACATGTATTTAGATTTTTGATTATGGGCCCAGTTTTCAAGTTGGTCCAAATCAGGGTCCAAAATTAAACTTAGTTTGATTTTAACAAAATTGAATTCTTAGGGTTTTTGATATGCTGAATCTAAACATGTATATAGATTTTTGTTTATGGGCCCAGTTTTCAAGTTGGTCCAAATCGGGGTCCAAAATTAAACTTTGTTTGATTTCAACAAAAATTGAATATATGGGGTTCTTTGATATGCTGAATCTAATTTTTGATTTTGGGCCCTGTTATCAACTTTGTCCACATTGAGGTCCAAAGGGTCCAAAATTAAACTTTGTTTGATTTCATCAAAATTGAATTCTTGGGGTTCTTTGATATGCTGAATCTAACCATGTATTTAGATTTTGGATATTGGACCATAATAGTCGAATGTCCAATTTAAAATTTTAAGTTCTTAGACCACATTCATTCTGTGTCAGAAACCTATGCTGTGTCAAATATTTAATCACAATCCAAATTCAGAGCTGTATCAAGCTTGAATGTTGTGTCCATACTTGCCCCAACTGTTCAGGGTTCGACCTCTGCGGTCGTATCAAGCTTCGCCCTGCGGAGCATTTTATTGTAAAATGATGTAAGGTTATGGAGTAGTCATACTGTTGCCAAATAGAAGCTTTGAGCGTAATGTAACCGAGAAATCATACTGTTGCCAAGTGAGCTTTGAAATTGATTAGATTGAGCTAGTTGTGCCTCTGCTGACATTTATGAGCTTAGTTTTTAAAGATGGCAACTTTAAGGAGCTAAATAAAGGTTAAAGGCCATAGTTGATTGATAAGGGTGATATTATTTTAATATTTTCAGGAAAGAGGTGAAACTGTTGCTACAAAGATCTTACATAGATGCTTTATTTGATGGATTTTTCTTTGCTTGTACAAAAGTCATCATACTTTTAACATTTTTGGCCTATGCATTGGTTGGAGGTGCTATGATAGCCAATAAAGTTTACCTTACAGTAGCTCTTCACCAAACCATCCGTCTTTCTGTGACACGTTTCATTCCACTAGCCGTCTGGTTATCTTCTGAAGCACTGGTTACATTGGGAAGATTGCAGGTTTGTCAGTTTTTGGTTTGATTTTACCCTTAATTTCTTACCAGTATTTTTTTTGTCCCCATCGAAATGCGTTGCGGGGGACATGGAAATATCAGGCTTCTGTCCGTCCGGTTTTGTTTACTAATCATTTAACTGTAAGGTCATGAAAAAAATGTTTCATGTTTGTGGTGATCCGCCTGTGAAGAAGGGGTAGGGGCATATTGATAATTGAATGTTTCAAATGAACAGCACCAAGTATCTAACTGATCAGTCGTTGTCAAGTTATGTTTCATGCATTATTGATTTGCAATGAAATAACATTTTACAGTATCAGATTAACTTTGTCAAAATGATTTTGAAATGGATGTAAATTTGAGTAATTGACAAAATTAGGTTGTTTAGTTTTTATACAACTGCAAAAAATTTTTTGCGTCGTATAATGCTATGGTGTCGGTGGCGGCGGCATCTTCCGAAGACACATTTGGTTTCCGGACAATAACTTTAGTTTAAATAAATGGAAGGTTCAATACCACAAAAGGAAGGTTGGGATTGATTTGGGGGTTATGGTACCAACAGTTTAGGAATTAGGGGCCAAAACAAGCATTTTTAGTTTCAGACAATAACTTGTGTGGTAGTGTATAGATCTCTCAGAAATTGTTCCACAAGGTTCTATATCACAAAGGAAGGCTGGGATTGAGTTTGGGGATAATTACCCCAATGGTTCAGGAATTAGGGGTAAAAAAGGGGCCAAAAACAAGCATTTTTCTAGTTTCCAGACAGTAACTTGTGTTTAAGTGTATGGATCACTCTAAAATTGTACTACAAGGTTCCATACCACAAAGGGAAAGCTGGGATTTTTAGGGGTAATTAAAAAAAGTTCAAAAAGTTTGGAGGGATTTTTTTTTTCCAATTTTTTTTGGGGGTTCATATTTTTTTTCTTCAAAAGTTTTGAAATTTCAAATTATTGCACAGTATTGCAAATAGCAAGAAATCTTCAATTGCACAGTATTGCAATAGCAAGAAATCTTCAATTGCACAGTATTGCGCAATAGCAAGAAATCTTCAATTGCACAGTATTGCACAATAGCAATCTTCAATTGCACAGTATTGCACAATAGCAAGAAATCTTCAATTGCACAGTATTGCTCAATAGTAAGAAATCTCAATTGCACAGTATTGGGCAATAGCAAGAAATCTTCAACTGCACAGTATTGCGCAATAGCAAGAAATCTTCAATTGCACAGTATTGGGCAATAGCAAGAAATCTCCAATTGCACAGTATTGCGCAATAGCAAGAAATCTTCAATTACACAGTATTGTGCAATAGTATAGTATTGCGCAATAGCAAGAAATCTTCAATTGCACAGTATTGCGCAATAGCACAGTATAGCACAATAGCAAGAAATCTTCAATTGCACAGTATTGCACAATAGCAAGAAATCTTCAATTGGCCAGTATTGCGCAATAGCACAGTATTAGCGCAACAACACAGTATTGCACAATAGCAAGAAATCTTCAATTGAAAATAAATGCAAATCTTTTAACCAATTTCAATAGGATTAATTTAGTCTTTAATTTTGGGGGTTCTAACCTTATATTACTTTATTGGATATTGGGCCCCATTTTTAAATTGGTCTACACTGAGGTCAAAAGGGTCTAAAATTAAAATTTGTTTGATTTCATCAAAAACTGAATTATTGCGGCTGTATGATATGCTGAATCTTATTGTGCATTTAGATTTTTTATTTTGGGCCCTGTTTTCAAATTAGTCCCTATTAAGGTTTGAAGGGTCTAAAATTAAACTTTGTTTGATTTTTACTAAAATTAAATTTTTGGTTTTTTATATGCTGAATCTAAAAATGTTGTTAGATTTTGGATATCAGACCATTCTAGGTAAATTAAATGTCCCATTTCCAATTTTAAGATCTTTGACCACATTTATTTTGTGTCAGAAACCTATATATTATGTCAAAATTTAATCACAATCCAAATTCAGACAGTATCAAGCTTGAATATTGTGTCCAAACTTGCCCCAACTGTTCAGGGTTACACCTCTGCGGTCATATCTGGCTGCGCTCAGCGAAGCATTTTATTCAAAGGTGCATGTATGTACCCAAGTGTGAAACTTATGAGATTGTCAGTATGTATTTTGTAACTAAAAATGATACAGAAATATTTAAAACTTGAAGATGTTTTTATGCCCCGCTGTAGCGGTGGGGCATTAAGTTTACCCTTGTCCGTCTGTACATACGTCGTCGTCCCAAAATTGGTTTCCTTTCTCTAACTTGAGTTTGCCTCAACCAAATGTTATGAAACTTATACACAATGCTTATTACCACAAAACACAGATCAAGTTTGAATTTTGGTGGCGTCACTTTAACTGTTCTAGAGTTATGCCTCTTTATAAATGGAAAAATTGCAAAATTTTTAGTTTCCGTTCTCTAACTTAAGTTTGCCTCAACCAAATGTTATGAAACTTATACACAATGCTTATTACCACAAAACACAGATCAAGTTTGAATTTTGGTGGCGTCACTTTAACCGTTCTAGAGTTATGCCCTTTATAAATGGAAAAATTGCAACATTTTATACGACCACAAAATTTTTGTGGTCGTATATTGGTGTGACATCGTCGTCGTGTCTGAAGACATTTGGTTTTGCACTATAACTTTAGTATAAGTTAATAGAAATCTATGAAATTTAAACACAAGGTTTATGACCACAAAAGGAAGGTTGGGATTGATTTTGGGAGTTTTGGTCCCAACAGTTTAGGAATTAGGGGCTAAAAAGGGCCCAAATAAGCATTTTCTTGGTTTTGCACAATAACTTTAGTATAAGTAAATAGAAATCTATGAAATTAAAACACAAGGTTCATGACCACAAAGGAAGGTTGGGATTGATTTTGGGAGTTTTGGTCCCAACAGTTTAGGAATTAGGGGCCAAAGGGTCCAAAATTAAACTTTGTTTGATTTCATCAAACTATTGGGTTCTTTGATATGCGAATCTAACCTTGTATTTAGATTCTTAATTTTTGGTCCCGTTTTCAAATTGGTCTACATTAAGGTCCAAAGGGTCAAAATCAAACTTAGTTTGATTTTAACAAAAATTGAATTCTTGGGGTTCTTTGATATGCTGAATCTAAACATGTACTTAGTTTTTATACGACCGCAAAAAATTTTTGTGGTCGTATATTGGTATGACGTTGGCGTCGTCGTCGTCGTCGTCGTCGTCCGAAGACACATTGGTTTTCGCACTCTAACTTTAGTTTAAGTGAATGGATCTCTATGAAATTTTACCATAAGGTTCAATATCACAAAAGGAAGGTTGGGATTGATTTTGGGGGTTATGGTACCAACAGTTAAGGAATTAGGGGCCAAAAATAAGCATTTTTGTAACTTCCAGACATAACTTGTGTGTTAGTGTATGGATCTCTCTGACATTGTGCCACAAGGTTCCATATCACAAAGGGAATGCTGGGATTGATTTTGGGGGTAATTGCCTCCAAATTTTAGGAATTAAGGGCCAAAAAAGGGGCAAAAAACAAGCATTTTTCTAGTTTCATGACAATAACTTGTGTGTAAGTGTATGGATCTTTCTGAAATTGTACTACAAGGTTCCATATGACAAAGGGAAAGCTGGAATTGAGTTTGGGGGTAATTGCCTGAAACGTTTAGGAATTAGGGGCCAAAAAAGGGGCAAAAAACAAGCATTTTTCTAGTTTCATGACAATAACTTGTGTGTAAGTGTATGGATCTTTCTGAAATTGTACTACAAGGTTCCATATGACAAAGGGAAAGCTGGAATCGAGTTTGGGAGTAATTGCATGAAACGTTTAGGAATTAGGGGCCAAAAAGGGGCCAAAAATAAGCATTTTTCTAGTTTCCAGACAATAACTTGTGTTCAAGTGTATGGATCTCTCTGAAATTGTACTGCAAGGTACCATACCTCAAAGGGAAGGCTGGGATTGAGTTTGGGGGTGATGAATCATAAGGGGTTCAAAAATTTGGGGGGATTTTTTTTCCTTTTTCCTTTTTTCTTTAAAATTTTCCATTTTAAGTTTTTATTTCTGATTTATATTTAAAAGCAAATAATAATGATATGGCAGGAGATACACACCAAACAGGATGTGTAAATTATTATATAATAAGTATTGTGCAATAGCAAGAAATTTTCAATTGCACAGTATTGCAATAGCAAGAAATCTTCAATTGCACAGTATTGCGCAATAGCAAGAAATATCCAATAGCACAATATTGTGCAATAACAAGAAATTGTCAATTGTACAGTATTGCGCAATAGCAAAAATATTCAATTGCACAGTATTGCGCAATTGCAAGAAATATTCAATTGCACAGTATTGTGCAAAAGAAGATACTTTGTATAAATTGCTTATTTCGTGACCAATTTCAATGGGGTTTTATTCTTGAACTCTTGGGGTTCTTTAATATGCTGAATCTAATCGTGTATTAAGTTTTTGGATTTTGGGCCCGTTTTAAATTGGTCCACATTGAGGTCCAAAGGGTCCAAAATTAAACTTTGTTTGATTTCATCAAAATTGAATTATTGGGGTTCTTTGATATGCCGAATCTAACCGTGTATTTAGATTCTTAATTTTTGGTCCCGTTTTCAAATTGGTCTACATTAAGGTCCAAAGGGTCCAAAATTAAACTTAGTTTGATTTTAACAAAATTGAATTCTTAGGGTTCTTTGATATGCTGAATCTAAACATGTATTTAGATTTTTGATTATGGGCCCAGTTTTCAAGTTGGTCCAAATCAGGGTCCAAAATTAAACTTTGTTTGATTTCAACAAAATTGAATATATGGGGTTCTTTGATATGCTGAATCTAACCATGTATTGAGATTTTTGATTTTGGGCCCGTTATCAATTTTTTCCACATTGAGGTCAAAAGGGTCCAAAATTAAACTTTGTTTGATTTCATCAAAAATTGAATTATTGGGGTTCTTTGATATGCCGAATCTAACCGTGTATTTAGATTCTTAATTTTTGGTCCCATTTTCAAATTGGTCTACATTAAGGTCCAAAGGGTCCAAAATTAAACTTAGTTTGATTTTAACAAAAATTGAATTCATAGGGTTCTTTGATATGCTGAATCTAAACATGTATTTAGATTTTTGATTATGGGCCCAGTTTTCAAGTTGGTCCAAATCGGGGTCCAAAATTAAACTTTGTTTGATTTCAACAAAAATTGAATATATGGGGTTCTTTGATATGCTGAATCTAACCATGTATTTAGATTTTTGATTTTTGGGCCCTATTATCAACTTTGTCCACATTGAGGTCATAAGGGTCCAAAATTAAACTTTGTTTGATTTCATCAAAATTGAATTCTTGGGGTTCTTTGATATGCTGAATCTAACCATGTATTTAGATTTTGGATATTGGACCATAATAGGTGAATGTCCAATTTAAAATTTTAAGTTCTTAGACCACATTCATTCTGTGTCAGAAACCTATGCTGTGTCAAATATTTAATCACAATCCAAATTCATAGCTGTATCAAGCTTGAATGTTGTGTCCATACTTGCCCCAACTGTTCAGGGTTCGACCTCTGCAGTCGTATCAAGCTGTGCCCTGAGGAGCATTTTATTCTAGTTTCCAGACAATAACTTATTGAACGGTGTATGAATCTCTGAAATTATACCACAAGTTTCCATACCACAAAGGGTGGTTAGGATTGACTGGGGGTTATGGCTCAGACAGTTTAGGAATTAGGGGCAGAAAAGGGGAAAAACAAGGGTTTCCTAGTAAATGGACAATTTAAAAGCAGTGTAAGGAGTTAATCCAAACACATTTGAAGTACAATGTTGTGTATGTTTTGATTTACCTCCTTACACTTCTTTAAATATTTATAAAGAAATGTTGTATTGTCTTGAGGTGATTAGCTGTCAATTTATTATCGACCATAAAAAATTTGTGGTTGTATATTGGTATAACGTTAGGCGTCGTCGTCGTCGAAGACGCATTGGTTTTCGCACTCTAACTTTAGTTTAAGCGAATGGATCTCTATGAAATTTTACCATAAGGTTCAATATCACAAAAGGAAGGTTGGGATTGATTTTGGGGTTATGGTACCAACAGTTAAGGAATTAGGGGCCAAAAGGGCCAAAATAAGCATTTTGTAACTTCCAGACATAACTTGTGTGTTAGTGTATGGATCTCTCTGACTTTGTACCACAAGGTTCCATATCACAAAGGGAATGCTGGGATTGATTTTTGGGGTAATTGCCTCAAAATTTTAGGAATTAGGGGCCAAAAAGGCCAAAAACAAGCATTTTCTAGTTTCATGACAATAACTTGTGTGTAAGTGTATGGATCTTTCTGAAATTGTACTACAAGGTTCCATATCACAAAGGAAAGCTGGAATTGAGTTTTGGGGTAATTGCCTGAAACGTTAAGAAATTAGGGGCCAAAAGGGGCCAAAAATAAGCATTTTCTAGTTTCAGACAATAACTTGTGTGTTCAAGTGTATGGATCTCTCTGAAATTGTACTGCAAAGTACCATACCTCAAAGGGAAGGCTGGGTTTGAGTTTGGGGTGATGAATCATAAGGGGTTGAAAAAATTTGGGGGATTTTTTTTCCTTTTTTCTTTAAAATTTTCCATTTTAAATTGGTTATTTCTGATTTATATTTAAAAGCAAATAATAATGATATGGCAGGAGATACACACCAAACAGGATGTGTAAATTATTATATAATAAGTATTGTGCAATAGCAAGAAATTTTCAATTGCACAGTATTGCGCAATAGCAAGAAATCTTCAATTGCACAGTATTGCGCAATAGCAAGAAATATCCAATAGCACAATATTGCGCGATAGCAAGAAATTGTCAATTGTACAGTATTGCACAATAGCAAGAAATATTCAATTGCACAGTATTGCGCAATTGCAAGAAATATTCAATTGCACAGTATTGTGCAAAGAAGATACTTCATATAAATTGCTTATTTCTTGACCAATTTCAATGGGGTTTTATTCTTGAACTCTTGGGGTTCTTTGATATGCTGAATCTAACCGTGTATTAAGTTTTTGGATTTTGGGCCCCATTTTAAATTGGTCCACATTGAGGTCAAAGGGTCCAAAATTAAACTTTGTTTGATTTCATCAAAAATTGAATTATTGGGGTTCTTTGATATGCCGAATCTAACCGTGTATTTAGATTCTTAATTTTTGGTCCCGTTTTCAAATTGGTCTACATTAAGGTCCAAAGGGTCCAAAATTAAACTTAGTTTGATTTTAACAAAAATTGAATTTTTAGGGTTCTTTGATATGCTGAATCTCAACATGTATTTAGATTTTTGATTATGGGCCCAGTTTTCAAGTTGGTCCAAATCGGGGTCCAAAATTAAACTTTGTTTGATTTCAACAAAAATTGAATATATGGGGTTCTTTGATATGCTGAATCTAACCATGTATTTAGATTTTTGATTTTGGGCCCCGTTATCAACTTTGTCCACATTGAGGTCAAAAGGGTCCAAAATTAAACTTTGTTTGATTTCATCAAAAATTGAACTCTTGGGGTTCTTTGATATGCTGAATCTAACCATGTATTTAGATTTTGGATATTGGACCATAATAGGTGAATGTCCAATTTAAAATTTTTAAGTTCTTAGACCACATTCATTCTGTGTCAGAAACCTATGCTGTGTCAAATATTTAATCACAATCCAAATTCAGAGCTGTATCAAGCTTGAATGTTGTGTCCATACTTGCCCCAACTATTCAGGGTTCGACCTCTGCGGTCGTATCAAGCTGTGCCCTGCAGGAGCATTTTATTTTAAAGTTATTATTAAATGAATATTAATTTTAGCCATGATTATGTATGTCATTTTCTATTTTAAAACTTTTATGATGTATTTAAATTGGTAATTATGGTTGCAAACTCCATTGAAAATTTGAATTGAGATTATGACCATATCTTGAGGGAAAGAATTATTTTTGGGCAAAAGGGTGGGGGTAAAAGAAAAAATTGTGGGGAGGGGGGACAGTATAGTGCACAAAAGCAAAAAAGGGGTAAATTTTTTTGGGGGAAGGGGGTCAATTTGCAACAGCATAGTGTATTGCACAAAAGCAAAAAATTGAATATAAATTCAAATTATATTCCCAATTCTAAGTTCTTTGACTACAGTTATTCTCTGTGTCAGAAACCTATTATGTGTCAAATATTTAATTACAATCCAAATTCAGACCTGTATCAAGTGCGAATATTGTGTCCATTTTTGCCCCAACTGTTCAGGGTTGAACCTCTGCGGTCGTAAAAAGCTGCACTCAGCGAAGCATTTTATTGAAATTGGAGTTATCTTCCTTTGTCCATGATTATAGTCGAATCAACTACAATCAATGCTTTATACAATGCAATGTTTAATTTTGACTTCCACTGATAAAACACAGATCAAGTTGAATTTGGGTAGTGTCACTTTAACCAATATTGAGTTATGCCCTTTATAAATCGAAGATTGCAAAATTTTAGTTTCCATTCTGTAACTTAAGTTTGCCCCAACCAAACATTATGAAATCTATACACAATATTCATTACCACAAAACTAAGTTCAAGTACAAATTTTTGTTTCCGTTTTCTAACTTTAGTTTCCCTCAACCAAATGTTATGAAACTTATACACAATGCTTATTACTACATAATACAGATTAAGTACGAAATTTGGTGGTGACACTTTTACCATTCTTGAGTTATGTCCTTTATAAACATAAAATTGCTGAATTTTTCGTTTCCGTTCTCTAACTTTAGTTTGTCTCAACCAAATGTATAAAACTTATACACAACCGTTCTAGAGTTATGCGTGTTTACAAATAGAAAAATTGCTGAATTTTTATCGCCCGTTCTGGAGCGTATTATGGTATACCTCTGTCCATCCGTCGTCAACATGTCTGACATTAACTCAAAACGGTTTAACCAATTTTCAAACTTTGGTGAATTGTTTATATCTATTGAAGTGAGCTCCCTTCGTTTTTATAAATTTTACATTTTACATTTCGAGTTATGGGGTTTTATTCATTAAAAAAGGGGGATTTTCCAGTTTTCTGACAATAGCTCAAGAATGCTGTCACAAACATGCAAGAAATTGTGGTGAATTGTTTATATCTATTGACATGAGCTCCCTTTCGATTTTTATATATTTTAGATTTTACGTTTCCAAGTTACAGGGTTTTATTCATAAAAAAGGGGGATTTTCCAGTTTTTGGACAAAAATCAAAAATGCTTTCAGCAGTTCTTATGAAACTTTGGTGAATTGTTTATATCTATTGACATAAGCTCAGTTTAGAATTTTATAAATTTTTCATTTATCATTTCTGAGTTATGGGGTTTTATTCATTAAAAAAGGGGGGATTTTCCAGTTTTCGGACAATAACTTCAGCAGTTCTTATGAAACTTTGGTGAATTGTTTATATCTATTGATGTAAGCTCCGTTTAGAATTTTATAAATTTTTCACTTATCATTTCTGAGTTATGGGGTTTTATTCATTAAAAAAGGGGGAATTTTCCAGTTTTCAAACAATAACTCAAAAATACTGTCAGCATTTCTTTTGAAATTTTGGTGAATTGTTTATATCTATTGATGTAAGCTCCCTTTACATTTTCATAAATTTCTAATATGACATTGAGAATTTATTGAACTTTATTTGTTTATAGTCTGACAACAGATTTACTAAGTATTGCGCAACAGCACAGTGTATTGCACAACAGCAAGAAATCTTTAATTGAATATAAATTCAATTCATATTACCAATTTCAAGTTCTTTGACTACATTTTTTCAGAAACCTATAATATGTCAAATATTTAATTACAATCCAAATTTAGACCTGTATCAAGCTTGAATATTGTGTCCATTTTTGCCCCAACTGTTCAGGGTTGGACCTCTGCGGGCGTATAAGGCTGCGCTCAGCGAAGCAGTTTATTAGTTTCTGTTTTCTACTTCAGTTAGCCTCAACCAAATGTTATGAGACTTGCACACAATGCTTATTACCACAAAACTCAGATCAAGTTCAAACTTGGGTAGCGTCACTTTTACCATTCTTCAGTTATGTGCCTTTATAACTATATGATATGCAAGCGGGGCATCATCTGTGTCCACATGTGGACACTATCCACATTTATTTTTGAAGTATTATTATTGGATCAAAAAATTTCTTTCTAGTTTCAGTACTGATTGGAAAGGGATGTGTGTTTTGTTTGTGAATAAGTATATAGTGGTAATGATCAGAACTTTTGTCTCCTTTCCAATTCCAATTTTACTTTTTTGAATAGAATTCATCCTTGATTATTTTGTCTAAAAGGGAAAAGTACTATGCTTTGTTTGTGCTTGCAGGCAGAATGCTATAAACAAAAATACTTCTGTGTAATGTTACTGATATAGATTCTAATGCTAGCTAATATCATAAAACAGTTATTGACACAACTTAATTCTGTTGGCTATAATGTCTGACAGTTTCTTCTACTAATGAATTTCACAAAGCAGACTACCTGGTAGTGCTTCAGCAAAAAACTCACATAATTTGCTTTTGAGTAGTGTAACATTATGGAGGTAACATACTAAAAGTCCGAGCAGAGATTGAATAATTGAAATTTAGAATATAGTTTTGTTTGCCTTTAATCAGGAGGAGACACCGCTTATCTTGCAAAGGTACGATTATTTTTGACAGGAATGAACTTGCAGTTGTTAGAAAGACAAAACAATGTTATGGAATAGCTTCAATATTTCAATTAACAGGCCACATTGTCTGTTTCTGGCCTATCATCCTTGTTGTTGTGCTATCTGGGAACAGTTTTCTAGCTGAAAATGTGTATGTTAGCATTACGGCTTTGTACGTTCTAAGAAGGACTTTCTTTACACATGTACTCAGATGTTTGCAGGCATCAGGAGAAGTGTTTAGCACAATAAGAAGAGTTGTGGTAAGAATATGTTGATAGCCATGATATATTATGGGTTTTAAAATACAACTAGACCCAAAAATTTTTCTACAACTTCTTTTTTCAACTTGCCAAAAAGTACACTTGTTATTTTTTTGTTATCAGTCTTAATTTTTTATTACCATTCATTTTCAAACAAAGGGTAACAGTCAGTTACTTACAAAGTGTAAAAAAAGGAGGGTATACTGTTTTACCTCTGTCTGTCCTTACGTCAGTCCATCCATCAGGCAGTCAGTCAGTCCGTCCGTTCCATGAATATTTTCGTCGCATTTTTCTCAAAAAACTACTTGACAAGGATTTCTGAAATTTGGTTTCAGGGTTTATATAAGTAAGTTACACCGTGTGATGTGTTTTCAGATTCATCACTCAACAACTTCCTGTTTACCGAACACTTGTATTATTTTACACATGATAGCCAAGTTGAAAATTTTCGTCACATTTTTCTCAGGAACAACTTGACAAGGATTTCTGAAATTTGGTTTCAGGGTTTATATAAGTAAGTTACACTGTGTGATGCGTTTTCAGATTCATCACTCAACAACTTCCTGTTTACCGAACACTTGTATTTTTTTACACATGCTAGCCAAATTGAAAATTTTCGTCACGTTTTTCTCAGGAACTACTTGACAAGGATTTCTGAAAATTTGGTTTCACGGTTTATATAAGTCAGCTATACCGTGTGATGTGTTTTCAGATTCATCACTCAACAACTTCCTGTTTACCGAAATATTTCACGGGGTATCATCAGTGAGCAGTAGCTCACATTTTTACTTGTTTTTTACTGAATTATAACTGTCCTCTTAATAGAATCCAACTTATTGCTAAAGCACTAGTCTTCTGGTCCGAAAATATAACTTTTTAGTTTAAACTCTAGGGTTATTCAAATATTATGAATATCTTCAAAGATTTTACTGTTCATAGAATAATACCTGGCAAATTTGTATTAAATGCTGAATCAACTGAGATATCAGTGTTAGGCAGAGGAACAAAGGCCTGAGGGCTGATATTGATAGAAGGTTGGTACTCCGTGATATTCAGTTTGACTTTTATCATACATGATAATTCTAGAGAAATTCCAAATCTGGGTTATGATATAGCATATGGAATAAATATAGAATAATACATGGCAAAATCCGTGTGCATGCTGTATCACACACGAAACCAATATCAGTCCCGGGGCGAAGGTCCCAAGGGCACATATTGGTCGAGTGGTGATACAGCACGCGATCGATACAGATTTTACCATGTATTGATCTGTTTATCATATATTTTAACAAAATCAGTTTCATGATATATCAGCGGACAACCGTTTGATTCTGAGGTGGGGCCTGGCAGATTTTAGAAATAATTATTCTGGCCCCGTTTAGGTGAAAATAAATAATTTTGTCTTATCACACATGAAAATATATACTCTGGCCCCAAATACATTTTGTAATCATTTACAAAGGTATCCAATATTAACAGAAAATCATGGAAGAAGTATTGTCAGTGGTTGTTTGAGGCATACGCAGTGAACGTCCCACCTCCTTTTGACCTGAATAAATATAATTTTGTTTATGAAATCTTCCAAAAAAAAATTGACTTGCTACGCTCGCCAGAAATGTTATCATTTGGATAATAACACTCCTCTATTCTTGGACCCACCCTCGATTGTAATGGTATTATATTTTCATATTTATAGAATATATATATTCGAGACTTCATTTTGAGTGTCAATTTGTTTGAAGTTGTATATGTGTATCCTATAAAAAGGTGATCTGTATCACAAAAGATAAATTACTTTAGGGGGTGAAAAGTTGATGCTGAGGGGTGGCGAAGAGGGGCAGATTTTGAGTCAATTTGGGGTTGAGCAGAAAATAAATATTCTGGCCCTGGTCTGAGTGAACATAAATAATCTGGCCGCCTTTATGTTGGAAATAAATATTCTGTGACCTCATAAAATTTGCCATTCACCCTCAAAACTAGATGGTCGTCCCCTAACAGACTGCTGCTTAGCCCTCTATCTGACGCTTATTTAATGTGGTTACATTGTGTATCATGCCAGGAAATACGGCAACTGGACGGCATATGTCCAACTTTGACGTCATTCGATATATGACGTCACGCCCTGATGACGTAACATTGGAGACATATAGAAGCCTCGGAAAAAGATTAAACTATATAATCTTTGGTCTTTTATTTGAAAGAGATGCGGTAATGAATAAGTGATTGCATAAATTAAATATATGGACACATGTGTCCCTCCGGCAGCATGATGATGGTCAACATCATTGTCGTCTTCAGAAATTTCAAGCGGATAACAACTGAGGAGTTCCGAAAACAATCTCGAGATGTTCCAAAAGGGTGCGATACGTGGTATGCGATATTGGGTATGTGATACAGGGTAGATGATACAGACTGGAGAAAAGAACCTTTATTAGATGTACAAAATTTCTGTATTTAGTACTAAATATATGATAAAGGATATATAATACAGGATAGGTGATATTAAGCATTGTGATACAGGGTACTGTGGATTCATTATTTTTGTGGGATACCAGTTTTCATGGATTTAGTGGGTATAGATAAACCACAAAGGAGTAGAGGCAATAAGGCTCTTAATTGGCCTAAAATTACTGCAAATTTAAAAGTTATCATACATATTTTAAAATTTGTCCTAACTAGACTAAGGTACAAGGTATTACCTCATTGAAGGCTGGGATTGAGTTTGGGGTGATGAATCATAAGGGGTTCAAAAATTGGGGGATTTTTCCCCTTTTCTTCCTTTTTCCTTTTTTTTTCTTTAAAATTTTCCATTTTAAGTTGGTTATTTCTGATTTATATTTAAAAGCAAATAATAATGATATGGCAGGAGATACACACCAAACAGGATGTGTAAATTATTATATAATAAGTATTGTGCACAGTATTGCGCAATAGCAAGAAATCTTCAATTGCACAGTATTGCGCAATAGCAAGAAATATCCAATAGCACAATATTGCACAATAGGAAGAAATTGTCAATTGTACAGTATTGCACAATAGCAAGAAATATTCAATTGCACAGTATTGCGCAATTGCAAGAAATATTTAATTGCACAGTTATTGTGCAAAAGAAGATACTTTGTATAAATTGCTTATTTCTTGACCAATTTCAATGGGGTTTTATTCTTGAATTCTTGGGGTTCTTTAATATGCTGAATCTAACCGTGTATTAAGTTTTTGGATTTTGAAAATAAAACAAATTTTACATTTTACAAGTTAACATGACAACAAACCATGATGAAATTTGTATACTGTGTAAAATTTCTTGATTTTCCTTGTTTTACGTCAATTTTTAAGTATATTTTAGATTGGCAAAGTATGTGCGCACCCAAGAAAAAACTTTATTTTTTATGAGATTATGTCAATAGTTATAATTAAGCGTCTTTTAAATTATTTTGTTGTTTCTTGGCTGTGCACGGTGTTTCCACAATGAAAATAACGATGGAAAACTGCATAAATTATGTATTTTTCATTGTTTTCATGAAAATGGTACATATTATGACTTAATTGTGATGTCATCAGATAAAAAATCTTATGTTTTTCATTTACATTTCTTGACTGCATTTCCAAACATTATGTGCCAATTTGGAATAGTTGTCAAACATTTTATTTTCTTGGGCCAAAACTGGGCCTTAATGCCCCTACTCCTTTAACTGTTCAACAAAGTATAAATTATCTATGGGTTGTATTCAGACTTTGGGAAAACATTCATGAACAAACTTTTCTTCAATCCATGAAAAATTAGTATCGGTAAAATTAATAATACTAGAGTATGTTACACAGGTTCAAATCTATATAAGACATTTAAAACGGCAGCAACCATATCAAAATACATGGTACACACTTGTTAAGTGTGTGTTGCAGTTCTTTCATACTATGCACAGCTAAGCCCTGTATGGCTCTGAATAGTTAAATAGAGCAGACACCTGCGATAGGAGTAATTGGAAAAAATGGACAGTTGTCTTGAGATTTTATTTGATATTTGCAATCACTTAGCCTGCACTTTTACTGAAGGGCTTTTAAGATGGGTGCATATGATTCTTTAGTGACAAATGGTCATTGCATACAATTGACTCTTGTTTGTTTTATGTAAGGACTTGCATGATTTTACTTGATGACAAAACTTTTTGTTGTGTAAATTATGCATGTTTGTCTTTCCTATTAAACCTTTAATCACTTGGTCGTCATAAACTTTTTCAAAGATCTTCTCCTCTTGACCATTTCGAACCAAACTTGAACGAAATGATCCTTAAGATATCCTGTGGACGCATTCCCCATTTATTTAAATCTTTTTTGAATGAGCTTGTACTTGATGTCAATTTTTCAGGGATATTGGTAAGTTATTCCATAAAATAGATCCTGTATATATAAAAGATTTCTTATTCAGCTCTGTTTTGGCTTTTGGAACTTGCAGTTTTTTTTCAAGATTATTCCTCAAACAATATTTGTTTATTTCTGGCATTTCTTTAAATTTTTCAGTTAAATATACAGGGGCTTCATTCTTAATGCATCTATGTATCAAAACAGATTGATGGTATGAGATTATGTTCTCTACTGTCATCCACCCAAGCTGTTTAAACAGAGGTGCTGATGTTAAAAGTGGATCAACATCTAAAATTAGTCTGGAAGTCCTTTTCTGCAATTTTATTATTCTTACTAGCTCATTTTTCTCACAACCACTCCAAATGATACAACAATAATCTATTAGTGAGAAAATATAACCATTATAAAATCATTTTCTTGAATCAATATTTAGAAATTTCTTAATCTTGGAGAGTAAATGAAGTCTAGAAACACTGACTCTGGTAGTGATTTACCTTAATATATTAAACTTTTTCAAAACAATTTTAAAAAGGTAATGTCTGTCTAACAATGTTATTATGGACATGATAAGCAATCTCGTTTGATTTGTTTTTGTCATTGCAGGGCTTTTTATAACTTGCTATGCTTTATGGGTTATGCCCATTGTTGAAGGCTTTACAGTGACCTAAAATTTCAAAACTCTATACATCATTTGGTCTTTCATGGAGAGTTCTCATTTGCAATCAAATCTTATTTTCATATTATACAAATTGTCAGATATCGGTCTCAAGATTTCAATAAGGCTGCCTCTGGGTTATTGGATTTCCTCAGAATATTGGATATGGATTTGTATTCACCCTCACAGCAGCATTTGCTTAGAACAGTTTTAGCTTTTATGTGCTCATATATTATCTGCAGCTTACTTTTTTATAAACTTGTTTTAGGCCGTCAACATAAATTGATATTTTACTCATCTAGGAAACAGTTGAAGTATGTTCGTGCACACTGGAATTTAACAAGTTATGTTGACATCTTGTTTTCCTATGGCAACAAGATTCTCCAGCTTGCCGTTTTTTTACCATTTTTTCTGACAACAGATAATTTCACTGCCAAAAACATTTATGTAGCTGTAGTTTGTCTCAGTATTTTACATGACAGATGTTTGAGATTAGGAACCTATTATGTCAGTACAACATATGCTACGTTAGTTACAATTGGTCGCTTAATGGTAAGTTTTCTATTTTTTGATGACCTCTAGGCAGAAGTTGAAAAGCTGCATAACATATATAGATAACATTTAAAGATTGTTGAAAATATGCTCATCATATTGTAGAGAGAAAAACATGCAAGCTACATTATAGTATGCATTTTACAATAAAATCAAGTTTAGTATACATTTTACTTTAGATTAGTGTAAGGATAGGGTTTATACATCTACCTTGTTTATAATTAGCATGACTTTAGATTAGTGTAAGGATAGGGTTTATACATCTTCCTTGTTTATAATTAGCATGATAAAAAAAAGTACTTGAATTAGAATTCTAATGTATGAATTATTAATCATTCTCTTAAGTTACGTGTTACTAAAAGATACTTTTCAAACTCAGATGAAGTGATATGCTCAACAGCTGAAGCCATAAATAATTATTTATGTCTAAATTGTGATATTTCAAGTTATGTGGGTTGTGATGTATGCATGCCAGTTTTTACAAACAGTTCTAGTATATAAATTCTAATTTGAAAATTAGGATATTTTCCGAAAATGGGAGAACTTATTACTTAGTCTGCCATATTCCACTTACAAAGATTGAAATTGGAAATTGTGGAAGAGGTCTTTATCTTTTTATACGACCACAAATTTTGGGGTCATATTGGTATCACGTCGTCTTGTTAATGTTTCCCTTCCATGTTAGATAGATCATTAAAATAGATATTTGGGATGTTATTTTTCTCAGTGTTAGACAGACCTAAATATAAAATAATGTCTATTGACATCATCTAACTCAGTGTAAGACAGACCTTTCAGTGTAAGATAGATTCTTGTGACATTATCTTACTCAATTTAAGATAGACCATAAAAGATAGATTTTGATGATGTTATCTTACTCAGTGTAAGATAGACCATAAAAGATAGATTTTGATGATGTTATCTTACTCAGTGTAAGATAGACCATAAAAGATTTTAAAGATATTATCCTACCCACAGTAAGATGGACCATATATAAGATAATGTCAAAGACATTATCTTACACAGTGTAAGATAGACCATAAAAGATGGATTCTTATGGCGTTATCTTACTCTGTGTAAGAAGGACCATAAAGGTTATATTTTGTGATGTGAATGTGTTCACATGTGATTTATCTAACTTAGTATAAAATTGACCATATAAGATAGATTCTTGTGGTGTTATCTTACTCAGTGGTATGAAAGACCATAAAAGATAATGATTTTATATATATACTCAGTGTTAGAAAGACATATATATATAAAATAATGTCTTTTGAAATTATCTTACTCAATGTTTCATTAAATTCTACGGTGTTTAGTTGCCACAGACAAATTCTGATAAAATTTATGATTATTTTTGTTGCAAAAAAGTGGGGATAAATAAATGCTGTATTCATTACCTTAAATTTAGTTCTGTGTGAAAAATTATACATGAGGTAAATTGTCTTTCAAATTTACAGAAAAGGTTGAATGACATTTTAAGTACTCTTCTGTCTTTCATTTTACATGGATTTATATGAAATTTTTGCAGAATCTTTGTTTTAAGAGTATATCACCTAGGAGTCTGAATGAAATGTGATAGTTCTCCACTCTTGCCAAATTAAATTTCATGTCTTAAACTGTTTAGCAAGAATCATATAAATGCAGTAAGAGATTTCTATTTCTCAACCAATATTTATATGCATAATGAAGACAAAGTATCCGAATTCTTTTCTGATAATATATATAGCTACAAAAAATCTTCTTTTTTGTGTTATATCAGGTAGGGTCTTGTGTTTTGTATCATCAAAATAACGAAAGAGAATCTAAGGAAATTATTGTCACAATTGAATTGATGCAGAAACTTAAACAAGTGTACAATTATATTTAATGCTTTGCTGTAATCCTTTCGCACAGCTTAATTCTATAATCCTTAGCTAAATGTCCCCTATTTGGTGCAATAGTCATCAATTACTTAACTTCTGCAGTAATCCTGTTCACACAGCTTAAATATATTATCCTTAATTAATAGTCCCCTACTTGATTTTAAAAATTACATCTATGATTATTATTTCCAGGGGAGAGTTGAAGTATGTGAGGCAGCACTGGAATTTGATGAGCCATTCTAACTGGTTCTTTTTCTTTGGTCAAAAGATTCTTCAGCTTGCTATCTTCTTACCATTCTTTTTAACCAGTGAAAAAATTACAGCTAAAAACATCTATGTAGCAATGATTTGTACTAGCATTTTACATGAAAGATGTTTGAGGTTAGGGACCTTTATCTTCAGAACATCATTTGCCGGTTGGGTATCCATTAAAAGACTTAGGGTAAGTCTAATGGCAAAATTAAATACAGTGTCAAGTTGCCAAGTGTGGCACCAAATGAAATTAACCAGTTTTTATACAACCGCAAAAAATTTTGCGGTCGTATATTGGTATGACGTTGGCGTTGTCGTCCTCGTCCTCGTCGTCGTCATCTGAAGACACATTGGTTTTCGCACTCTAACTTTAGTTTAAGTGAATGGATCTCTATGAAATTTTACCATAAGGTTCAATACCACAAAAGGAAGGTTGGGATTGATTTTGGGGGTTATGGTACCAACAGTTAAGGAATGAGGGGCCAAAAAGGGGCAAAAAAAAAGCATTTTTGTAACTTCCAGACAAAATAACTTGTGTGTAAGTGTATGGTTCTCTCGGACATTGTACCACAAGGTTCCATATCACAAAGAGAAGGCTGGAATTGATTTTGGGGGTAATTGCTTAAAATTTTAGGAATTAGGGGCAAAAACAAGCATTTTCTAGTTTCATGACAATAACTTGTGTGTAAGTGTTTGGATATTTCTGAAATTGTACTACAAGGTTCCATATCACAAAGGAAAGCTGGAATTGAGTTTGGGGTAATTGCTTGAAACGTTTAGGAATTGGGGCCAAAAATAAGCATTTTCTAGTTTCAAGACAATAACTTGTGTTCAAGTGTATGGATCTCTCTGAAATTGTACTGCAAGGTACCATACCACAAAGGGAAGGTTGGGATTGATGATGGGGGTAATTGCTTCAATGTTTTGGAATAAGGGGGCCAAAAAGGGGCAAAAAACAAGCATTTTTCTAGTTTCAGGACAATAACTTGTGTGTAAGTGTATGGATCTTTCTGAAATTGTACTACAAGGTTCCATATCACAAAGGAAAAGCTGGAATTGAGTTTGGGGGTAATTGCCTTAAACGTTTAGGAATTTGGGGCCAAAAAGGGGCCAAAAAACACATTTTTCTAGTTTCCAGACAGTAACTTGTGTTCAAGTGTATGGATCTCTCTGAAATTGTACTGCAAGGTATCATACCACAAAGGGAAGGCTGGGATTGAGTTTGGGGGTGATGAATCATAAGGGGGTTCAAAAAATTTGGAAGGGGGGGGATTTTTTTTCCTTTTTTTCTTTTAAAATTTTCCATTTTAAGTTGGTTATTTCTGATTTATATTTAAAAGCAAATAATAATGATATGGTAGGAGATACACACCAAACAGGATGTGTAAATTATTATATAATAAGTATTGTGCAATAGCAAGAAATTTTCAATTGTACAGTATTGCACAATAGCAAGAAATCTTCAATTGCACAGTATTGCGCAATAGCAAGAAATCTTCAATTGCACAGTATTGCGCAATAGCAAGAAATATCCAATAGCACAATATTGCGCAATAGCAAGAAATTGTCAATTGTACAGTATTGCGCAATAGCAAGAAATATTCAATTGCACAATATTGTGTAAAAGAAGATACTTCGTATAAATTGCTTATTTGTTGACCAATTTCAATGGGGTTTTATTCTTGAATTCTTGGGGATCTTTAATATGCTGAATCTAACTGTGTATGGAGTTTTTGATTTTGGGCCCTGTTTTTAAATTGGTCCACATTCAGGTCCAAAGGGTCCAAAATTAAACTTTGTTTGATTTCATCAAAATTGAATTATTGGGGTTCTTTGATATGCCGAATCTAACCGTGTATTTAAATTTTTAATTTTTGGTTCCGTTTTCAAATTGGTCTACATTAAGGTCCAAAGGGTCCAAAATTAAACTTAGTTTGAGTTTAACAAAAATTGAATTCTTAGGGTTCTTTGATATTCTGAATCTAAGACCCTACATCAACTGTCAAGATGAAGAACAGGAATAAAAGCCCTGTTCATTGATAATTTTCTATGTTTTCTATGTATTGTGTGCGATTTTGTCCCATGTACATTTACTCCATATCTTTTCATTTTTCTATAAACATGTATTTAGATTTTTGATTATGGGCCCAGTTTTCAAGTTGGTCCAAATCAGGGTCCAAAATTAAACTTAGTTTGATTTCAACAAAAATTGAATTCTTAGGGTTCTTTGATATGCTGAATCTAAACATGTATTTAGATTTTTGATTATGGGCCCAGTTTTCAAGTTGGTCCAAATCGGGGTCCAAAATCAAACTTTGTTTGATTTCAACAAAAATTAAATATATGGGGTTCTTTGATATGCTAAATCTAAACATGTATTTAGATTATTGATTTTGGGCCCCGTTATCAACTTTGTCCACATTGAGGTCAAAAGGGTCCAAAATTAAACTTTTTGTTTGATTTCATCAAAAATTGAATTCTTTGGGTTCTTTGATATGCTGAATCTAACCATGTATTTAGATTTTGGATATTGGACCATAATAGGTGAATGTCCAATTTAAAATTTTAAGTTCTTAGACCACATTCATTCTGTGTCAGAAACCTATGCTGTGTCAAATATTTAATCACAATCCAAATTCAGAGCTGTATCAAGCTTGAATGTTGTGTCCATACTTGCCCCAACTGTTCAGGGTTTGACCTCTGCGGTCGTATCAAGCTGCGTCCTGCGGAGCATTTTATTATGGTCTACCAAAATCAATTGACACATGCTTTTTACACTCCTGCTCTGATGGAGGGTGGGTAAACTTGTTTCTATCTGTCCTACTTGTCCCATGAAAATTTGAATCGATTTTTCTCAGGATCTTAAAATAAGATCTTTCTAAAATTTGGTAGCAAAATTAGTGTGGGCATGATACACTGCGTAATACGTTTTCCAATTCGTAATTTTCAGAATCTAAAGGACTATGGGTAATCTTATTGCTTGTACCACAAAATGATTATAATGGAATGTCATTGGTTGAATTTTCGTTGTTTAGGACAATTTTAACCAAGCACAATGTTATGGTGTACACTTTTGAAAATATTATCCAGAACGCATTAGATTTTGAAACATGAAATACATTGTTCACGAACTTCCTGTTAACTGAATACTCATATATATTCTCACTCATAACTGTGAGTCATGTATGGATTTTATCACATCAGGAAAAAGTATTCAGTGATTCATGAATATTGGTACATTTTATACCCCATGCAACGAGTTGCGGAGGGTATAATGTTTTTGACCTGTCCGTCCGTCTGTCCGTCCGTCCGTCCGTCAGTCCGTCTGTCTGTCAGTCCTGTTTCTTGTCATCGCAACTCCTCTCAAACCACACAACAGAATTTCACGAAACCTTTTTAGATAATAAGGACATACTATGTAGTTGTGCATATCGACAGGAAATTACGATTCAATTCTTTTTCTAGGAGTTACGCCCCTTTGAACTTATTTACTTTAATGTACTACTGCAACAGTTTGTCATCTCAACTCCTCTCAAACCACACAACAGAATTTCATGAAACCTTTTCAGATAATAAGGACATACTACGTAGATGTGCATATCGACAGGAAACTACGATTCAATTTTTTTCCCAGGAGTTACGCCCCTTTGAACTTATTTGCCCGATATACTACTGCAACCTTTTGTCATCACAACTCCTCTCAAACCACACAACAGAATTTCATGAAACCTTTTCAGATAATAAGGACATACTACGTAGATGTGCATATCGACAGGAAATTACGATTCAATTTTTTTTCCAGGAGTTACGCCCCTTTGAACTTATTTGCTTCAATATACTACTGCAACCTTTTGTCATCGCAACTCCTCTCAAACCACACAACAGAATTTCATGAAACCTTTTCAGATAGTAAGGACATACTACGTAGATGTGCATATCGACAGGAAATTACGATTCAATTTTTTTTCCAGGAGTTAAGCCCCTTTGAACTTATTTGCTTCAATGTACTTCTGCAACAGTTTGTCATCGCAACTCCTCTCAAACCACACTACAGAATTTCATGAAACTGTAGATAATAAGGACATACTATGTAGATGTGCATATTGACAGGAAATTATCATTCAATTTTTTTTTCTGATACAATTTTTTTTTTCTTACACTTATTTTATTTCTCCATGGACAATGTGGGGACGTGGGGTATGTGAGCGCGCTCACTAAGGTTCTTTCATATAGCATGTTGTGCAGTGTGCTGTGTATTCACATCTATTGCTCATCAATTTTCTGTTTACAAATTACTTAAGCAGGACTACCATTAGTGAGCAGCATACTGCAGTTGAACTTGTTTCTTAAGAAATTGCCCATTTTGCTCAATTAGCTAGTATGGATATAATTGTTTTACTTCGTGTTTATTGTTAACTATTAATATCTTAAGACAGTCACTGAAACCTGTAACTTTGAAAGTAAGAATTAAAGCTGGTTAAAATAATCAAACAGATAATGCTTATTACAATTCAAAACAATGTATCCATTATTGAAAAAAATTATATCTGATGAACCTCCAGCCCCTCATATAATCTCCCTTTCCTCTCCACTAGAACCAGAGATAATGACATACCAGTACATAAAACAGGGAATGGTGGATTGATGATAATCTCTCTCTGTGAAATAACTGTGTATGGAGCTATGTCAAATACTTCCTTTTGGTATTCTTCTTCACCTTTCTATACTCTTGAAAAAAGATATTAGACAGATTAGCACTTTTGTTCCAGAGAGTTAAATGCACCTATGGTTTCATAAATATAGGTAAAGAAAGTGAAGGTACATAACGGGGTTGATTTAACCGTGGAAATTCATGTAAATTTAGAAATTGTATGATCCATTATTGGTCTTATTGTGTATATGATATTGTTTAAATTTGATGAACAGGACCTTGAATTTATTTGTCTGAAATATGACTGGTTTTAAGAAAATATTGATGTTGTGGGGCTTGATGATTCAGTTTGATTGGGATATCATGAAAGTGATTTCAAATGGATCATTTGTCGAAGTTTAGGAATTATTGTCTTTTTATAATTTTATTATTGGTTGAATTCAGATAAATTAACATAGCAAGAAAGCTTCACTCAAATTATGTATTTTAGCCAGCATGTTGGTTATCCCAAAAGAAACATGTAACAATGTGGATATCTTTTTAAGTGTCTTTTAAAAAATATTTTTTAAAACCAAGGATTTTAATAACAGTAAAAATAAAAATAAAAATAATTGTGAAAACTTATTACATATATTTCTTTAGATTGAGACACAATATTTTATTCTAAAATAACCAGTGGAACTTTTTGTTCTGAATATCTTGATTACAATACAGTGGAATCTTATACCCTTGTGGTCATTCGTGCATATTTATTTAGTACATTGAAAAAGTATTTACCAAGAAACTCAGAAGGTAAATTCAAGCAATTTGATAGGACACAGAGTTGTGAACATGTGCCAATGGTCAGTAGCCTAACTTGAAATAGCTCTCTCTTGATAAATTTTAGATTGGATTATTGTAGAAGCAAGACAATTGCTATACAAATACATGGTGCAACATTCTTACCCATAGACATTGAAAATATTATCTTAATTTGTATTTGAATTTTTGCCCCTAAAAAAAAGCCCCCCTTAGAATTTTTGTAAAATCAATACATTTAGAGTAGTATCTTTTCTTTGTATAGCTATTATCTCTATACTAATCAAACTACACGGTTTAGATATATCTGGTTTAGATGTTAGTAATATATTATATAATATTTAGAATAAAATAATACTGTTGTACCTAAATAGTACTTTTAGTCGCCAACTGTCGGTTATAACACCCACAAAAATCCGAAGGAACTATTATTTTTGCACCAAACCTATTATATATTCCTTGAGTTGCACAGTCCTATAGCTAGTTTTCACACATAGTGCTCCTCTAATTGATTTGCTAAGCTTAAAACTACTGACAAGGGCATGAAACATTTTAATTATTCAGGGGAGAAATGAAGTATATTGGAGCCTCCTGGAAATTAGCAAGTTTAAGTAACATCTATTTCGACTATGGTCACAAGATCCTTCAGATTGCAATGTTTGTGCCATTTTTTCTGACTTCGAAAAAAATAACGGCTGAAACTATTTATGTTACGGTAGTATGTGCTTCCCTTCTACACGACAGATGCATGAGATTTGTATATTACCAAATAAGCTCATTGGTCTCTACCTGGGTGACAATGAAAAGGCTAAAGGTAAGTTCTTTTTTTCTCAACCTGAAACATTTCTGTGTCACCCAACAACCTGGGTGAGACAGCAAACACACCCCTTTTCTTGTAATATTTGAACATTATTTAGTCATTTGAATGTTAATATTTGAGAAAAAAATCAAACACCAACATAAATTCAATACATAGAAATTTCATCCTCTCTTATGTTCTATTTCCTCTCATCTCTAACTGGGACAGCCCTTTTCAGAGACTAGAAATCATGTATCTGAGATTACCCCTTAATTTCTCAGACTCTTTAGCATAAAGTGGGCAAAGAACTATTCTGTAATATTGAAAGTAAATGAACCTACTGAGATTTTATTGCCTAAGGTAGGTAAGCTGAATTGGTTGACTTCCAAACTATCAATGAAAGTATTGAATACTATATTGTTTAGGGGCCAGCTAAAGCCTGCCTCTGGATGCGGAATTTTCTTGCTGTGTTGAAGACCCATTGGTGGCCTTGGGCTGTTTTCTGATCTTTGGTTGAGTTGTTGTCTCTGACACATTCACCTTTTCCATTCTCTATTCTAATTATATTAAGATGAAAAGTTATCATATTGATGTATGTGTGTAGTAAATTGTAGTTGTAGAGAAATTTCAGGTTCAGTATTAGTAACATACTAGGTAAGCTTGTTTCATGCAATATGTAAACAAATGTTTCATTAAGTTCTAATTTGAAGCGCAAATTGTAATTACATTTATGTAGCTACAAATTAACTTGCAGAATTTTGTTGATTTTTTTTTTCTGATGAAACTACTGGCACATAATACTTTTTATTTTTTTAACAACAGTTTTGTCTTCATTTGATAATAGCATGTACTTGAGTCCTTTCAATATGGATTTTTACATGATAATATGCAATTCAAATAATGTTTAGAAGATATCAATCCAAAAATAAATGTAAATTCTGTGTTGCCTTTTTACAAGACTATTTGATAACATAGTAGAATTTACAAAGAAACAGAAGTCACTACTTTGTCTGTATATTATCAACTCTCAGTAGATGCATCAATTTGCTTGTAAATTGACCAAATTTACTTGCACCTTTCAAAGTTAATCTTACAGACTTTGAGCTAACATTTTGGATGCCCCGCAGTAGCGGAGGGGCATTAAGTTTACCCTTGTCCGTCTGTAGGTATATACGTTACATTGCGTATGTACGTGCGTCTGTACTTCCCAAAATTGGTTTCCATTCTCTAACTTGAGTTTGCCTCAACCAAATGTTATGAAACTTATACACAATGCTTATTACCACATAAAACAGATCAAGTTTGAATTTTGGTAGCGTCACTCTAACCATTCTAGAGTTATGCCCTTTAAATGAAATAAAATATAAAATTTTTAGTTTCTGTTCTCTTACTTAAGTTTGCCTCTACCAAATGTTATAAAACTTATACACAATGCTTATTACGACAAAACACAGATCAAGTTTGAATTTTGGTGGTGTCACTTTAACTGTTCTAGAGTTATGCCCTTTATAAATTGAAAAATTGCAAAATTAATAGTTTCCATTCTCTAACTTAAGTTTGCCTCAAACAAATGTTATGAAACTTATACACAATGCTCATTACCACAAAATACAGATCAAGTTTGAACTTTGGTGGGGTCACTTTAACTATTCTCGACTTATGCCCTTTATAAATGGAAAAAAAATGCAAAATTTTTAGTTTCCGTTCTCTAACTTATGTTGCCTCAAACAAATGTTATGAAACTTATACACAATTTCCATTACCACAAAACACAGATCAAGTTGAATTTTGGTGGCATCACTTTAACCATTATCCAGTTATGCCCTTTATAAATTGAAAATTGCAAAATTTTAGTTTCTGTTCTGTTACTTAAGTTTGCCCCAACCAAACATTATGAAACCTATACACAATACTTATTACCACAAAACTCAGATCAAGTACAAATTTGGGTAGCGTCACTTTTATTAGTCCCCTACCGACGAAGGTGAAGGGATTTTAGGTTTGCACTCTGTCTGTCCGTCTGTCCGTCTGTCAGTCCGGCAAATCAGACTTTTTTCTTCATGCTTGAAGATATTGATTTGATATTTGGTGTATTGTTTTATCATGACAAGTTACAGGTGAAGTTCGATTTTCATGATTTTAGGTTTTCTCCTTTTAAGCTCACCTGGCCCAAAGGGCCAAGTGAGCTTTTCTCATCACTTACGTCCGTCGTCCGTCAGTCCGTTAACTTTACAAAATCTTCTCCTCTGAAACTACTTGGCCAAATTTAACCAAACTTGGCCACAATCATCATTGGGGTATCTAGTTTAAAATTGTGTCCGGTGACCCGCCAACCAACCAAGATGGCCACCATGGCTAAAAATAGAACATAGGGGTAAAATGTAGATTTTGGCTTATATCTCTGAAACCAAAGCATTTAGAGCAAATCTGACATGGGGTAAAATTGTTGATCAAGTCAAGATCTATCTGCCCTGAAATTTTCAGATGAATCGGACAATGGGTTGTTGGGTTGCTGCCCCTGAATTAGTAATTTTAAGGATTTTTTCCGTTTCGGTTATTATCTTGAAAATTATTATAGATAGAGATAAACTGTAAACAGCAATAATGTTCAGCAAAGTAAGATCTACTAATAAGTCAACATTATCAAATTGGTCAGTTGACCCCTTAAGGAGTTATTGCCCTTTAAAGTAATTTTTACCAATTTTTGTAAATTTTGTAATCTTTACAAAATCTTCTCCTCTGAAACTACTGGACCAAATTCAACCAAACTTAGCCACAATCATTATTAGGGTATTTAGTTTTAAAATGTGTGGGTGACCCAGCCAACCAACCAAGATGGCTGCCATGGCTAAAAATAGAACATAGGGTAAAATGTAGATTTTGGCTTGTAACTCTGAAACCAAAGCATTTAGAGCAAATCTTACAGGGATTAACTTGTTTATCAAGTAAATATCTATCTGCCCTCAAATTTTTAGATGAATTGGACAACTGGTTGTTGGGTTGCTGCCCTGAATTGGTAATTTTAAGGAAATTTTGCCGTTTTGGTTATTATCTTGAAAATTATTACAGATAGAGATAAACTGTAAACAGCAATAATGTTCAGCAAAGTAAGATCTTCAAATAAGTCAACATGACCAAAATGGTCAGTTGACCCCTTAAGGAGTTATTGCCCTTTATAGTAAATTTTTAACAATTTTCATTAATTTGGTAAATTTTGGTAAGTTTTTACAAAATGTTTTCCTTTTGTTATCTTTTTTTCTGAAACTGCAGTAGAAAATCAATATAGAAAACAATCTACTAATGAACTGGCAATAAAAATAATTGATAATTTTATTACATGAAATAAAAAACCACATTAATACCTGATGATGGTGTTTCTTTCTTTACATTGAAAATGATGTCACAACTATAATCCCGAACAATAGGTCAAATGTCAGATATGTTTCAGTACTTTGGCTTCATTTTCTACAGATTCAAGTGCAAATGATGCTTGAATTCCTACACTAATTTATACAGACTTCATCCCTTTCACAGGTAATGCCTGCCTCATATTATATTTAAAACTTCAATAGAATATCAGAAATTTTGAGAGAAAATTAATCAACAATGCAAGATCTAAAACTTAATTAATATTGTTCAAATTATCAATTAACTATTAAAAAAATTCTCATTAAAAAATATAGTTCTTCATTTTATATTTTATCAGAAATTTAGGGAAAAAATTTAATTTAATTGTGTCCCTTGTTCTCATTTCCTGGGATAAATACAATACAAATTAAAGTATTGGTATTGAATTAATATTTAAGAAATATTTCAAACCTTACCATTTTCTTCACAAGAATGAAGACCATATTTTCAGTGTCATGAGTATCAGTCATCATATTTGTTGTACTTTGTTGTTTAAAAGTTGAATACAAAAAGATCAACAAAGCAATTCAAAACCACTTGAATTTTGCAACAACAAATGAGAGTTTTAACGACCTCAGCTGGCTATACAACCCTTGCACAATCAACTGAATTTTGCAGAAATCATTAATAGAAAAGATTGCCCTTAAATGATAATTTTTATTACCTTTTGTTTTTGTTTTTTTTGGGGGGTGTTGCGCAACAACAAAACTTCACAACAAACTTCTCATCACTTCGCATTTCTCGTTAGATAAATTTTACTAAAATTCTCCCCTGAAACTACTGTCAAATTAAACCAAACTTGGTTTAAATCACCACTAGGATATCCAGGGACCACTGTGTATGATGACCCTGCCTGCCAACATGGCACACATGGCTGAAATAAAACATAGGTTTCAAATGCACTTTTTAGTCTTATATCTCTGAAACTAAACGACAGTACAACAGTTGCATTTATCATGCATCAAAATATCAGGTGAGCGACACAGGGTCCTTGGAGCCTCTAGTTCAGTTAAAGCCCTTTCCTAGAATTAAATTTTTGATGAAATACTTATTAGTTTCTAGATTTCTATTCAAAGGAAATAACTCATTTTTTAAAAGATTTTAAAAGACATTGTATTAAGAAAATTGACATTTTGGATATTTTTCCTTTTCTTTAGTAAAATGTTTGAAGAATTTGGTGCTAGGTTTGTTTGTTTTTTATGTAGTTTACACCATGACAAGTTATAGATCAAGAATTACTTTCCATTACAATGAATTGTTAACCGGTAGGGGACTATGTATTGCCATGCAATACTCACAGAATGCTTGTTGTTTTTGAGTTATGTCCCTTTATAATGTTGTATGCAAGCTGGGCATCATCTGTGTCCATGGGGACACTTTACATTTCCATTTATTTGAGTGCTATTGCAGAAGCAGATGTAAATGCTGTGGTAATGGTTCTTTACATTGACATTTATTATTATTATGTTGTTTCCAAGTGAAAGCTTTGAACCAATCCAGCTGCTTAACAATGCAATGATAAAAATGCTAAGCATGACTTTTTCCACCATCAAAGTATGCTGACCATGGTCAAACCAGCTGTAAAAATGTTGACAATGGTTGTCCTGGCTTTTAAAGTGTGCTGATCTTGATTCTTTGCCAGATTAAAAGTTTTCAGACTAGAAATTTAGAAATTTGCTGACCATTTTAGCTCACCTGGCCCAAAAGGGCCAAGTGAGCTTTCTCATCACTTGGCGTCCGTCGTCCGTCGTAGTCTGTTAACTTTACAAAAATCTTCTCCTCTGAAACTACTGGGTCAAATGTAACCAAACTTGGCCACAATCATGATTGGGGTATCTAGTTTAAAAAAGTGTCCGTGACCCGCCAACCAACCAAGATGGCCGCCATGGCTAAAAATAGAACATAGGGGTAAAATGTAGATTTTGGCTTATATCTCTGAAACCAAAGCATTTAGAGCAAATCTGACTAGGGTAAAATTGTTTATCAGGATAAGATCTATCTGCCCTGAAATTTTCAGTTGAATCGGACAACCCGTTGTTGGGTTGTTGGCCTGAATTGGTAATTTTAAGAAAATTTTGCCGTTTTGGGTTGTTATCTTGAATATTATTATAGATAGAGATAAACTGTAAACAGCAATAATGTTCAGCAAAGTAAGATCTACAAATAAGTCAACATGACCAAAATGTTCAGTTGACCCTTAAGGAGTTATTGCCCTTTATAGTCAATTTTAACCATTTTTCAGTAAATTTTGTAATCTTTACAAAATCTTCTCCTTGAAACTACTAAAACAAATTTAACCAAACTTGTCCACAATCATCATTAGGGTATCTAGTTTAAAAATGTGTCCGATGACCCCGCTTCATGAACCAAGATGGCCGACATGGCTAAAAAATAGTACATAGGGTAAAATGCAGTTTTTGGCTCATATCTCTGAAACCAAAGCATTTAGAGCAAATCTGACGGATAAAATTGTTCATTAGGTCAAGATCTATCTGCCCTGAAATTTTCAGACCAATCAGGCAACACGTTGTTGGGTTGCTGCCCCTGAATTGGTAATTTTAAGAAAATTTTGCAGCTTTTGGTTATTATCTTGAATATTATTATAGATAAAGATAAACTGTAAACAGCAATAATGTACAGCAAAGTAAGATCTACAAATAAGTCAACATGACCAAAATTGTCAATTGACCCCTTAAGGAGTTATTGCCCTTTATAGTCAATTTTTTACAATTTTCATAAATTTTGTAAATTTTTACAAAATATTTTCCACTGTAACTACTGGGCCAAGTTCATTATAGATAGAGATAATTGTAAGCAGCAAGAATGTTCAGTAAAGTAAGATCTACAAACACATCACCATCACCAAAACACAATTTTGTCATGAATCCATCTGTGTCCTTTGTTTAATATGCACATAGACCAAGGTGAGCGACACAGGCTCTTTAGAGCCTCTAGTTGTACTAGTTCTAAAACTTCTTCACCATGTTCATTTTGATTTCATACAAGCTTCAGAAATATGCTGACCATGGTCATACCATCTTTAAAATTTTAATACCATGGTCATTCTAGCTGTAAAACTTCTCTAACCATGACCATAATAGCTTTAAAATTTCTCTGACCATGACCATAATAGCATTAAAATTCTCTGACCATGGTCATACTAGCTCAAGAAGTATGGTGTCACACTTTATAATTCCTCTGATCATCGTCATATTGGCTTTAGAAGTATACTGACAATAAAAATAAAAAATGAACTGACCATGGACATCATTTATAAATGTGGTGCCTAGACAAAGGAATGTATATAATTATTGCAGACCTAATTATACCCTCTATCAATTCAGTTTCCATCATATATTCAGTATCATCAGTGTATACATATGCACCCCTTGTGCGATATTATACTTGTGCAGTGATTAAGTTATGTTGTTTAGGAATGAGTTGAAGTGGTTACAGCGACACTGGTTTACATTTTGCATCGTGAACATTGTGACAGATTATGGGAGAAGATCCTTCACCTTGCTATCTTTCTTCCATTCTTTCTCACTACAGACCAAATAACAGCAAAACAAGTCTTTGTTTCATCCATGTCTATTTACGTTTTGACAGACATATGTTTAAGATTTTTGCAAGAAATATTGAAAGAGGGATTTCAGCTTTGGTTGCTATCAAACGTATTAAGGTAAGCTGCAAACCCAAAATGCTTTTATAGTGAAAGAACTTTTAGTATAGCAAGGCCAAACTTGTGTTTGGTTTTTGGTTTCTTTTACACATTTCTTTATATGTTACACTTAGCCCTACTCAGAACCAATAGGAACCAATAATATTCTACTTGGCCATTAATAAGTTCAGCTATAATCAGCAAACATGTATACTATTACAATCAGACAATTTCTTTTCATTTGCTTTATCCATACCTGTCTTATCTGCCTAACTTTCCTTTGGTATGACATATATCCTATCTAAAACAATTAGGCAGTTCTCATATATTTTATGAACATTTTATGCCCCGACGAAGCGGAGGGTGCATTAAGTTTTACCATTGTCCGTCCGCATTTATGTACATACATCCCAAAATTGGTTTCCGTTCTCTAACTAAAGTTTGCCTCAACCAAATATTATCAAACTTATACAAAATGCTTATTACCACAAAACACAGATCAAGTTTGAATTTTGGTGGTGTCACTTTAAAGGTTCTAGAGTTATGCCCTTTGTAAATGGAAAAATTGCAAAATTTTTCATTTCTGTTCTGTAACTTAAGTCTGCCTCATCCAAATGTTATGAAACTTATACACAATGCTTATTACCACAATACACAGATCAAGTTTGAATTTTGGTGGCGTCACTTTTGCTGTTCTAGAGTTATGCCCTTTACAATTGGGAAAATTGCTAAATTTTTCTTTTTATCTAAAATATCAGTCATTATTCAGTAATTTTATACGACCGCAAAAAATTTTTGCGGTCGTATATTGGTATGACGTTGGCGTTGGCGTCGTTGTCCTCCAGCGTCGTCGTCCAAAGACACATTGGTTTTCGCACTCTAACTTTAGTTTAAGTGAATGGATTTCTATGAAATTTTACCATAAGGTTCAATACCACAAAAGGAAGGTGGGGATTGATTTTGGGGGTTATGGTACCAACAGTTAAGGAATTAGGGGCCAAAAATAAGCATTTTTGTAACTTCCAGACATAACTTGTGTGTTAGTGTATGGATCTCTCTGACATTGTACCACAAGCTTCCATATCACAAAGGGAATGCTGGGGTTGATTTTGGGGGTAATTGCCTCAAAATTTTAGGAGTTAGGGGCCAAAAAAGGGGCAAAAAACAAGCATTTTTCTAGTTTCATGACAATAACTTGTGTGTAAGTGTATGGATCTTTCTGAAATTGTACTACAAGGTTCCATATCACAAAGGGAAAGCTGGAATTGAGTTTGGGGTAATTGCCCTAAACATTTAGGAATTAGGGGCCAAAAGGGGCCAAAATAAGCATTTTTCTAGTTTCCAGACAATAACTTGTGTTCAAGTGTATGGATCTCTGAAATTGTACTGCAAGGTACCATACCTCAAAGGAAGGCTGGGATTGAGTTTGGGGTGATGAATCATAAGGGGTTCAAAATATTGGGGGATTTTTTTTCTTTTTTCCTTTTTTTTCTTTAAAATTTTCCATTTTAAGTTGGTTATTTCTGATTAATATTTAAAAGCAAATAATAATGATATGGCAGGAGATACACACCAAACAGGATGTGTAAATTATTATATAACAAGTATTGTGCAATAGCAAGAAATTTTCAATTGCACAGTATTGCGCAATAGCAAGAAATGTTCAATTGCACAATATTGGGCAATAGCAAGAAATTGTCAATTGTACAGTATTGCACAATAGCAAGAAATATTCAATTGCACAGTATTGTGCAATTGCAAGAAATATTCAATTGCACAGTATCGTGCAAAAGAAGATACTTTGTATAAATTGCTTATTTCTTGACCAATTTCAATGGGGTTTTATTCTTGAACTCTTGGGGTTCTTTAATATGCTGAATCTAACCGTGTATTAAGTTTTTGATTTTGGGCCCTGTTTTAAATTGGTCCACATTGAGGTCCAAAGGGTCCAAAATTAAACTTTGTTTGATTTCATCAAAATTGAACTATTGGGGTTCTTTGATATGCCAAATCTAACCATGTATTTAGATTCTTAATTTTGGTCCTGTTTTCAAATTGGTCTACATAAGGTCCAAAGGGTCCAAAATTAAACTTAGTTTGATTTTAACAAAATTGAATTCTTAGGGTTCTTTGATATGCTGAATCTAAACATGTATTTAGATTTTTGATTATGGGCCCAGTTTTCAAGTTGGTCCAAATCGGGTCCTAAATTAAACTTTGTTTGATTTCAACAAAATTGAATATATGGGGTTTTTGATATGCTGAATCTAACCATGCATTTAGATTTTTGATTTTAATATATGGGTTTTTGATATGCTGAATCTAACCATGCATTTAGATTTATGATTTTTTTCAAGTTGGTCCAAATATGGGCCCTTTGTTATCAACTTTGTCCACATTGAGGTCAAAAGAGTCCAAAATTAAAATTTGTTTGATTTCATCAAAAATTGAACTCTTGGGGTTCTTTGATATGCTGAATCTAACCATGTATTTAGATTTTGGATATTGGACTATAATAGGTGAATGTCCAATTTAAAATTTTTAAGTTCTTAGACCACATTCATTCTGTGTCAGAAACCTATGCTGTGTCAAATATTTAATCACAATCTAAATTCAGAGCTGTATCAAGCTTGAATGTTGTGTCCATACTTGCCCCAACTGTTCAGGGTTTGACCTCTGCGGTTGTATCAAGCTGTGCCCTGCGGAGCATTTTATTAAAATTGGAGTTATCTTCCTTTGTCCATGATTATACATGTAGTTGAATCAACTACAATCAATGCTTTATACAATGCAATGTTTAATTTTGACTTCCACTTATAAAACACAGATCAAGTTGAATTTGGGTAGTGTCACTTTAACCATTATTGAGTTATGCCCCTTTATAAATCGAAAAATTGCAAAATTTTTAGTTTCCATTCTGTAACTTAAGTTTGCCCCAACCAAACATTATAAAACCTATACACAATACTCATTACCACAAAACTAAGATCAAGTACAAATTTTTTATTTCTGTTCTCTAACTTTAGTTTGCCTTAACCAAATGTAATGAAACTTATACACAATGCTTATTACTTCATAAAACTGTTAAAGTACGAAATTCGGGGCATCATTTTTACCATTCTTGAGTTATGCCCCTTTATAAACATAAAAATTTCTGAATTTTTCTTTTCTGTTCTCTTAACTTTAGTTTGTCTCAACCAAATGTTATAAAACTTACACACAATGCTTATTACCACAAAACTCAGATCAAGATCAAATTCGGGTAGCGTCACTTTTACCGTTCTTTGGTTATGTCCCTTTATAACTATATGATATGCAAGCGGGGGCATCATCTGTGTCCACATGTGGACACAATCCACATTTATTATTTTTATGTTCTTTGAATATATTGTTCTGTTCAAGTCAACCCTAGATTCATACAATAGAATTTTCTATTCAGGAATGAATTGCTGTGGGCAAGTCAACCATTGATTCAGGCAATGTCATGTTCTTTTTTCAACCCTGGATTTATGCAATGGAATGTTCTATTTAGGAATGAGTTGCTGTGGAATAATAAAACCTGGATTTAGACAATTGAATATTTTATATAGGAATGAGTTGATGTAGGCAAGTCATATACAATATATGTACATTGTCGGAAAATATGAAATTTATTTGTATGAGCTTTAGAAACAGGACAAAAAGCGCGGCTCACCGAGCTTTTCTCCTATTTCGCAGTGAGTACAAATAAATTTTATATTTTCCGACAATATACATATATTGTTTTTATCCTGAAATTTACACCCAACACTTGAAATTTTAGTTGTTAAAATCTAAATCATTGTCTCTAATTTTTCAAAGAAATCGACATAGTTTAAATGCAGACCGCGAAGAGGACCCCAAAATGAACTGGTACGCAAAAAGAAATGTCCACATTACTGCTTGCTCAACATGGAAGAGGGGTAACAGGAGACTTTATTTGTACAAGTCAAAAGAAAGCAAAAATTTATTTGTGTACCTGTTATTTGTACAATAGTTGGCTGATTGCAGGATAAAACCCTTTATTTGGTCAATGGATTGTTTTCTTTAGGAAAGGCTTGCTGTCATTCAGACACTTGAATGTTCTATAAAGGAATAAGTTGCTGTGGGCAAGTCAACCTTTGATTCAGGCAATGATATGTTATATTCAGGAATGAGTTGCTGTAGGCAAATCAAGTTTGGATTCAGACATGAGTTAACGTTACATTTGTTCTCTCCCCATAGGCTTTTATATTATGTCTCTTGAGAATTATGAACATGCTTATTCAATAATTTTCATGGAAACTGTACTCAACTTGATCAAGGCATGTTATCTGTAATCTGCTGCAAAAATAACGGAACAATGCCTCATTACAAAAGCGTCATGTCAATGAAATATAATGCAAGTTAGAGAAGAAACTACCTAATAACTACCTTAATATGTGCATTTATCCACATAAAGAGTAAAACAAAAGAATAGTTATGGTAGACAAACACTCTGTTGTACATCTTTATTCTCTCTGTTACAGCAAGATGAATGTTTCGAAACATTATCCTCTGTAGTTGCAGGGAAAATGTTTCTAAGCATTATCCTATCTAGTGTTACTGCTAGAAAAAAATTGTGCAACTTTGTCCTATCTGTTACTGCTAGGTAAAAAAATATGCAACATTATCCTCTCTGTTACTGCTAGATAAAAAAATATGCAACTTCCTCAGTGTTTCATGAAAATCTATGGTGTTTAGTTGCCACAGACAAATTCTGATAAAATTTATGATTATTTTTGTTGCAAAAAAGTGGGAATAACTAAATGCTGTTTTCATTACCTGAAATTTAGTTCTGTGTGAAAAATTATACAGGAGGTATGTCCTTCGATTTTTTTGGAAAAGGTTGAATGACATTTTAGGTACTCTTCTGTCTTTCATTTTACATGGATTTATATGAAATTTTTGCAGAATCTTTTTTTTCATAGTATATCACCAAGGAGTCTGAATGAAATGTGATAATTCTCCACTCTTGCCAAATTAAATTTCATGTCTTAAAGCTGTTTAGCAAGAATCATATAAATGAGATTTCTATTTCTCAAACAATATTTATACGCATAGCATAATGTAGGCAATTTATCCCAATTCTTTTCTGATAATATATATAGCTACAAAAAATCTTCTTTTTGTGTTATATCAGGTAGGGTCTTGTGTTTTGTATCATCAAAATAACGAAAGAGAATCTAAGGAAATTATTGTCACATTTGAACTGATGCAGAAATTTTAACAAGTGTACAGTTATATCTAATGCTGGTGGATAGTTGTCCCATTGGCAATCATACCACATCACCTTAATATACTATAAAATTGAACAATGTTTTAATCAGTACTAACAATGCTTTAATTTGTTTTAAACAGTACTGACAAGGCTTTAAGTTTTATACGACCGCAAAATTTTTGCGGTCGTATATTGGTATGACGTTGGCGTCGTCATGGTCGTTGTCGCCGTCGTCGTCCGAAGACATTTGGTTTTCGCACTATAACTTTAGTATAAGTTAATAGAAATCTATGAAATTTTAACACAAGGTTAATGACCACAAAAGGAAGGTTGGGATTGATTTTGGGAGTTTTGGTCCCAACAGTTTAGGAATTAGAGGCTAAAAAAGGGCCCAAATAAGCATTTTTCTTGGTTTTTGCACAATAACTTTAGTATAAGTAAATAGAAATCTATGAAATTTAAACACTAGGTTTATGACCACAAAAGGAAGGTTGGGATAAATTTTGGGAGTTTTGGTCCCAACAGTTTAGGAATTAGGGGTCAAAAGGGTCCAAAATTAAACTTTGTTTGATTTCATCAAAAATTGAACTATTGGGGTTCTTTGATATGCCGAATCTAACCGTGTATTTAGATTCTTAATTTTTGGTCCCATTTTCAAATTGGTCTACATTAAGGTCCAAAGGGTCCAAAATTAAACTTAGTTTGATTTTAACAAAAATTGAATTCTTGGGGTTCTCTTATATGCTGAATCTAAACATGTACTTAGTTTTTTGATTAGGGGCCCAGTTTTCAAGTTGGTCAAAAATGGGGTCCAAAATTAAACTTTGTTTGATTTCAACAAAAATTGAATATATGGGGTTCTTCGATATGCTGAATCTAACCATGTATTTAGATTTTTGATATTTGGGCCTGGTTATCAAATTGGTCCACATTGAGGTTTAAAGGGTCCAAAATTGAACTTTATTTGATTTCATCAAAAATTGAATTCTTGGGGTTCTTTGATATGCTGAATCTAACCATGTATTTAGATTCTGGATATTGGGATACCACAAAGGGATGGTAAAAATTGTGTTTGGGAGTTATGGAATAAGGTGCAAATAAGGGGGGAAAAGGGTTTCCAGGTTAATGGACAATTAGTTAAGTACAAAACATAATTTAAAAGGCAGTGTAAGGTTGGTAATTGAAACTCATTTGAATATCTCACCTAAACTGCTTTTAAATTATGTATATTGGAAATTTGCCAAAAACTTTATTATTAATAAATTCCATTGGAAATTTGCCAATAACTTTAGTTTAATGAACTTCATTGGAAATTTGCCAATATAAAATGTTGCTGATGAAGCTATTTTGTTTATCTCACCTAAACTGCTTTTAAATTATGTATATTTGAAATTTGCCACCCATGACTATGAAGTTATTTTCTATTTTAATACTTATATTAAGTATTGTGCAATAGCAAGAAATTTTCAATTGCACAGTATTGCGCAATAGCAAGAAATCTTCAATTGCACAGTATTGCGCAATAGCAAGAAATCTTCAATTGCACAGTATTGCGCAATAGCAAGAAATCTTCAATTGCACAGTATTGCGCAATAGCAAGAAATATCCAATAGCACAATATTGCACAATAGCAAGAAATCTTCAATTTCACAGTATTGCGCAATAGCAAGAAATATTGAATTGCACAGTATTGCGCAATTGCAAGAAATCTTCTTTTGCACAGAATTGCGCAATTGCAAGAAATCTATAGTTGAAATTTAATACAAATTTTTTAACCCATTTAACATTTTTAGATAATTCACCACATTTATCTTGTGTCAGAAACCTATATTATGTCAATAATTTGATCAGAGTTCGCAAAAACTTGTTTTGACCCGTCGGTCATGGGACCGACAAAGCAAGATTATTTGTCAGTCCTACAAAATTTTAGCCAGTCCTAAAAAATCTGTCAATTTTATTCTGAAATAAAAATAACATATTTTATCGAAAATAACTTTATTATTATTAGTTTTATTTTTCACAGCCACGGACAAATAAACAATGAATGACCAGTTCTTTTCTTCTGATTGTTCTTATTTAAAGTAATCTTCACTATTCATTTCATCATCTGAATCACTTTCTCTATTTGTTATCTCCATCGAAGGGTTCAATCGCCAAATCGGGCCACCGATTGTTTGCCTGGGATGGCTACATGAACAAATTTAGCAGGCCACGTGTAGATCGGCGCTTTGGTTTCCGTAGGTGTCCGTTTGTTTATAATGGGAAACCAGTACCGGAAATTAGCAGCAGGTACATCTGATGACCGATGTAAACACGTATTGGAATTAGTTGCGGTTACAACTAATTACCGATAAAAAGGCACTGCACCAGCCATTTTTACATCGGTCATCAGGACCGGCACTAGCTTTCAAAATACTGGTCCGAGCCTCATTTTGACCGACAGGACCGACCATTTTCGCGAACTCTGATTTGATCACAATCCAAATTCAGACAGTATCAAGCTTGAATATTGTGTCCAAACTTGCACCAGCTGTTCAGGGTTCGACCTCTGCGGTCGTATCAGGCTGCGCTCGGCGAAGCATTTTATTGATAATTTAATACTTACTGTGCTTATCTAAAAATATATAACTGATGATTCATAAAAGTAGTTAAAAAGAAATTGATTTTGACCTTGTTGGAATGATGAATATGTTTGCTTCGTATGAACCTATTGACAGGCAGTCTAAATGCAGTAAAACTATGTTGAATCAGGGGAGATTTGTGTTGCTCAGTCTCTAGTTTTCTATGTTGTGTTTTGTATACTGTTGTTTGTCTTTAATCTTTTTCTTATTTTTGCCATGGCTTTGTTAGTTTATTTTGGACTTATGAGTTTGAATGTCCAATTGTTATCTTTCACCTCTCTTTTATAAGCAAATTAGTGAATGTTCAGACATGTGATATTAATACTATTAAAAAGTCATGAAAACATTTGATTGATCTGTTAGCTATATGCAGCTAAACGCTTGCTTTCTGTTGCAGTAGTTGTCAATTGCTTAACTTTTGCTGTAATCCTTTTGCACAGCTTAATTCTATAATCCTTCGCTAAATGTCCCCTATTTGGTGCAGTAGTCATCAATTACTTAACTTCTGCAGTAATCCTGTTCACACAGCTGAAATATATTATCCTTAATTAATAGTCCCCTACTTGGTTTTAAAAATTACATCTATGATTATTATTTCCAGGGGAGAGTTGAAGTATGTGAGGCAACACTGGAATTTGATGAGCCATTCTGACTTGTGCTATTACTTTGGTCAAAAGATTCTTCAGCTTGCTATCTTCTTACCATTCTTTTTAACCAGTGATAAAATTACAGCTAAAAACATCTATGTAGCAATGATTTGTACTAGCATTTTACATGACAGATGTTTGAGGTTTGGGACCTTTATCTTCAGAACATCATTTGCCAGTTGGGTATCCATTAAAAGACTTAGGGTAAGTCTGGTGGCAAAAATAAATACAGTGTCAAGTTGGCAAGTGAGATATATAAGTTTGTTTTACATCAATGTGGCACCAAATGAAATTAACTACCAAGTTTTTTTATGCTCTACCATAATCAATTGGCACATTCTTTTTATACTCTTGCTCTGATAGAGAGTGGTTAATATTTGTTAACATCTGTCCAATTGTCAGTCTGTCCCACTTGTCCCATGAAAATTTGAATGGATTTTTCTCAGGATCTTCAAATCAGATCTTCCTAAAATTTGGAGGCAAAATCAGTGTAGGCAAGCTACACTGCATGGTGCATTTTCAAATTCGTCATTTCAGAATCAAAGGACTATGGCATGTATGGGTAATCTTATTGCTTGTACCACAAAATGATTATAATGGAACGTCATAGGTTGAATTTTCTTTGTTTAGGACAATTTTAACCAATCACAATGTTTTGCTGTACACTTTTGAAAATATTATCCAGAATGCATTAGATTTTGAAACAGCAAATACAATGCTCATCAACTTCCTGTTAACTGAATATTTATATATTCTCACTCATAATAGTCATGTATGAAGTTTTATCACATCAGGAAATAGTATTCAGTGATTCATAACTATTGGTACATTTTATAGCATGGTATGCAGTGTGCTGTGTATTCACATCTTTTACTCATCAATTTTCTGTTTACCAATTACTTAAGCAGGACTATCATTAGTGTGCAGCTCACTGCAGTTCAACATGTTTCTTAAGAAATTGCCCATTTTGCTCCATTAGCTAGTATGGATTTATTGTTTTACTTCGTGTTTATTGTTAACTATTAATATCTTAAGACAGTCACTGAAACCTTACATTGGTAAGTAAGATTTAAAGCTGGTTAAAATAATCAAACGGATTATGCTTTACTATTACAATTCAAAATAATATATCCATTATTATTGAAAAAAATTAAATCTAATGAACCTCCAACCCCCTCATATAATCTCCCTTTCCCCTCCACTAGAACCAGAGGTAATGGCATAGTACATAAAACAGGAAATGGTAGATTGATGATAATCTCTCTCTGTGAAATAACTGTGTATGGAGCTATGTCAAATACTTCCTTTTGGTATTCTTCTCTACCTTTCTATACTCTTGAAAAAAGATATTAGACAGATTAGCACTTTTGTTTCAGAGAGTTAGATGCACCTATGGTTTCAAAAATATAGGTAAAGAAAGTGAAGGTACATAAGGGGGTTGATTTAACCGTGGAAATGTAAAAATTGTATGATCCATTATTGTTCTTATTGTGTATATGATATTGTTTAAATTTGATGAACAGGACCTTGAATTTATTTGTCTAAAATATGACTGGTTTTAAGAAAATATTGATGTTGTGGGGTTTGATGATTCAGTTTGATTGGGATATCATGAAAGTGATTTCAAATGGATCATTTGTCAAACTTTCGGAATTATTGTCTTTTTATAAAAAAAAAATATTATTGGTTGAATTAGATAAATTAACATAACATTAGAAAGCTTCACTCAAATTATGTTTTTTGCCAGCATGTTGGTTATCCCAAAAGAAACATGTAACAATGTGGATATCTTTTTAAGTGTCTTTTAAAAAATATTTTTTAAACCAAGGATTTTGATAACAGTAAAAATAAAAATAAAAATAATTGTGAAAACTAATACATATATTTCTTTAAATTGAGACACAATATTTTATTCTAAAATAACCAGTGGCACTTTTTGTTCTGAATATCTTGATTACAATACAGTGAAATCTTATACCCTTGTGGTCATTCATGCATAGTTATTTAGTACATTGAAAAAGTATTTACCAAGAAACTCAGAAGGTAAATTCAAGCAATTTGAGTTGTAAACATGTGCCAATGGTCAGTAGCCTAACTTGAAACGGCTCTCTCTTGATAAATTTTCGATTGAATTTATTGTAGAAGCAAGACAATTGCTATAAAAATACATGGTGCAACATTCTAACCCATAGACATTCGAAATATTATCTTAATTTGTATTTGAATTTTTTGCCACTGAAAAAAAGCCCCCCTTAAAATTTTGGTAAAATCAGTCGTTTAGAGTAGTATCTATTCTTTGTATAGCTATTATCTCTATACTAATCAAACTACACGGTTTAAATATATATCTGGTTTAGATGATACTGTAAACAGGGAATTTTTCGCGGCAGTTTTATTTTCGCTATATTTGTAGTAAGAGTTGAAATGCGAAATAAAACAACTGCAAATATTTCAAGGAAATTCGAACACGAATATGAAGACCATACATGAATGAATGTATGTCAATCGGATATGTAGATGACTAATTTAAAACATAGGATTTACAGACGACAGATCTATACCGCAAAACATAACTTTATTTCTAAAGGAAAGTCAATGTTAGATATCAAAACTTTATCTCATGATGGTTCCTAATTAATCTAAGTGGACATGATATTGCTAAATAAACAACTATCTTACAGTTATGTAAATGACACCTGTCAATCAGTTTTAAAAAAAATTACTGTTGTATCTGCTGCAGAGATCAATCAGATTAAAGTATTAACTAGTAAGCAGTAATTCTGTCAGCATTTAATTTACTCTTAATTAGGTCATTCCTCTTTGTTTATTGTGATTGTGTTTTTACAAGCAAACATGACTAATAATTTAAATCTGAACTGACAAAAAGGATTTTTGATTGGTTCTATCACTTGATTTAAAGACATGTATTAAAACTGTACAGCTTCCAAATCATTCATGAAAAAACTTATATAGGACACGGACTGGGACATCATGAATTCAAAACGGTGCAAATCTAGATTTTGATGGTAAATCGCGAAATAAGACGATGTGAAAATTTCCCAGTTTACAGTAGTTATATATTATATAATATTCAGAATAAAATAATACTGTTGTACCTAAATAGTACTTTTAGTCGGTTATAACACTTACAAAAATCCTAAAACCAAACCAAAACCAAACATATTATATATTCCTTGAGTTGCACTATCCTATAGCTAGTTTTCACACATAGTGCTCCTCTTAATGATTTGCTTAGCTTAAAACTACTGACCAGGGCATGAAACATTTTAATTATTCAGGGGAGAAATGAAGTATATTGGAGCCTCCTGGAAATTAGCAAGTTTTAGTAACATCTATTTCGACTATGGTCACAAGATCCTTCAGATTGCAATGTTTGTGCCATTTTTTCTGACTTCGAAAAAAATAACGACTGAAACTATTTATGTTACGGTAGTATGTGCTTCCCTTCTACACGACAGATGCATGAGATTTGTATATTACCAAATAAGCTCATTGGTCTCTACCTGGGTGACAATGAAAAGGCTAAAGGTAAGTTCTTTTTCTCAACCTGAAACATTTCTGTGTCACCCAACAACCTGGGTGAGACAGCAAACACACCCCTTTTCCTGTAATATTTGAACATTATTTAGTCATTTGAATTTTAATATTTGAGAAAAAAATCAAACACCAACATAAATTCAATACATAGAAATTTCATCCTCCCTCATGTTCTATTTCTGCTCATCTCTAACTGGGACAGCCCTTTTCAGAGACTAGAAATCATGTATCTGAGATTACCCCTTAATTTCTCAGACTCTTTAGCATAAAGTGGGCAAAGAACTATTCTGTAATATTGAAAGTAAATGAACATACTGAGATTTTATTGCCTAAGGTAGGTAAGCTGAATTGGTTGACTTCCAAACTATCAATGAAAGTATTGAATACAATATTGTTTAGGGGCCAGCTGAAGCCTGCCTCTGGATGTGGAATTTTCTTGCTGAAGACCCATTGGTGGCCTTGGGCTGTTTTCTGATCTTTGGTTGAGTTGTTGTCTCTGACACATTCACCTTTTCCATTCTCTATTCTAATTATATTAAGATGAAAAGTTATCATATTGATGTATGTGTGTTGTTGTAGAGAAATTTCAGGTTCAGTATTAGTAACATACTAGGTAAGCTTGTTTCATGCAATATGTAAACAAATGTTTCATTAAGTTCTAATTTGAAGCGCAAATTGTAATTACATTTATGTAGTTACAAATTAACTTGCAGAATTTTGTTGATTTTTTTTTTCAGATGAAATAACTTGCACTTAATACTTTTTTATTTTTCTAAAGACAGTTTTGTCTTCATTTGATAATAGCATGTACTTGAGTCCTTTCAATATGGATTTTTTTGCATGATAATATGCAATTCAAATAATGTTTAGAAGATATCAATCCAAAAATAAATGTAAATTCTGTGTTGCTTTTTTACAAGACAATTTGTTAACATAGTAGAATTTACAAAGCAATAGAAGTCACTACTTTGTCTGTATATTATCAACTCTCAGTAGACGCATCAATATGCTTGTAAAATTGACCTTTTACTTGCACCTTTCTGATATATTCTTGCAGACTTTTAGCTAAGATATTTTTTGAATGCTATTGCAGAAGCAGATGTAACTGTTGTAGTAATGGTTCTTTCCATTGACATTTATTAGTCCCCTACCGACAAAGTCGAAGGGGACTTTAGGTTTGCACTCTGTCCGTCTGTCCATCCGTTAGTCTGGCAAATCAGTTTTCCACACTTTTTTCTTCGTGCTTGAAGATATTGATTTGATATTTAGTATATTGTTTTTTATCATGACAAGTTACAGATCAAGTTTGAATTTTGTTCCGCTCTGATGATTTTGCGCAGAGTAATGGTCCTTGGACTTAGAAAATTCACTCAAATATTTAGTTCTCCGCACTTTTTTTCGTCATGCTTGAAGATATTGATTTAATAATTGGTTCATTGTTTTATCATGACAAGTTACAGATCAAGTTTGAATTTTGTTCCAGTCTGATAATTTTGTGCAGAGTTATGGTCCTTGGACTTTGAAAATTCACTTAATTAATCAGTTTTCCACATTTTTTTCCGTCATGCTTGAAGATATTGACTTGATATTTGTTACATAGTTTTCACCATGACAAGTTATAGATCAAGTAAGCATTTTGTTCCAGTACAATGAATTTTTAACCGGTAGGGGACTATGTTTTGCCATGCAATACTGACAGAATGCTTGTTTTTATACGACCGCAAAAAAATTTTGTGGTTGTATATTGGTACGATGTTGGCGTCGTCGTCGTTCGACGTCCGAAGACACATTGGTTTTCGCACTCTAACTTTAGTTTAAGCGAATGGATCTCTATGAAATTTTACCATAAGGTTCAATACCACAGAAGGAGGGTTGGGATTGATTTTGGGGGTTATGGTACCAACAATTAAGGAATTAGGGGCCAAAAAAAAGCATTTTTGTAACTTCCAGACAATAACTTGTGTGTAAGTGTATGGATCTCTCTGACATTGTACCACGAGGTTCCATATCACAAAGGGAAGGCTGGAATTGATTTTCGGGGTAATTGCCTCAAAATTTTAGGAATTAGAGGCCAAAAAAAGGGGCAAAAAACAAGCATTTTTCTAGTTTCATGACAATAACTTGTGTGTAAGTGTATGGATCTCTCTGAAATTGTACTGCAAGGTATCATACCACAAAGGGAAGGCTTGGATTGAGTTTGGGGGTGATGAATCATAAGGGGGTTCAAAAAATTTGGAGGGGGGGATTTTTTTTTTTTTTTTTTTTTTTCTTTTGAAATTTTCCATTTTAAGTTGGTTATTTCTGATTTATATTTAAAAGCAAATAATAATAATATGGTAGGAGATACACACCAAACAGGATGTGTAAATTATTATATAATAAGTATTGTGCAATAGCAAGAAATTTTCAATTGCACAGTATTGCACAATAGCAAGAAATCTTCAATTGCACAGTATTGCGCAATAGCAAGAAATCTTCAATTGCACAGTATTGCACAATAACAAGAAATCTTCAATTGCACAGTATTGCGCAATAGCAAGAAATTGTCAATTGTACAGTATTGCGCAATAGCAAGAAATATTCAATTGCACAGTATTGTACAAAAGAAGATACTTCGTATAAATTGCTTATTTCTTGACCAATTTCAATGGGGTTTTATTCTTGAATTCTTGGGGTTCTTTAATATGCTGAATCTAACCGTGTATTAAGTTTTTGGATTTTGGGCCCCGTTTTTAAATTGGTCCACATTGAGGTCCAAAGGGTCCAAAATTAAACTTTGTTTGATTTCATCAAAATTGAATTATTGGGATTCTTTGATATGCGAATCTAACCGTGTATTTAGATTCTTAATTTTTGGTTCCGTTTTAAATTGGTCTACATAAAGGTCCAAAGGGTCCAAAATTAAACTTAGTTTGATTTTAACAAAAATTGAATTTTAGGGTTCTGTGATATGCTGAATCTAAACATGTATTTAGATTTTTGATTATGGGCCCAGTTTTCAAGTTGGTCCAAATCGGGTCCAAAATTAAACTTAGTTTGATTTTAACAAAATTGACTTCTTAGGGTTCTTTGATATGCTGAATCTAAACATGTATTTAGATTTTTGATTATGGGCCCAGTTTTTCAAGTTGGTCAAAATCGGGTCCAAAATTAAACTTTTTTATTTCAACAAAATTGAATATATGGGGTTCTTTGATATGCTGAATCTAACCATGTATTTAGATTTTTGATTTTTGGGCCCCGTAATCAACTTTGTCCACATTGAGGTCAAAAGGGTCCAAAATTAAACTTTGTTTGATTTCATCAAAAATTGAATTCTTGGGGTTCTTTGATATGCTGAATCTAACCATGTATTTAGATTTTGGATATTGGACCATAATAGGTGAATGTCCAATTTAAAATTTTGAAGTTCTTAGACCACATTCATTCTGTGTCAGAAACCTATGCTGTGTCAAATATTTAATCGCAATCCAAATTCAGAGCTGTATCAAGCTTGAATGTTGTGTCCATACTTGCCCCAACTGTTCAGGGTTCGACCTCTACGGTCGTATCAAGCTGCGCCCTGCGGAGCATTTTATTTTATGTTGTTTTCAAGTGAAAGCTTTGAACCAATCCAGCTGCTTAACAATGCAATGATAAAAAAATGCTAAGCATGACTTTTCTTCCACCATCAAAAGTATGCTAACCATGGTCAAACCAGCTGTAAAAATATGTTGACAATGGTTGTCCTGGCTTTTAAAGTGTGCTGATCATGATTCTTTTGCCAGATTTAAAAGTTTTTGGACTTCAAATTAAGAAATTTGCTAACCATGTTTGTACTAGCTCTAAATGACCATGTTCATTTTGATTTCATACAAGCTTCAAAAATATGCTGATTATGGTCATACCATCTTTAAAAGTTTATAACCATGGTCATACTAGATTTAAAAATTCTCTGACCATGACCATAATAGCTTTAAACATTCTCTGAAAATGACCATAATAGCATTAAAAATTCTCTGACCATGGTCATACTAGCTTAAGAAATATGGTGTCACACTTTATAATTCCTCTGATCATCGTCGTACTGGCTTTAGAAGTATACTGACGATAAAAATAAAAAATGAACTGACCATGGACATCATTTATAAATGTGGTGCCTAGACAAAGGAATGTATATAATTATTGCAAACCTAATTATACCCTCTATCAATTCAGCTCCCATCATATATTCAGTATCATCAGTGTTTACATGTGCACCTCTTGTGTAATATACTTGTGCAGTGATTAAGTTATACTATTCAGGAATGAGTTGAAGTGGTTACAGCGACACTGGTTTACATTTTGCATTGTGAACATTGTGACAGATTATGGGGAGAAGATCCTTCACCTTGCTATCTTTCTTCCATTTTTTCTCACTACAGACCAAATAACAGCAAAAAAAATCTTTGTTTCATGCATGTGTATTTATGTTTTGACCGACATATGTTTAAGATTTTTGGCAAGAAATATTGAAAGAGGGATTTCAGCTTTGGTTGCTATCAAACGTATTAAGGTAAGCTGCAAACCAAAAATGTTTCTATAGTGGTAAAGTAGGACCAAAAATTTTTTTTTTTTTTTGGTTTCTATTACATATTTATTTATATTTTACCTTAACCCCTACTCAGAACCACGAGGAACCAACAATATTTTATTTTTGCTACATATGTGTTAAGCTATAATCAGCAAACATGTATACTATTACAATCAGACAATTTCTTTTCATTTGCTTTAGCCATACCTGTCTTATCTGCCTAACTTTCCTTTGGTATGACATATATCCTATCTAAAACAATTAGGCAGTTCTCATATATTTTATGAACATTTTTATTTTTATGTTCTTTGAATATATTGTTCTGTTCAAGTCAACCCTAGATTCGTACAATCAAATGTTCTATTCAGGAATGAATTGCTGTAGGCAAGTCAACCATTGATTCAGGCAATGGCATGTTCTATTTAGGAATGAGTTGCTGTGGAATAATCAACCCTGGATTTAGACAATGGAATATTTTATATAGGAATGAGTTGATGTAGGCAAGTCAACCCTTTATTTGGTCAATGGGTTGTTTTCTTTAGGAAAGGCTTGCTGTCATTCAGGCACTTGAATGTTTTATAAAGGAATGAGTTGCTGTGGTCAAGTCAACCTTTGATTCAGGCAATGTAATGTTATATTCAGGAATGAGTTGCTGTAGGCAAATCAAATCTGGATTCAGACATGAGTTAACATTACATTTGTTCTCTCCCCTTAGGCTTCTACATTATGTCTCTTGAGAATTATGAACATGCTTATTCAATAATTTTCATGGAAACTGTACTCAACTTGATCACTGCATGTTATCTGTAATCTGCTGCAAAAATAACGGAACAATGCCTCATAACAAAAGCGTCATGTCAATGAAATATAATGCAAGTTAGAGAAGAAATCCTACTAATAACTACCTTAATATGTGCATTTATCCACATTAAGAGTAAAACAAAAGAATAGTTATGGTAGACAAACACTCTGTTGTACATCTTTATTCTCTCTGTTACTGCAAGATGAATGTTTCGAAACATTATCCTCTGTTATTGCAAGGAGAGTGTTTCTAAACATTATCCTATCTAGTGTTACTGCTAGATAAAAATTATGCAAGTTTGTCCTATCTGTTACTGATAGATAAAAAATTATGCAACAATATCCTCTCTGTTACTGCTAGATAAAAATTATGCAACTTTGTCCTATTTGTTACTGCTAGATAAAAATTATGCAACTTTGTCCTATCTGTTACTGCTAGATAAAAAATTATGCAACAATATCCTCTCTGTTACTGCTAGATAAAAATTATGCAACTTTGTCCTATTTGTTACTGCTAGATAAAAATTATGCAACTTTGTCCTATCTGTTACTGCTAGATAAAAAAATATGCAACAATATCCTCTCTGTTACTGCTAGATAAAAATTATGCTCTCATTTAATGCTAAATAAAAATTATGCAACCTTGTCCTATCTGTTACTGCTAGATAAAAATTATGCAACTTTGTCCTATTTGTTACTGCTAGATAAAAATTATGCAACTTTGTCCTATCTGTTACTGCTAGATAAAAAAATTATGCAACTATCCTCTCATTTACTGCTAAATAGAAATTATGCAATTTTGTTCTATCTGTTACTGCTAGATAAAAAATTATGCAACTATCCTTCATTGACTGCTGGATAAAAATATGCAACTCTATCCCATCTGTTACTGCTAGATAAAAATTGTGCTGCATTATCCTCTCAATTACTGCTAGTTAATGGTGGTTACTTATGTACCTTATTTGTTGTTACTGTTTAAATGTTGTAAATCAATTGTTATGTTAATGTGTGATGAATGTTGTATAACTTTTATCTTCTCAGTTACTACATTAGCTTAAGGTTGTAGATGTACATGTACAAAAGAAGGCTGTATGTGTACATGTACAACATTATTTATATATTACAGTCAAACCTGTTATAAAGGTCACTTCTTTTAAGCAAAAGCCTCTCTTGCCAGGTCACTCTCTTCTTGTCTCGCTGTAGTAATAGTAAATACCTATGCATTTTGTACCTCAATTCAAAGGTCTCATGTCTTATTAGGTAATTTTTGTCTGGTCCCAATTGTTTCCTTTAGAAACAGGTTTGACTGAATGTTGTATAAGTGATCTACTCTGTTATTACTACCGGTAGATGTTAACAAATTTTAACATAATCTTCCCTTCATCTCTATCTTCCACTGTGACAGGGGTGAGATAAAGGCCCAATGGAAAACATTTTTAGTGACTTGCAGTAAGTCCTTACTGTTCAGCACTGGAGACAAAGCACTTTATCTTTCTATGGCAATACCATACTTTCTCAGTGTTCCAAGAGTGCAAGCTCGTAGTGTATATGTTATGATGGCATGTGTGAGGCTATTACACTTTATTTGGATTGACCTTGGTAGTGAGATGACACAGCATGTGTGCATATGTAGAGTTTCTATAGCAAGGATTCAGGTAATGAAGATTTCTTACTGTATTCCTTATTTATGTTATTCTAAAAGGGTTGAACACTGTTAAAGATCACTACTTAATTTTTTATTTAAAATTGATGGTGTAAGATTTGTCAATGCCAATACTTTTGAAACTGTTATTTAAATGCATTGATTTTATCTGAGATCTTGTATTTTGCATTATCCAGTATGACAGTGAAATGCATGAATATAAACTCATATATTATGACTAGGATGGGAAGGGGTGCCAAAATATATTTGACTCAGAACTGCTCTCTCCCATTTAAGTGAGGATAGAAACTTTGTACTTATTTATTAACACTTATAGAGCTAGTTGTCTGTACAAAACTTTATGGGATATTGATATTTTCTGTATAAAGTACTTCATAAAAAAGAGGCTAAAGATACCAAAAGGACATTCAAAATTTATATGTTGAAGAAAAACTGACAAAGCCGTTGCAAAAAAAGAAATATGACAAAACACTACATAGAAAACTGTAGATTAAGCAGTGCAAACACCACCAATAAACTGGGGACGGACAATGGAAATGTTTCACTTTTTCTATTACATAGTTTTAAAATCTTGTTCAGTATCTAGAAAGGAAGATTAAACTTGAAATATATCTTGCATGATATATGTGACAACTTGACTTAGAAGTGTAAAGATTTTTCAAGGTTGCTATTATCCCTTATTACAGGTTTTAAGGAAATTGTATATTGATGGAAAAAGGGTTTGGGGTTCAAATTTTTTTTATTACGGAATGGTTTTACACTATGAAGAGTAGAACCTTTCTGTTCCATGGATGAAACACATTTACATTAGTCTATACCAAAGGTTACTAACTTTTGATGCAGAAAAACTTTTTTTCATTCTTAACATTGACATAATACTGGTTTCATTCCCTATTGCTGCTGGCTTTCCATTGTGTTGCTTTCTGCTGTTATTTTCATAATTTTTAAATGTCACTATTCATGTTTTCAGTCATCATCTTACTTAAGCAGTTTTATTCCATTTCATTGTATGCAAATGTTTCAAAGCTCATTTTGTTTTCTACCTTCAGGAAAGAGATAAAAGTTCTACGGAAACACTTCTGTATACAGATATTGGTTGATATAATGTTTTATCAAGGGAAACAGATCTTTCATTTTGCTCTTCTTGTTCCGTATTTCCTAACTGCATCCCAAGTCCGTTCTGAGGCGGTATATGTTACAATGACATGTGTCATTGTGCTGCATATGGTTTGGGTAGGGTACGCCTCCGAAGCTACACGCTATACATCACATGCTCTTGTAGGTGTGAAACGCTTGAAGGTAATGATGTTTTGGGTTTAACTAATCTTCTTGTTTTCTCTTGCTCTAACAATTCTTCAGTATATCTTTCCTATATTTGTTTGTTTGTTTTTCTTCTCGTTTTCTTTCTTTTTTCTAAGTTTGAGGAGTAATAATTTTAAAAGATGTGTTGAATTTTTGTTTGTTCCATAAATGAGTTTTTTCTATGATATAGTCTATTTGAAACTTAAATTTTAACTTAAAATTATTTACTGATATTATTTACATACAGAGTACAAGTGTAACATCACAGTACCCAAATTGCACCCATTTTGTAAAAATAGCAGCGGAAATCTTGCAAGTTTTCTTGAAGACTAAACAATTTGTAATTTATGATTTGACATTATGCACGTCTTTCATCAAAGCTGAGTATATTCAAATACACACAAAACATTCACAGTATATATCAACATATGAAGTGGTCACTGGAAAAGTAAAATCTACAGAAGCATCGCTATGCCACGTCCACAAGAAGACAATTTTCAAAAATGAGCAATTAAAATATGTTACAGGCATCAGTTTCTTAAAAAATGAATAGTAAGCATGGACTATTGTCAAATTGTTCTAAATATTTGTAGAGTTAAAACAAAACATCAGTTTTATACGACCGCAAAAAATTTTGCGGTCATATATTGGTATCACGTCGTCGTTGTCGTCGTCGTCATCAGCGTTATCCGAAGACATTTGGTTTCCGGACAATAACTTAAGTAAATGTAAATAGAAATCTTTGAAATTTAAACACAAGGTTTATAACCACAAAAGGAAGGTTGGGATTGATTTTGGGGGTTATAGTCCTAACAGTTTAGGAATAAGGGGCCAAAAAGGGGCCCAATAAGCATTTTTCTAGTTTCCAGACAATAACTTGTGTTCAATTGTATGGATCTCTCTGAAATTATACCACAAGTTTCCATACCACAAAGGGATGGTTAGGATTGGCTTTGGGGGGTTATGGCTCAAACCGTTTAGGAATTAGGGACAAAAAAGGGAGAAAAACAAGGGTTTCCTGGTTAATGGACAATTAAAAAAAGTACAATGTTATGTTTGGATTACCCCCCTTACACTGCTTTTAAATTATGTGTAAAGAAATGTTGTATTGTCTTGAGGTGATTAGCTGTCAATTTATTTTTAGATTGATTTTGATTTTTGTGTTTTAACGCCGCTTTTGGGCTATTTCCTGGCGGCCAATTTTTATTGGTGGAGGAAGCAAAGTGCCCAGAGAAAACCACCGACCTTCGATAGGAAAACTGACAATCCTAGTCAATTAAGATTTGAGTCAAGTGCACCCACACGAGCAGGGTTCGAACTCACAACCTCAGTGTTGACTGGCTAGTGATTACAGTAGTAACTACTTAGACCACTCGGCCACTGAGGCCCCGTTTTAATTTTTAGAAGTTACTATTTAAAAATGCTGATTAAGGAATATTGATTTTAGCCATGATTATGTATGTCATTTTCTATTTTAAGACTTTTATGATGTATTTAAATGGGTAATTATGGTTGCAAACTCCATTGGAAATTTGAATTGAGATTATGATCATATCTTGAGGGAAAGAATTTTTTTTTTGAAAAAGGGGGGAGGTGAAAAAAATTGGGAGGGGTGGTTAAAAAGAAATTGTGAGGGGGACAATTTTTTCTCACTTCAGATTTCAGAAATTAAAAAGAAAATTTCTTCAAATATTTTTTTTTGCAAAAAAAGGGGAGGGTTTTAGGGGATAAAAAAGATTTTTTGGGGGTCAATTCACAACAGCATAGTGTTCAAGCAAATAAAAAGTGGGGTAAATTTTTTTTGGGGGGGAGGGTCAATACGTAACAGCATAGTGTATTGCACAAAAGCAAAAAATTGAATAAAAATTCAAATCATATAACCAATTCTAAGTTCTTTGACTACAGTTATTCTGTGTCAGAAACTTATATATATATTATGTGTCAAATATTTAATTGCAATCCAAATTCAGGCCTGTATCAAGCTTGAATATTGTGTCCATTTTTGCCCCAACTGTTCAGGGTTAGACCTCTGCGGTCGTATCCAGCTGCGCTCGGCGAAGCAATTTATTCTTTTTTTACGTATGTGAATTTAAGCAGGGATGCAATTTGAGTACTCATCATTTCAGAACCATGGATGGTGTTCAGGTCAGTTCAAACCCATTTTTATACGACCGCAAAAAATTTTTTGTGGTCGTATATTGGTATGACGTTGCGCGTCGTCGTCGTCGTCGTCCGAAGACACATTGGTTTTCGCACTCTAACTTTAGTTTAAGTAAATGGATCTCTAGGAAATTTTACCATAAGGTTCAATGCCACAAAAGAAAGGTTGGGATTGATTTTGGGGTTATGGTACCAACAGTTAAGGAATTAGGGGCCAAAAGGGCCAAAATAAGCATTTTGTAACTTCCAGACAATAACTTGTGTGTAAGTGTATGGATCTCTCTGACATTGTACCACAAGGTTCCATATCACAAAGAGAATGTTGGGATTGATTTTGGGGTAATTGCCTCAAAATTTTAGGAATTAGGGGCCAAAAAGGGGCAAAAATAAGCATTTTTCTAGTTTCAGGACAATAACTTGTGTGTAAGTGTATGGATCTAGCTGAAATTGTACTACAAGGTTCCATATCACAAAGGGAAAGCTGGAATTGAGTTTGGGGTAATTGCCCTAAACGTTTAGGAATTAGGGGCCAAAAGGGGCCAAAATAAGCATTTTCTAGTTTCCAGACAATAACTTGTGTTTAAGTGTATGGATCTCTCTGAAATTGTACTGCAAGGTACCATACCTCATTGAAGGCTGGGATTGAGTTTGGGGTGATGAATCATAAGGGGTTCAAAAATTGGGGGATTTTTTTTCCTTTTCTTCCTTTTTTCCTTTTTTTTTTCTTTAAAATTTTCCATTTTAAGTTGGTTATTTCTGATTTATATTTAAAAGCAAATAATAATGATATGGCAGGAGATACACACCAAACAGGATGTGTAAATTATTATATGATAAGTATTGTGCAATAGCAAGAAATTTTCAATTGCACAGTATTGCGCAATAGCAAGAAATCTTCAATTGCACAGTATTGCGCAATAGCAAGAAATATCCAATAGCACAATATTGCACAATAGGAGGAAATTGTCAATTGTACAGTATTGCACAATAGCAAGAAATATTCAATTGCACAGTATTGCGCAATTGCAAGAAATATTTAATTGCACAGTATTGTGCAAAAGAAGATACTTTGTATAAATTTCTTATTTCTTGACCAATTTCAATGGGGTTTTATTCTTGAATTCTTGGGGTTCTTTAATATGCTGAATCTAACCGTGTATTAAGTTTTTGGATTTTGGGCCCGTTTTAAATTGGTCCACATTGAGGTCCAAAGGGTCCAAAATTAAACTTTGTTTGATTTCATCAAAAATTGAATTATTGGGGTTCTTTGATATGCCGAATCTAACCGTGTATTTAGATTCTTAATTTTTGGTCCCGTTTTCAAATTGGTCTACATTAAGGTCCAAAGGGTCCAAAATTAAACTTAGTTTGATTTTAACAAAATTGAATTCTTAGGGTTCTTTGATATGCTGAATCTAATCATGTATTTAGTTTTTGATTATGGGCCCAGTTTTCAAGTTGGTCCAAATTGGGGTCCAAAATTAAACTTTGTTTGATTTCAACAAAATTGAATATATGGGGTTCTTTGATATGCTGAATCTAACCATGTAATTAGATTCTTAATTTTTGGTCCCGTTTCAAATTGGTCTACATTAAGGTCCAAAGGGTCCAAAATTAAACTTAGTTTGATTTTAACATAAATTGAATTCTTAGGGTTTTTGATATGCTGAATCTAAACATGTCTTTAAATTTTTATTATGGGCCCAGTTTTCAAGTTGGTCCAAATCGGGTCCAAAATTAAACTTTTGTTTGATTTCAACAAAATTGAATATATTGGGTTCTTTGATATGCTGAATCTAACCATGTATTTAGATTTTTTTGATTTTGGGCCCCATTATCAACTTTGTCCACATTGAGGTCAAAAGGGTCCAAAATTAAACTTTGTTTGATTTCAACAAAATTGAATATATGGGGTTTTTGATATGCTGAATCTAACTGTATTTAGATTCTTAATTTTGGTCCCGTTTTCAAATTGGTATACATTAAGGTCCAAAGGGTCCAAAATTAAACTTAGTTTGATTTTAACAAAATTGAATTCTTAGGGTTCTTTGATATGCTGAATCTAATCATGTATTTAGATTTTTGATTATGGGCCCAGTTTTCAAGTTGGTCCAAATTGGGGTCCAAAATTAAACTTTGTTTGATTTCAACAAAAATTGAATATATGGGGTTCTTTGATATGCTGAATCTAACCATGTATTTAGATTTTTGATTTTTGGGCCCGTTATCAACTTTGTCCACATTGAGGTCAAAAGGGTCCAAAATTAAACTTTGTTTGATTTCATCAAAATTGAATTATTGGGGTTCTTTGATATGCGAATCTAACCGTGTATTTAGATTCTTAATTTTTGGTCCCGTTTTCAAATTGGTCTACATTAAGGTCCAAAGGGTCCAAAATTAAACTTAGTTTGATTTTAACAAAATTGAATTCTTAGGGTTCTTTGATATGCTGAATCTAATCATGTATTTAGATTTTGATTATGGGCCCAGTTTTCAAGTTGGTCCAAATTGGGGTCCAAAATTAAACTTTGTTTGATTTCAACAAAATTGAATATATGGGGTTCTTTGATATGCTGAATCTAACCATGTATTTAGATTTTTGATTTTTGGGCCCGTTATCAACTTTGTCCACATTGAGGTCAAAAGGGTCCAAAATTAAACTTTGTTTGATTTCATCAAAAATTGAATTATTGGGGTTCTTTGATATGCCGAATCTAACCGTGTATTTAGATTCTTAATTTTTGGTCCCGTTTTCAAATTGGTCTACATTAAGGTCCAAAGGGTCCAAAATTAAACTTAGTTTGATTTTAACAAAAAATTGAATTCTTAGGGTTCTTTGATATGCTGAATCTAATCATGTATTTAGATTTTTGATTATGGGCCCAGTTTTCAAGTTGGTCCAAATTGGGGTCCAAAATTAAACTTTGTTTGATTTCAACAAAAATTGAATATATGGGGTTCTTTGATATGCTGAATCTAACCATGTATTTAGATTCTTAATTTTTGGTCCCGTTTTCAAATTGGTCTACATTAAGGTCCAAAGGGTCCAAAATTAAACTTAATTTGATTTTAACAAAAATTGAATTCTTAGGGTTCTTTGATATGCTGAATCTTAACATGTCTTTAAATTTTTGATTATGGGCCCAGTTTTCAAGTTGGTCCAAATCGGGGTCCAAAATTAAACTTTGTTTGATTTCAACAAAAATTGAATATATTGGGTTCTTTGATATGCTGAATCTAACCATGTATTTAGATTTTTGATTTTTGGGCCCCATTATCAACTTTGTCCACATTGAGGTCCAAAGGGTCCAAAATTAAACTTTGTTTGATTTCAACAAAAATTGAATATATGGGGTTCTTTGATATGCTGAATCTAACCGTGTATTTAGATTCTTAAGTTTTGGTCCGTTTTCAAATTGGTCTACATTAAGGTCCAAAGGGTCCAAAATTAAACTTAATTTGAGTTTAACAAAATTGAATTCTTAGGGTTCTTTGATATGCTGAATCTTAACATGTCTTTAAATTTTTGATTATGGGCCCAGTTTTCAAGTTGGTCCAAATCGGGTCCAAAATTAAACTTTGTTTGATTTCAACAAAAATTGAATATATGGGGTTCTTTGATATGGTGAATCTAACCATGTATTTAGATTCTTAATTTTTGGTCCTGTTTTCAAATTGGTCTACACTAAGGTCCAAAGGGTCCAAAATTAAACTTAATTTGATTTTAACAGAAATTGAATTCTTAGGGTTCTTTGATATGCTGAGTCTAAACATGTCTTTAAATTTTTGATTATGGGCCCAATTTTCAAGTTGGTCCAAATCAGGGTCCAAAATTAAACTTTGTTTGATTTCAACAAAATTGAATATTTGGGGTTCTTTGATATGCTGAATCTAACCATGTATTTAGATTTTTGATTTTTGGGCCCGTTATCAACTTTGTCCACATTGAGGTCAAAAGGGTCCAAAATTAAACTTTGTTTGATTTCAACAAAATTGAATATATGGGGTTCTTTGATATGCTGAATCTAACCATGTATTTAGATTTTTGATTTTGGGCCCCATTATCAACTTTGTCCACATTGAGGTGAAAAGGGTCCAAAATTAAACTTTGTTTGATTTCATCAAAATTGAACTTTAGGGTTCTTTGATATGCTGAATCTAACCATGTATTTAGATTTTGGATATTGGACCATAATAGGTGAATGTCCAATTTAAAATTTTTAAGTTCTTAGACCACATTCATTCTGTGTCAGAAACCTATGCTGTGTCAAATATTTAATCACAATCCAAATTCAGAGCTGTATCAAGCTTGAATGTTGTGTCCATACTTGCCCCAACTGTTCAGGGTTCGACCTCTGCGGTCGTATCAAGCTGCGCCCTGCGAGCATTTTATTTTAGATTGATTTTGATTTTTATATGACCGCAAAAATTTTGCGGTTGTATATTGGTATGACGTTAGCGTCGTCGTCGTCGTCGTCGAAGACGCATTGGTTTTCGCACTCTAACTTTAGTTTAAGTGAATGGATCTCTATGAAATTTTACCATAAGGTTCAATACCACAAAAGGAAGGTTGGGATTGATTTTGGGGGTTATGGTACCAACAGTTAAGGAATTACGGGCCAAAAAGGGGCCAAAAATAAGCATTTTGGTAACTTCCAGACATAACTTGTGTGTTAGTGTATGGATCTCTCTGACATTGTACCACAAGGTTCCATATCACAAAGGGAATACTGGGATAGATTTTGGGGGTAATTGCCTCAAAATTTTAGGAATAAGGGGCCAAAAAAGGGCAAAAAAACTAGCATTTTTCTAGTTTCATGACAATAACTTGTGTGTAAGTGTATGGATCTTTCTGAAATTGTACTACAAGGTTCCATATCACAAAGGGAAAGCTGGAATTGAGTTTGGGGGTAATTGCCTAAAACGTTTAGGAATAAGGGTCCAAAAAGGGGCCAGAAATAAGCATTTTTCTAGTTTCCAGACAATTACTTGTGTTCAAGTGTATGGGTCTCTCTGAAATTGTACTGCAAGGTACCATACCACTAAGGGAAGGCTGGGATTGATTTTGGGGGTAATTGCCTCAAAATTTTAGGAATGAGGGGCCAAAAAGGGGCAAAAAACAAGCATTTTTCTAGTTTCAGGACAATAACTTGTGTGTAAGTGTATGGATCTTTATGAAATTGTTCCACAAGGTTCCATGTCACAAAGGGAAAGCTGGGTTTGAGTTTGGGGGTAATTGCCCTAAACGTTTAGGAATTTGGGGCCAAAAAGGAGTTTTGATCCCAACAGTTTAGGAATTAGGGGCCAAAAGGGTCCAAAATTAAACTTTGTTTGATTTCATCGAAAATTGAACTATAAGGGTTCTTTGATATGCCGAATCTAACCGTGTATTTAGATTCTTAATTTTTGGTCCCGTTTTCAAATTGGTCTACATTAAGGTCCAAAGGGTCCAAAATTAAACTTAGTTTGATTTTAACAAAATTGAATTCTAGGGGTTCTTTGATTTGCTGAATCTAACCATGTATTTAGATTTTTGATATTCGGGCCCTGTTATCAAATTGGTCCACATTGAGGTTTAGAGGGTCCAAAATTGAACTTTATTTGATTTCATCAAAAATTGAATTCTTGGGGTTCTTTGATATGCTGAATCTAACCATGTATTTAGATTTTGGATATTGGAATACCACAAAGGGATGGTAAGAATTGTCTTTGGGAGTTATGGCTCAAAGTGTTAAGGAATAAGGTGCAAAAAGGGGGGAAAAGGGTTTGCAGGTTAATGGACAATTACTTAAGTACAAAACATAATTTAAAAGGCAGTGTAAGGTTTGTAATTGAAACTCATTTGAATATCTCACCTAAACTGCTTTTAAATTATTTATATTGGAAATTTGCCAAAAACTTTATTATTAATAAATTCCATTGGAAATTTGCCAATAACTTTAGTTTAATGAACTTCATTGGAAATTTGCCAATATAAAATATTGCTGATGAAGCTTTTTGTTTATCTCACCTAAACTGCTTTTAAATTATGTATATTGAAATTTGCCAAAACTTTATTATTAAATTTCTGATTGATATATAAAAGCAAATAATAATGATAAGGCAAGAGATACACACCAAACAGGATGTGTAAATTAATATATTAAGTATTGTGCAATAGCAAGAAATTTTCAATTGCACAGTATTGCGCAATAGCAAGAAATCTTCAATTGCACAGTATTGCGCAATAGCAAGAAATATCCAATATCACAATATTGCGCAATAGCAAGAAATTGTCAATTGTTCAGTATTGCGCAATAGCAAGAAATATTCAATTGCACAGTATTGCGCAATTGCAAGAAATATTCAATTGCACAGTATTGTGCAAAAGAAGATACTTTGTATAAATTGCTTATTTCTTGACCAATTTCAATGGGGTTTTATTCTTGAATTCTTGGGGTTCTTTAATATGCTGAATCTAACCGTGTATTAAGTTTTTGGATTTTGGTCCCCATTTTTTAATTGGTCCACATTGAGGTCCAAAGGGTCCAAAATTAAACTTTGTTTAATTTCATCAAAAATTGAATTATTGGGGTTCTTTGATATGCCGAATCTAACTATGTATTTAGATTCTTAATTTTTGGTCCCATTTTCAAATTTTTCTACATTAAGGTCCAAAGGGTCCAAATTTAAACTTAGTTTGATTTTAACAAAAATTGAATTCTTAGGGTTCTTTGATATGCTGAATCTAAACATGTATTTAGATTTTATATTATGGGCCCAGTTTTCAAGTTGGTCCAAATCCGGGTCCAAAATTAAACTTTGTTTGATTTCAACAAAATTGAATATATGGGGTTCTTTGATATGCTGAATCTAACCATGTATTTAGATTTTTGATTTTTGGGCCCGTTATCAACTTTGTCCACATTGAGGTCAAAAGGGTCCAAAATTAAACTTTGTTTGATTTCATCAAAAATTGAATTCTTGGGGTTCTTTGATATGCTGAATCTAACCATGTATTTAGATTTTGGAAATTGGACCATAATAGGTGAATGTCCAATTTAAAATTTTAAGTTCTTAGACCACATTCATTCTGTGTCAGAAACCTATGCTGTGTCAAATATTTAATCACAATCCAAATTCATAGCTGTATCAAGCTTGAATGTTGTGTCCATACTTCCTCTGCGGTCGTATCAAGCTGCGCCATTTTATTACTATTTAAAATTTTCAGAACAAATTCTTGATATTTGATAAAGTTATTGAACATTTGAATGGTAAATGTTTGTGAAGAATTAATCAGAAGATTGAAATTGCACAGACTGTCATGTACAGATGAGTATTTAGTGATTAATTCAGTCTGATTCCATCGTGTGTGGAGCTTAAAAGCTATGCCTATTTCAGTTAATTAAAAGTTTCAGCAGTTATCATACCCTGATTCTGGTACTATGAACATCTTAGATAGACTCCTGTGGTTAACATTGGTTGCTGTCTGTTATATTTGTTTTTAGGTAAAGATTGCATCCATGCAATCATAACCCTTATGTGGCTGGCCTGATAGTTATCAACTTTTAAGATTTTATCACTTCTTTTGCTATACACATAGTGCATTGATCACAGCATTCTATACATCCTACCTATTATATCTCCAATTCATAGTATTGCCTTCCAATGCCTAATACAATGCAATGTTTAATTTTTAGTTTCCACTGCAAAAACAAGGCATTTTGATTAGTTTATTGTTTTGTCATGAATCATACCCTTGGTTTTCTTCAATCTTGTTTGAATTGTTTCACATTTTGATATGCAAGGGTTTTTCCAGCTGACTATACTGAATAGGTGTTGCTCATTGTTGAAGGCTTTATGGTAACCGCCTCATCTGGACTCTGGTGGATGTTTCTTTTATTGACAATCTTCTTATTTTAGTAATATTTCAGTTTGTTAAAAGTTACAGAGTGTATCATATTATGATTCTGGTATTACCAAAGCCAGTTTAGAAATCATGTAGTATTTTGCTGACATTTTTACATGTGGAAGGCTTGTACTTGCTTAGCTTCTTAGCCTCATACAGTTGCTTCTTATAGATGCTACAAATTATAGTTTTTAGAATTTTGGTGTTTTAATACTTATCAATCATGTCCATGAAAATAGAAAACAAAGTTTACACCACATCACAAAAATCTGGTACTGTTTTGTATCAACTACACCATTTCATATTAACTTGAACACAGTTCATAAGAAATAAATGAACATGGAACATAGGAAAACTATTGAGGTGGCAGGGTATATTCTAATATTATTGATATCAAACCTTTCTTATTTACTGTAAATTTAGAAATTATTGCCTGCATTTATAAAGATTTTTTAAGAAACAACAAAAATGTAAGATTAATTTTTGCAATTTCAGAAAAATCTTGATACAGATATAGGTTTCCGATATCAGAATGTGAATTCTTATTATTGCATTACTCATCCATTCATATTATTAAAAAAACCCTCAATGATTTCTTATTTTCCAGTATATAGCCCAATAGGTGTAAATTTTAGCTTTTAATGTATATCAGCAAATATTTTTTTGTTATTGTTTACTAACAGGAATGAAATGAGAGTGATGTACAGACACTTTCAATCAACAGGAGTAGTTGAGATGCTGTTTTTTCAAGGGAAACAACTCCTACATTTAGCCCTTCTTGTCCCGTACTTTCTCACTTCATCACGTATACATTCTGAAACCATCTTTATAACGATGTCCTGTGTAGCATTACTACATAATGTTTGGATAGGGTTCGGCATTGAAATTGCATGTAGTGTGTCACAGTTTGTTGTCAGTGTAAAAAGATTTAAGGTAATTTTAATCTGGAAGTGTCAGAATTGCTTTTGAATGTGTTAATTAAACTTGTGACTAGTGCTAGAGTAAACTGTTTCATTAGACATTGTTTCTGCTTATTGTCCAACGTGTTGCGGGGGACATGGAAATACTGGGCGTCCTTTATTTTGCTTCAGTAGAATAGAAAACAGTATTATTCAAGTACATGTATGAATGTCTTTAGTTTTGTCAATTTGCTGGCTATTTTGGTCATTTGAATTGCAATTTAAAAGAAGTTGTAATGTGAATTCAAGGACTATTTTGAAATAATAAATAATTACTTAACCAACTTGCCCGAATGGAAATATTTCTTAATGAACTTGAACTAAGAAAATTATTTTTAAAAAATGTAAATTAGAAATTATTAACCAAAACCTTCTAAATTATTATAATTGAACAAGAAAATGTTGATGAGTTACTAGATTATATGTCTGATGACCCTGTCATCAAAGCAACTTGGTAAATATAGAAATTATGGGTAAAATCAACAAAGCATTTAGTAGAAAATATCTGAAAAATCTGGTCAGGGACCATCTACTACTTTAAAAAAAAAAAAATACATATGAAATCCACTTAAAGAGTTTTGCTTGATTACATCAAATGCATTCACACCATCTCTTATAACCAGCTATTTGTATGGCAGATATGATAGGATATGTGTTCCAAGTTGCTACATGTATTAAAAACAATTGGTTTTGCTGTAGTGTACAACATATTTTTTGTCAGCATTTCTGATTGTTATTGTAGTGATACAATTGATTTCACAATTGTGCACAGCTGAGATCAATCTTTCCTTAGGCTATTGCACCTGCCATTCTGACTGCCTTACAGATAGTTGGTATTATGATGTGCACACATGGTTGCCACAGAAATGGAAAGTAGACAAAAAGTTGAATGATTTTATTCCTTAATATGGTTGATGATCACAGACTCTTTCGAACAAAGCTACTTTCTTTTTTAGATGTAGAAAATTTGACAAGATACTTGATAATTTTCATTTTTTTTATGCCCCTGCCGTAGGCAATGGGGACATTAAGTGTTACCCTTGACCGTCCATCCTTCTGTCTTTCCATCCATCCCACTTTCATTTCTGCACTCTAACTGAAGTTTATCTCATCCAAATTTTATGAAACTCGTACACAATGCTAAGAGTTCAAATTTGGGCAGAGTCATTTATCGTTCGAGCCCCTTTTTTACTTAATTGCAAAGCTTGAGGGGGAGCATTTGTGTCTTCAGACACATTCTTCTTTTATTTTAAAATCAAGTAAAGAACCATTTATTTGCCACCAATCTTATGTGATATATTTATGAACCTCTTTCAGAATTAAGGTAAAAGTTGTGACTTCTGTGACTTGTTACTTAAATGCATTAATTTGACCTGAAGTCTTGTATTTTGCATTATACAGTATGACAGTTGAAACTTTAAACATAGATAGCTTACATATAATGACTAGGATGGAAAGTATATGTAAGGCTATCAACATATAATTGACTCAGAACTGCTCTCTCAGTTGAGTGAGGATGGAAACTATGTACTAAATCTTGTAAAGTATCAAAAAGGAAGATGAAATTCATCTTGCATAATATATGTGACAACTTGACTTAGATGTGTAAAGATTTTTCAATGTTGAGATTTTCCCTATTACAGAGTTTAAGGAAATGGTGTCTGGTGGAAAAAGGGTAAGAGGTTAAAAAAAATTGTTTAATTCTTATGATTACAGAACAGCTTTACACAATTAATAATAAAACTTTCTGTTTGATGCATGAAACATACATTTACAGTAGTCTATATTCCATTTCTCTATTCTATATCAAAGCCTACTGACTTTTGATATAGAAAATACTCTTTTTTTTCTCCCTTAACCTTAATATAACACTGGTGATATACACTGTTGCTATTGCCTTTCTCTTGAGTTGCTTTCTGTTGTTGTTTTCATATTATTTTTAACCATCGTTATCCATGATTTAAGTCTGCTTTAAACATAAGTAGATTTGTTCCATGTCATTGCAAACAAACATTCCAAAACTCATTTTATTTTCTACCTTCAGGAAAGAGATAAAAGTTTTACGGAAAAACTTCTATGTACAGATAATGGTTGATATACTGTTCTATCAAGGCAAACAGATCTTTAATTTTGCTCTTCTTGTTCCGTATTTCCTAACTGCATCCCAAGTCCATTCGAGGCTGTCTTCGTTACAATGACATGTGTAACTGTGATGCATATGGTTTGGGTAGGGTACGGTTCAGAAGCTACATGCCATATATCACATTCTCTTGTCAGTGTTAAACGCTTCAAGGTAATGATGTTTTTGGTTTTATTATTCTTCTTGTTTTCTCTTTACTCTTACAATGCTTCAATATATTTTTCCTTTCTATAATTTGTTTTGCTTGTTTTTCTTCTGAATTCTGTCTTTTTTCTAAGTTTGAAGATGCATGGTTTTCAAAGAAGTTTTGAACCCATTTTTGTTCATAAAAGAGTTCTTTCTAGGGCATAGTCTACTTAAAACTTCAATTGAATTGAATTACTGATATTATTTACATACAAAATATAGTAAAAAGCTTTTCCCTGTTTGACATTGTCACTTTTGTTCTGAATACGTTAAGTGAACACATTACAAACTAATTCAAATCAAGTTTTATGAAATATATAACAATCCTGCTGTAAATAAGCATTTGGATAATGTGCTGTGAATGATATGAAGAAGAGAGAACAGAAAATGTATTTCAGTTCAAAGAAAAGAATAGACTGGTTTGCTTACAGGTGAAATTATCTGTATGATTGGGTAACCAGTATCTTTAATCCATGCATGTTTTTATTAGTCCCCTACCAACGAAGTAGAAGGGGACTTTAGGTTTGCACTCTGTCTGTCTGGCAAATCAGTTTTTCGCACTTTTATTTTGTTATTTTGTGTATTGTTTTATCATGGTAAGTTACAGATCAAGTATGAATTTTGTTTCGGTCTGATGATTTTGTGCAGAGTAATGGTCCTTGGACTTAGAAAAATTCACTCAAATAATCAGTTTTCCACACTTTTTCGCCGTGCTTGAAGATATTGATTTGATAATTGGTATATGGTTTTATCATGAGAAGTTACAGATCAAGTTGATATTTTGTTCCGGTCTGATGATTTTGTGCAGGGTTATGGTCCTTGGACTTAGAAAATTCACTTAAATAATCAGTTTTCCACACTTTTTTTGTCATGCTTGAAGATATTGATTTGATAGTTGGTATATAGTTTTATCATGACAAGTTACAGATCAAATTCGAATTTTGTTTCGGTCTGATGATTTTGTGCAGAGTTAGGGTCCTTGGACTTTGAAAATTCACTGAAATAATCAGTTTTCCACACTTTTTTTCGTCATGCTTGAAGATATTGATTTGATAAGAGGTGTATAGTTTTATCATGACAAGTTACAGATCAAGTTTGAATTTTGTTCCGGTCTGATTATTTTGTGCAGAGTTATGGTCCTTGGACTTATAAAATTCACTTAAATAATCAGTTTTCCACTCTTTTTTCGTCATGCTTGAAGATATTGACTTAATCTATGTTATATTGTTTACACCATGACAAGTTATAGATCAAGTTAGCATTTTGTTCTAGTACAATGAATTTTTAACTGGTAGGGGACTATGTATTGTCATGCAATACTCTCAGAATGGCCATGTACAGATGAGCATATTGTGGCATTAAGCCCAAGCAAGTACCCCCCCCCTGCGGTAATCACTGATTAATTCAGTCTGATTCAGTGTTGTGATGTAGCTACAAAGCTTAGCTTGTTTCATGTTTTAAGTTTCAGCAGTTATCATATCATATTTCTGGTATTATGAACTTAGATAGACTTTGTTTACTGTCTGTCATATTTGTTTTTCATTAAGTGTTTTTTTTCATAAATCAGGCAGTTGATTTTCTTTTTGTGAATTGTTTCATATTTTGTCATGTAAGTGCCTATTATAGCTGACTTTACAGTATGGGTTTTGCTCATTGTTGGAGGCTGTACAGTGACCTATAGTTGCTTACATCCATATCTTTTAACTATCTTTGCAATCATACCACATCTTCTTATATTTAGTTGACAATCATTTATTTACCTAAGCCAGGTTAGAATTCATTTAGTATCTGTAGGCAATTTTTACTGGAAGGAGGCTTGTACTTGTTCAGCTTCTTAGCCTTATACAGCTGCTTTATGTAGATACATATGCATGTATTATGAATTTTTGTTTTTAACGTTTTTGCATTTTATCATTTATTAAAGAAAACTGAACAGGCTACTACATCACATCATAAAACTCAGAATACACATTTTATCCACTACACCAACTCAAATTTACTTGGACAAAGTTCTAGGTTAGAAAACAACATTAGATATTGTAATGCCATTTCAAGTGATTGAGAATATTTCAGTGTTATGGATTCCAAAACTCTCTCTCATTTATTTTGCCTTTAAGATTAAATTTCAGCTTAAATTTCATGTCTTTATTATTTACTAACAGGAAAGAAATGGAAGTGCAGCAAAGATACTTGCATTTAACAGGAGCAATTGATATGCTGTTTTATCAAGGGAGACAAATCCTGCATTTAGCCCTTCTTGTCCCGTACTTTCTCACTTCATCACACATTACTTCTGTAACCATCTTCGTTACCATGTCCTGTGTAGCATTGTTACATAATGTCTGGATAGGATTTGGTATAGATATTGCATGTCATGCGTCACAGTTCAGTGTTAGTGTGAAACGTTTTAAGGTAATGTGATCATGGGAACAGTGCTAGAGTAAATTGTTTCATCAGATATTATACCTGCTCATTGCCTATAGTTTTGCTTTAATAGATCAGAAAAGTACTATTTTCATTGCCCACAAAATTAAGAGATAGAAGTTGTTTGTCTCATCTGGGACAAAAGTCGCTGAAAGCGAGACATAGGGATTGCTTTTCTGGCGACGTCAGCATCAACAATTGTTAAGTTTTCTGCTTAAGTTAGTTTGATAGGAACTAACTTGTGATAGATCAATGATATTTTGTATGAAGTTGCATTACTTTCAGTACATATCAGTTTGACGACTATTTTGTGGCCCTGCCCTCTAGGTCATGGTCCAATGACTTTGAATTCATTAGTAATTTTAAATGATAAGTTTTCTGCTTAAGTGAGTTTGATAGGATTGATTGATTGATTGATTGGTGTTTAACACCACTTTCAACACTATAGTGATATTTCGTGGTGGTCAGTTTTATTGGTGGAGGAAGCCAGAGTGCCGAATGAGAACCACCGACCTTTCGGTAGGAAAACTGACAATCCTAGTCTATTAAGATTGGAGACGAGTGCACCTGCCCCGTGCGGGATTCAAACTCACAACCTCAGTGTTGACTGGCTAGTGATACAGTAGTTAGACTACTTAGACCACTCGGCCAGAGGCCCCTAGTTTGATAGGAACTACTTGTAATACATCAATGATATTTTGTATGAAGTTGCATTACTATCATTACATATCAGTTTGATGACTATTTTGAGGCCCTGCTGCCAGGTCATGGTCCAATGACTTTGAATTAATTAGTTATTTTAAATGTTGTTTTCTTTTTAAGTTAGTTTGATAGGAGCTACTTGTGATAGATCAATGATATTTTGTATAAAGTTGCATTACTATCATTACATATCAGTTTGATGACTATTTTGAGGCCCTGCCCCCTAGGTCATGGTCCAATGACTTTGATCTAATTAGTAATTTTAAATGTTAAGTTTTCTGCTCAAGTTAGTTTGATAGGAACAACTTGTGATGGATCAATGATATTTTGTATGAAGTTGCATTACTATCAGTACATATCCTTTTATTTCGAGGACTTCCCCCTAGATCATGGTCCGGTGACTTTCAATTAATTAACAATTTTCAATGTTAAGTTTTCTTATTTACTATGGACAACAATATTTGCTGTCTGTACATCCAAGTTAGTCAACCATTTCAAGGCTCTGCCCACTAGTTGATGGTCCAGTCACTTTGAATTAATTAGCAATGTTGCTGTCCATCAGATTGTCTTTTTCTCAATTATATGCAGACAGGCGAGATATGTCTCTGTGTCAACAGTTTATTTATAAATAGCATGATAATTGATATTTTTTTTTCAGAAAATCAATGTCTTTTACTTCTAATTACTAGCAACAAGATGACCATGTGTGCTTTCCTTTCAAACTGAGAAACTAGTCCTTTACATATGTTAACTTTTTGGTCTATATGGTCAAAGAAGGGTGTGGGAGAGGTGTTTCAATCAACCCCTTGGTGCATTATCTCAAAGGCTGTTAAAACAATTTTCAGTAAAAGTCAGGATTTAGAATGAGAGAGGGTTTTAGTGTGAGCACCCTTGCTACTTTGAGTAGCTTACCTAGACTGAATGTCTATGTACTAACAAAAGCTGGGATAGACTGCAATCAGAATTTTTAAAGGCATATTTTCAAATAGAAGGCTTGTACTTGCTTAGCTTTTATGAAATATTTAATCCTTTTACAGCTGCTTTATGCAATTTAACCATTTTTTGGTTTACAAGCTATTCTTTAAAATATAAAACAAAAGTATACTTTACAACTTTATAATTCATGTCAGCAAATCTTTGTTTATTATTTACTAACATGAAAGACATGGTTGTGCAGCACAGAAACCTATGATTAACAGGAGTACTTGGCATGTTGACTTATCAAGGGAGACAAATCCTTCATTTAGTCCTTTTTATTCCACACTTTCTCACTTGACATCACACATAAATTCTGAAGCCATCTTTATTGCGATATCATGTGTAGCATTACTGCATTTCACCTTGATAGAATTTGGTCTTGATGTTGCATGTCATGCGACTAAATTCTTTGTAAGTGTGAAATGTTTTAAGGTAATTTTAGTTTGGAAGTGCAAGAATTTAATAATAGGGTGAAAAATATTATCCTCATTTTCTAAAATTTAGAAATATTGAATTTTTATGAATTGCTTGATAATGCCTCATTTTAAGACAATCTCATTCTTCATGAGTTCTTTACACTACCAAATTATTAATGGTGACTCTATGGATTCAATCTCTGTAGTTTTAGTTTTTATACGACTGCAAAGTCGTATATTGGTATCACGTCGTCGTCTGAAGACATTAGGTTTTCGCACAGTAATTTTAGTATAAGTAAATAGAAATCTATGAAATTTAAACACAAGGTTTATGACCACAAAAGAAAGGTTGGGATTGATTTTGGGGATTATGGTCCCTAAAGTGTAGGAATTAGGGTCCAAAAAGGGGCCCAAATAAGCATTTTTCTAGTTTCCAGACAATAACTTGTGAAATGGTGTATGGATCTCTCTGAAATTATACCACAAGTTTCCATACCACAAAGGGATGGTAAAAATTGGCTTTGGGGGGTTATGGCTCAAACCGTTTATGAATTATGGGCAAAACAGGGGGAAAAACAAGGGTGTCCTGGTTAATGGACAATTACTAAGTATAAAATATAATTTAAAAGCAGTGTAAGGGAAGTAATTCAAGCACAACATTTTGAATTACCTCCCTTACACTGCTTTTAAATTATATATAAAGAAATGTTGTGTTGTCTTGAGGTGATTAGCTGTCAATTTATTTTTAGAAGTTACTATTTTAAAAATGCTGATGAAGGTAATTTAATTTAGGCATGATTATGTATGTCATTTTCTATTTTAAGACTTTTATGATGTATTTAAATGGGTTATTATGGTTGCAAACTCCATTGGAAATTTGATTTGAGATTATGACCATATCTTGAGGGAAAGCATTTTTTTTGGGAAAAGGAGGGGGGGAGGTTAAAAAAAATTTGGGGTGGGGGATGGGGACATTTTGTACTCAAGATTTCAGAGATTAAAAAGAAAATTTCTTCCAATATTTTTTTTTTTTTTTGTAAAAAAAAAAAGAGGGGGGAGGAATTTTTTTTACGGTTGGTTTGGGGGGGGGATCAATTTGCAACAGCATAGTGTATTGCACAAAAGCAAAAAAATGAATATAAATCCAAATCACATAACCAATTCAAGTTCTTTGACTACAGTTATTCTGTGTCAGAAACCTATTATGTGTCAAATATTTAATTACAATCCAAATTCAGACCTGTATCAAGTGCGAATATTGTGTCCATTTTTTCCCCAACTGTTCAGGGTTGGACCTCTGAGGTCGTATCCAGCTGCGCTCAGCGAAGCAAATTATTAACAACTGAAATTTAAAAAAAGGAAATAGAAAAGACCAAAAATATGAAAATTAGTACGTCAAACTCATATGTCAATGCATAAACCTGGGATTTTATTATAAATTAGCACAGTTGCTATGTAAAAGAAGATTGTTTTGTTTCATAAAACTGGGAATTATCTATTAAAATGACTGCTACTAATGCTTCAAATAGGTTAACAGTATGGATTTTGTTTTCTAAAAAATGGATGATATGCCTGCAATGTCAACAGTGTAGTGTTTTACTAAAGCTTAATTGTATTGTATTTTGACTGGTATATGCATAAGTTGTATGTTTATGTGTTTTGAATGGTTTATGCAAAATTTATACATGTCTGTGTTTTGAATGGTTTAGGCATAAGTTATACATGTCTGTGTTTTGAATGGTTTAGGCATAAGTTATACATGTATGTGTTTTGAAAGGTTTATGCATAAGTAATCCATGTCTTTGTTTTGAAAGGTCTATGCATAAGTTATACATGTGTGTGTTTTGAATGGTTTAGGCATAAGTTATACATGTCTGTGTTTTGAATGGTTTAGGCATAAGTTATACATGTATGTGTTTTGAAAGGTTTATGCATAAGTTATACATGTATGTGTTTTGAATGGTTTATGCATAAGTAATCCATGTCTTTGTTTTGAAAGGTCTATGCATAAGTTATACATGTGTGTGTTTTGAAAGGTCTATGCATAAGTTATACATGTATGTGTTTTGAATGGTTTATGCATAAGTTATACATATATGTGTTTTGAACGATTTATGCATAAGCAATATGTATTGTGATTGGGCATTGCATAAGCATCTATCAGTAATACAAATGAATGCTTTGTTTTGTAAGTTAAATTTGATCAATTGGTGCTGATTATATTTCATGTAAGAGTTGCTTGTCTTGCTTGCGGAATGTTCTAGTATCAAATGTTATGTCTATGAGAAAACAAAAGTACTAAAAGTGTCTAACAAAACTATTAGATGTTGTGATCAATGTTAATAATTTAAGTTGATTGATCCTTCTGAAAGTTCACATAAACAGTAGTATGTTGTATTGAATTAATTACCTCAGATGAATTTATGATCATAAAATGTGGTTTTAATGTAAAATATTAGTGTATTCATGAAAATTAAATGCTTCTTTAAAACTAACTAAAAGCATGTTGCTATATTTAGAGAGTGCATTAATGTGACTTTCATTGACGCTTATTTGTAATTTGATTGACCTGAAAATTTACATTAATGCTTTATTCTCCATAGGAAGGAGAGAAATGCACAATGGAAGTTTTTTCATTTGCGAAATATAGAAGAAAACAAGTTCTACGTTGGAGATAGAATTCTGTGCCTTGCGCTGTATGTACCTTACGTTCTCACCACGGCTCATATAAAGGTCAAAAGCATATTCATTACAATGATTTGTATTAAATTGGTTCATGAGGTGTGGGTTGGCTGTGGGATGGAAGCCTTTGATGATTCGTGTGTTCTTAAAGTTAATATTAAAAGGATTCAGGTAAATTCTTTTTTACCTGCATGAAGATTGAAGGATGGATTTATTAATCTGCAGCTGAATAATAAATATCTTTGGATTCATTTTTTTTCATTGGATACTTATTTGAATTGGTATTGTTAGTAGAGACAAACCACAAAAATTTAGAAAGAAAGCATTTATCTGTTTACATTATTTTTATTTGTTGTTAGAGTCTTTAAAAATGAAAAATTAATATTAATAAAAAATAAAACACTAAACTGACATATTGATACATGACACATATCAATTTTTACCAATCTTGCCTATTATCTTGAAAACCATAATAGATAGACAGAAATTGTAAACAGCATAAAATGATCAGCATAAAAAAATGGAAAATGACTGAAACCATTTATTGCCAACTTACAGGAGTTATTGCCCTTAACTGACAATTTTTTTTTACAAATTTTACCACTTTTGCCTTCTATCCTGAGAACTGATATAGATTGACAAAAACTGTAAATATCAATTATGATCAGCAATACAAAATCTAAAAAAATGCTAAATAAATGAAACTATTGGAGCCTGTAGTTATAAATCTGAGGAAAAAAGGGTGGGTTGCAACCTCATTATTAAGGAAATAAGACCAGTTTAGAGTTTCTGCTGTAAATGCTTAATGTAAGAGGTTATGATAAATAATGGAATTGGATAAAAGTCATAAGACCAGAAACTTTTTCTTCAATCATGAAACTTTGTGCGAATAATTACAATGAGTAAAAGAAAAATAGTTAAACGGTGTCAGTTCTTATGTTTTGTTGTGAATTTGAAATAAGAGGGGTTTGTTCCCTAGTACATAGTTTAGTTAACACTTTTAGATTTCACAAGTTATATCAATTATTTTTAAGTGGGGAACCGTCCTTCTTTTGTAGACCCCTACCCCAATAATGTCTGAAGATTTTTTTATTTGATTTAATTTGTTATTCAGCTGTTTATCATTTCCATTCATAGTACAGTATATATCACTTTTGATGTTGTGAATAACATAGCTTTAGAATCCATTATTCACTTGCAGTGAGATATCTTGATCTTTATGTCACCTATGATGCATAGTTGACACATAGGGACCATTATTAGTCGTCCCTGTTGTCATCTGTCACATTTTTTCATTTTCATGATTTCTTTGAAACTTGATCCTCAACAGATTCCAATCAAGCTTTAACATAATTCTCCATAGGAGTTTTCATTGAGTTCATATATATCATCAGCTGTTATCCAAAATTGCACAAATAGTCTTTTATGAAGGAAAATAGTGCACCACCTAATTGTTTGTTTGTCCCTTTGATTTTAGGCCTTTTTATTAACCAAAATATTGTTTTTATTGGCTCTGAAGGATGCTGTAAAGTGAATAGATATTGCAGGTGCAAAAATCTCAATGGAAGACCTACATCCAAGTTATATATTCATGTAGTGGCTGAAAGTCTTGTATAAAAAAGTTATTAAAATCACTGAACTTATTTATTAGGAATTAGTGAGTTGCTTTTTCCACTACTGCAATGAAAAAATGTAGCATGAACAAAATTGTATATTCTGTATGAATTCTTTGCTTTAAAGATATTCGTCTGATGTTTGCATAGTATGATGGAAAGAGATATGACTATACCATAGATTTTTTTCCCTTTTTACAGAATCTGTTGGATTATAAGTGATTTCAGTTCTTGTGTATCAAAATCATGTGATCAAAATTAAAGTCAATTATTGGCTCCATATATATCCATTGATTATAATAATAGTAAATAATTCCAGCAGGTGTTTGATTTGAAATTTTTACCTATAATGCTTAAGATTTTTTTTCAGTTAGAAATGATCAGTTTTAGTGGACCTCTTTTTATTCAGCGATGTGCGAGTTATAACCTTATCTGGTCTAAGGAGTCGTGTAAGCTACTACTGTACCTTTCATATGTCATTAGCATTGTTCTCCTCATTCTTCTTCTCAAAAACTAATGGTCCAAATTAGACCAAAGTTGACAAGAAAGGACATAACGTTAATACCATTAAGGTTTATAATACACTTTCAAGACAGAAATTTAGTACAACTGTCATGGTCAATATTGCATATTGAATGGGGAAAAGTTCTTGTTGGAAACTGCTGAATCCATGGTATTGATCTAAAAAATTGTTCAATGGTCCCCTTCTAGATTTGTGATTTTGATGAAGATCTAAGATTAAAGATGGCCATATTACAAACATAATTTTGCACAGAACACCTAAGAACTTGTGCTTGTTCTTGTATAACTGTAATTAAAAAATAGACTTTTGGCTTTGAAAACCATGTGATGGCTTCAATGTGTGCTTAATGTTATGTACAACCATTGCTTATGTAGTTTTGTAAAGCATATACTACAAGCTGCTTAGATCTTCAGCCTGAAAGTCCTTTTTTTCAGGAACTACCAGCTTTGTAGTACAATGTTGTAAAGCACAGCTTACTACTAAGCCTAGCTTTCCACTAAAATTGAATAAGCATAACTTAAAGTATTTCATTGGATGTTCCCTAATGAAATAATGACATCTGGCTGTGACAATGCATGCTGGTGTGACATTTCTATTGATTTGTTTTAATATTTTTATTACATTATTTTCAAATAAGCATTACTTTACTTTCAACTGAATAAAGTGGAAAGTTTCTATAATATAAAATTGTACAATAGAACATATTAATAAAAAAACTATCTACTATAAATACTGAGGAAATAACTGTAATTTGAATGGGAAATATCTTATTGAGGGTAATGGTAGGTATATTTTGTTTAGATTTGTTCACACAATTTTAATCAGCTCCTTCTTAAGTCGATAAGCATAACTGCACTTGTTTCCAGGCAAGAGAGAAGATATGTCTGGAAATCCAAAAAAGTATGGTCGTACACCAGAGGGGTTTGGTTGTATGGTCCTCGTTTTATGTATTATTGTACCATTGTTCCAGCTGTGTTATCTGGTGTCTCTCTAGTAGCAGAACGCTTGTATATTTGTATTCCTATATTATTTGTGGTGTCTCAAAATATTATGGGAACTATTCCTCATTTGTGGCATGATTTAGCAGAAGGTTGGATAACCAATCTACGTTTGCAGGTTTGTTTTAAAAATATATTCTTATTTATGTTTGTTAGGAGCATTTTATTATACCCCCGCTTTAAAAAAGTGGGGGTATATTGTTTGACCTCTGTCTGTCCGTCCATCCGTCCGTCCCATGAATATTTTTTATCGCATCTTTCTCAGGAATTACAATACAAGGATTTCTGAAATTTTGTTTCAGGGTTTATATAAGTCAGCTATACTGTGTGATGTGTTTCCAGATTCATCACTCAACAACTTCCTGTTTACCTTATACTTTTAGCGGGGCGGGGTATCATTAGTGAGCATTAGCTCATAGATTCACTTGTTTATTTTGACAATCTTTAGGGTTAAAACTTGCAAATCCGTAATTGTATATTTTAGAATAATTATGAAACCATTAGTTCTTGTTTTAAATAATTTAGTGTTTCCCAATAATTATGAAACCATTAGTTCTTGTTTTAAATAATTTAGTGTTTCCCAATAATTATGAAACCATTAGTTCTTGTTTTATATCGACCGCAAAAAATTTTTGTGGTCGTATATTGGTATGACGTTGGCGTCGTCGCCGTCAAATCCGAAGACACATTGGTTTTCGCACTCTAACTTTAGTTTAAGTGAATGGATCTCTAGAAAATTTTACCATAAGGTTCAATACCACAAAAGGAAGGTTGGGATTGATTTTGGGGTTATGGTACCAACAGTTAAGGAATTAGGGGCCAAAATAAGCATTTTGTAACTTCCAGACAATAACTTGTGTGTAAGTGTATGGATCTCTCTGACATTGTACCACAAGGTTCCATATCACAAAGGGAATGCTGGGATTGATTTTGGGGTAATTGCCTCAAAATTTTAGGAATTAGGGGCCAAAAGGGCAAAAATAAGCATTTTCTAGTTTCAGGACAATAACTTGTGTGTAAGTGTATGGATCTTTCTGAAATTGTACTACAAGGTTCCATATCACAAAGGAAAGCTGGAATTGAGTTTGGGGTAATTGCCTAAACGTTTAGGAATTAGGGGCCAAAAGGGCTAAAATAAGCATTTTCTAGTTTCCAGACAATAACTTGTGTTCAAGTGTATGGATCTCTGAAATTGTACTGCAAGGTACCATACCTCATTGAAGGCTGGGATTGAGTTTGGGGGTGATGAATCATAAGGGGGTTCAAAAAATTGGGGGATTTTTTTTTTTTTTTTCCTTTTTTTTTCTTTAAAATTTTCCATTTTAAGTTGGTTATTTCTGATTTATATTTAAAAGCAAATAATAATGATATGACAGGAGATACACACCAAACAGGATGTGTAAGTTATTATATAAATAAGTATTGTGCAATAGCAAGAAATTTTCAATTGCACAGTATTGCACAATAGCAAGAAATCTTTAATTGCACAGTATTGCAATAGCAAGAAATATCCAATAGCACAATATTGCACAATAGCAAGAAATTGTCAATTGTACAGTATTGCACAATAGCAAGAAATATTCAATTGCACAGTATTGCAAATTGCAAGAAATATTCAATTGCACAGTATTGTGCAAAAGAAGATACTTTGTATAAATTGCTTATTTCTTGACCAATTTCAATGGGTTTATTCTTGAATTCTTGGGGTTCTTTAATATGCTGAATCTAACCGTGTATTAAGTTTTTGGATTTTGGGCCCTGTTTTTAAATTGGTCCACATTGAGGTCCAAAGGGTCCAAAATTAAACTTAGTTTGATTTTAACAAAAATTGAATTCTTAGGGTTCTTTGATATGCTGAATCTAAACATGTATTTAGATTTTTGATTATGGGCCCAGTTTTCAAGTTGGTCCAAATTGGGGTCCAAAATTAAACTTTGTTTGATTTCAACAAAAATTGAATATATGGGGTTCTTTGATATGCCGAATCTAACCGTGTATTTAGATTCTTAATTTTTGGTCCCATTTTCAAATTGGTCTACATTAAGGTCCAAAGGGTCCAAAATTAAACTTAGTTTGATTTTAACAAAAATTGAATTCTTAGGGTTCTTTGATATGCTGAATCTAAACATGTATTTAGATTTTTGATTATGGGCCCAGTTTTCAAGTTGGTCCAAATCGGGTCCAAAATTAAACTTTGTTTGATTTCAACAAAATTGAATATATGGGGTTCTTTGATATGCTGAATCTAACCATGTATTCAGATTCTTAATTTTTGGTCCCGTTTTCAAATTGGTCTACATTAAGGTCCAAAGGGTCCAAAATTAAAACTTAAGTTTGATTTCAACAAAATTGAATTCTTAGGGTTCTTTGATATGCTGAATCTAAACATGTATTTAGATTTTTGATTATGGGCCCAGTTTTCAAGTTGGTCCAAATCGGGGCCCAAAATTAAACTTTGTTTGATTTCAACAAAAATTGAATATATGGGGTTCTTTGATATGCTGAATCTAACCATGTATTTAGATTTTTGATTTTTGGGCCCGTTATCAACTTTGTCCACATTGAGGTCAAAAGGGTCCAAAATTAAACTTTGTTTGATTTCATCAAAATTGAACTCTTAGGGTTCTTTGATATGCTGAATCTAACAATGTATTTAGATTTTGGATATTGGACCATAATAGGTGAATGTCCAATTTAAAATTTTAAGTTCTTAGACCACATTCATTCTGTGTCAGAAACCTATGCTGTGTCAAATATTTAATCACAATCCAAATTCAGAGCTGTATCAAGCTTGAATGTTGTGTCCATACTTGCCCCAATTGTTCAGGGTTCGACCTCTGCGGTCGTATCAAGCTGCGCCCTCATGAGCATTTTATTAAATAATTTAGTGTTTCCCAATAATTATGAAACCATTAGTTCTTGTTTTTAATTAATTTAGTTTTTCCCAATATTTAATTCATATTTATCAATTAAAACCCTGCATTGAGGATGAATGAGCCCTATTGGTTACCCGCTTGGCCATCCACTGACTTAAATTAGCTTGAATTTACTAACAGTTAAGTTTAAAATTAAATAAATGTAACCTAACAACCATGCTTTCCCTTAACTGGAGATCACAAAATTGTTACCTGAGTGATTTCATTATTCAAGATTTGAAAATACATTACTTTTGTAAAAGTGTGAGTGGGAATTCTTCATTAGTTTTCCTTACAATAAAGTTAAACATGACACACTTAGTTACCTTTAATGTGGAAATATGCAAATCTTTTTCTTGATGATAAAATAGTTTTAATACTACCGCAAAATTTTTGCGGTCGTATATTGGTATCACAACGTTGTTGTTGTCCGAAGACATTTGGTTTCCGGACAAAAACTTTAGTATAAGTAAATAGAAATCTATGAAATTTAAACACAAGGTTTATGACCACAAAAGGAAGGTTGGGATAGATTTTGGGAGTTTTGGTCCCAACAGTTTAGGAATTAGGGGCCAAAAAAGGGCCCAAATAAGCATTTTTTCTAGTTTCCAGACAATAATTTGTGAAATGGTGTATGGATCTCTCTGAAATTATACAACAATTTTCCATACCACAAAGGGATGGTAAGAATTGGCTTTGGAGGGTTATGGCTCAAACCCTTAAGGAATAAGGGGGAAAAACAAGAGTTTCCAGGTTAAGGGACAATTACTTAAGTACAAAACATAATTTAAAAGCAGTGTTAGGGAGGTAATTCAAACACATTTTAATCACAATTCAAATTCAGATAGTATCAAGTTTGAATATTGTGTCCAAATTTGCCCCAACTGTTCAGGGTTCGACCTCTGCCGTCGTATCAGGCTGCCCTCAGTGAAGCATTTTATTACTTAAGGTGCAGTGTGTTATAACTCTGGAAATAATATATAAATATATTGCATATTTATTTTGGTAGTGCACATTTTCAAGGTTTTTTAAAAACGGTTTACTAGGCAAATGTAAAATATTTTTTGTTATTAGTGTTAGATGAAATATTTCTTTGAATACCTTTTATAAAAAATTAAGGTCTTTGCAGTAGAGCTTGGTTATTCCAGCAAACCACTCCAGGCTTTGGTTATACTTTTCTAAATGCCAAAAAAAAAACATGATCTTACCACATCACTCCTTACTTGGGATACTTTGTCCCTCATTCAACTTCAAACTGATCAAAGGTTTTTAAACAAAATGTTCTTTTCTGACTACACAGGGCTAAACTTTGCCACAAGCATCCTTTGGGGTAGGATGTCAAAATTATATTATGGGGTTCCTGCTTATGAAAGCATATGACTGCAACATCATTTATAGCTACTAAGCATTTCAAAAATGACACAATTACAATCCTCTTTAAGAATTATCTTGAAAACCCAATAACCCCCAAACTTGATCGCTACTATTAATAATAACTAAATATAGAAAATTGATAAAAAAATGAAAAAAATCTGAAAAATAATATTGAGGGCATACATAATAGTGTCCCGTATATGAGATGATCACAACCACTCCTTTACCAGTATCAATTATCACTTATTTGGTTTTAAATACTACAGCTGTGAATGGATAGCAGTAACCTACTTTATCTATCATTAACATGGGTTTGATATTGACATAACTCTACCCTTATGATCACAATTATTGTAAACCAACTAATTTTCACGAGAAATATAATTCTCAACTTGCTATTAGAAAAATAACGCAATATAAATCGTTGTGAATGCGTAAAAGATCTTCCTTTAAATATATGTAGTAAATATGGAATCGCCAAATTAAATCACTGCAAAGTGGGCTAGAAATGGTTAAAAGTGCATTAAAGTATAGGCAAGAATAAGTTGGTTTACAGTATTGTGTTTTGAATATAATCAGGAATGGACGCATGAAGTAGACGGTACTGTTTTGAACACATACAAACTTGTCAGAATCTTATTGATTGATTACTTTAATATAGTATAGAGTAATATTTCTGTAAAAGTAATTGTTTTGAAGTTCTAATACAGTAAACAAAAATGGGATTGATTTCCAGAACAAGTCCGTTTTACATTAGACCTCATGGTAATTGCATTAGAAATTGTTCTTTTGAAATAGGTTGACATGTGACCTTTACCTTTGAATCTCTATGTTTATGAATGCTGCCCTATAATTAAGTTGAGGGAAGATAGACTATGTAATGTGATATTTGTTTACTGTTTAAAATGGCAAAAAGCCTGGGTTTTTTTTAAGGAAATAAGTCCAAAAAAGGCTGTTTGCATACTTTTATGAGTTTGTCTTATTTAAACTGGATGGAATGCATACTGTAAATTCAGAAATTCATTTATAGCGATGAATAACTTTTTGAGCATCTTGATTTGTACAAGAGTTATCTCCCATCAAATTGACGTCACAGACATATGTAAACAAAATTGCAACATCATGTTTAGAAGCCAATCGAGGGACGAGGGAACAAGGCTGGCAAATTCATTGAGTGACGAGGATATTATTTCAGGGCCACCAATATTTCACAAAAAGAATCTACCGTAGTTGTATTTACGAGAAATTCTAAGACACAAAATAATTTTTTGACTTGAGCGTTACTACAGTAAGACAAGTGCTTCTTAAATGGTTCAAAAGGCCCTTCCACTTTTAGTTCAGTATATTTAAACAATTGTGGCCCCTTTAATAGAAGCAATGAATAGCCAAAATTGTCAACCTTAAAAAGTTATTTCACTTGGGGCTGCTACCCTCAAGGAAATAGCCTTTTAGGGTTGACAGTTTTGGATATTCACCTTTTCAACAGGTCATATTGAATTGTATATTGTAAAGGAAAATTTTGCTGGAACTTGGATGACTTTTATGTAACGTCAGACAAATTTGCATAAAAAGTGTAAATACATCTTAGTGGAAGTGTATTACTCTATATATTAACTACATAACATGCCTAGTCCTTGTTTTTATGTACAGATAATTTATATTTTGTCTCGTCTTGATGCAGTCAAAAAACGAGACATAAGTATGCTGTTATCAGCGGCGGCTGTGTCGTCAACAATGTATTTGTTTGTGATTAGGTCAGTTGATGGGGAACCACTGGTGTTAGGTCAATGATATTTGGTATGGAGTTGTATTTAAGCATTGACACATCTCATTTCCATGGAGATTATTTGGGCCCACCCCCTCAGTCTTGGTCTATTGACTTCGAAACTTTTGCTTAGTTTACATGTATTAGTTTGTGATTAGGTCAGTTTATGGGGAACCACTAGTGGTAGGTCAATGATGTATAAGCATTGGCACATCTCATCTCCATGGAAATAATTTGGCCCCACCCCTCAATTATGGTCTAATGACTTTGAAACTTTTGCTAAGTTTACATGTATTCGTTTGTGATTAGGTCAGTTTATGGGGAACCACTAGTGGTAGGTCAATGATATTTGGTATTCAGTTGTATAAGCATTGGCACATCTCATTTCCATGGAAATTATTTTGCCCCACCCCCTCAGTCATGGTTAATTAACTTTGAATGTTTTGCATAACTTACATGTTAAAGTATTGATATTTTAATTTCAACATTTACATTTCACTATCAAAATAACAAAAAGGCGAGACATATCTCTGTGATAACAGTTTATATATATAAGGCAGTTATTAATCAGAATATTAAACAGCACAGAATGCATGATAGCTTGTAATTTGAAACCAATCATGTTGATAAGTACATCTCGTGCTGTATAAAAAGCTCATAGATATTAGAAGATGTGGTATGAGTGCCAATGAGACAACTCTCCATCCAAGTAAAAATTATAAAAGTAAACCATTATAGGTCAAAGTACGGTCTTCAACACGGAGCCTTGCACCAAACAGTGTCTGTGTCTGTCATGTCTGTCATATTTGTTTTTTCGTAAATTTTTTTTTTTTTATAAATTAGGCCGTTAGTTTTCTCAAGTGAATTGTTACATATTTTTCATGTCAGGGCCTTTTATAGCCGACTATATGGTATGGGTTTTTCTCATTGTTGAAGGCCGTACCGTTGCCCTTAATTGCTTACATTCACTTCATTTGAACTTGGGTGGATAGTTGTCTCATTGGCAATCATACCACATCTCCTTATTTTTATATAGTGGTTTAATTGTTAGTTAGACAGTTATCCACCAAAACACAAAATGAAATGTAATTAAAATGTTTTAATTGTCCTTTACAGAATTCTATAGACATTTTTATTTTTACAGAAATTTTTGCTGTTGGACGAGTTGAAGAAGGAAAGCCATTTAGAACGAGCTGATTCTGTGGAGCCAGGGGACTGTTACATCTCCATCAATAACATCACAGGAAAATGGGATCCTGTAAGTTACATCTACTTAATTATAAATAATATTTGTCAATGTGCAGTATAAGGTTACATATCATTTGACTTTTGAAAAAAATGTCTTTCTTCAACTTTCAGAGAGGTGTTAGCTTTTTCTCAGTGTTTAGGCCTCTCTATGAATTTGCTTAGGATTTTGTTGAAGTGTGTATGGGGATTTTGTGTCATGAATTAATTCCCCATTTTTCTCTCTTCTTTTAAAATGGCCAAAATATTAAAATAGAAATATACTAATTTTGAATCAATATACTACAACACTAAATAAAAAATAAATATGGCAGGCAGCAACCAATGAAACAACTTGATTACTGGATCCTGGCTTAGGAAAGGCAGTTAAAGAAAGTTGTTTTTGTTATGTCACCTATTGGCTTTTAAATTTTGACTGTGAAATATAATAGTAATTCTATAAGTGAACTAACACCTGAAAAGGTATTCACAGTTGTCTTAAAATAAATAAGAATATATCAACACGAAAGACAACAACACTCAAATTTTATCGCATAGTACTCGTTTTATTGGTCAACATGTTTCGCCAGCAAGCGTGGCATCTTCAGGACAAGTATATACATGAAATAAAACAGCGAAGTACAAATTTTGCGGTTAACGGGAAGTAATGTTACAATAATGGTTGTTATGACGACGTTATCTATAAAAATAGAAAGTGAAAGTGAAATAAAAATAGTTAAGTTGAATAGAAAATGAAAGTAAGTCAATAAAGTTATAAACAGTGGTTGGCTGCTATTCACACAAGTCTGTATCCAGTTCCATTGGAGGTTCCTAGTGGTATTGTTATAAAGATGATGAAAGTGGATGATAAAATGTTCGGTTTAATTTCCCAAATGGACAACACCTCACTGGTAATTCCGCACCAATACAACTGGCTTCAAGGTGTTGTCCATTTGGGACATTTTGTGAATAGCAACCAACCACTGTTTATAACTTAACGAGTACCATGCGGTAAAATTTGAGTGTTGTTGTCTTTCGTGTCGACATGTGAAATTTAATGTTTAAACTGATTAGTATTCATTAGACATGAATTAACAATGATATGAGTATATGTTAATGAGACAGCAACTGAAGAACACAAACAAACCAAAATAGACATCTAGAGGTCAGTTGTGCAGTGCATGGTCTTCAAAAATAGACCAGTGTTAAGAATATATGCCTAATGTTGATCTCCAAAATAACAATTCATACAGAATGGGATAACCATTGACAGTACATCACCTATATTAAGTTAAACCCTTAGAATGACCTCTTCCTTTTTCAATATTTCAACTTCGTTGAACTCTGCTTCTTAAGAATACAGAAAAAGATATTGTTGAAATTTGTGAATTTGATAAATTAAAGAAAGTCATTATTGTCATCATTGATGTTGCACTGTTAGAAGATAAGGCATATTCTCTTCATGTAATAGTATATGGAAATAAGAAGATGTGGTAAGATAGCCAATGAGACAACTATCCATCAGATACCAAAGGACATGTAAGGATGTAAGCATCTATAGGCCACTGAACGGCCTTTAACGATTAGGATATCTCTTACCGTAAAGTGAGCTATAAAAGGCCCCAACATGACAAGATAGTTGTATTATGAGTTTCAAAATAGATTTGTAAAATAACCGTTTGTTGAAAGAAGTAACACAAAGAAATTTACATTTTTTTAGGAATCTGATCAAACGACACTGAAAGACATTAATGCTAATGTTCAGCGTGGCAAACTGTTGGCAGTGATTGGTCCAGTTGGAGCAGGCAAGGTAAATTGCTTTTACCATATATTTGGAAATCTTTCTGTGTAACTAATTTTTGTTTTGTTAGCCATTTAACAACAAAATATTCCCTGTACAAATTTTTCACTTTCCACTCAAATTATATAATGTACAATGTACAAGGTAATGAAATGCAGGTCAGCAAATTTAAAAAATGTTGGCATGTAAAATTCAATCAAGTTTTGACAAGAAACAATATTGCTGACACGTAATTTTCACTAACCCACGTTTATCTTAGCCTTGAAATAAAACAAAATAGACTATTGTATTATTTAAAATACAAGATAAAGATATTCTCAAAAGCGTCAGTAAATATCAATAATTCAATTTTGGATGTAACATGTCTTTTGAATGGCTGAAAGTTTTTTGTCTATCAGCTCATAGACATAATTTTGTCATGTGACTGTGACGTCGTCAACGTTTTTCATGAGTTACTCCTTAAAAATGGAATTTAGAATAAGATTATAAGGAATGACTGTAATATTTTTCCTGTTTATTCGAAATAACCTCAAAAATGTGGTGCACACTTTTAAATAACCTGCTACGCTGGTTATTCAGTGTGCACCACATTTTTTATGTTATTTCTTCATAGACAGAAAAAATATTACAGTCATTCCTCAAAAAAAATCACAAAAATTTTGAATTTTTCTGAGAAACAGGCACCGTAACCTAGGTTTTATTTTTTGATTTTTCAAAGACTTATCTTGATCTGCAGCATATCTCAATATCACAAAAATAACAATACAATGAAAAACTGTTTCACGTTAAATGAAAATAAGAATGGTCAAATTGCTTTTCTTATCTTCAGCTTTAAAATGATTTTTCATATAATTTAGAATCAATTACACCATGAAACAATTTTTAATGTAATTTTGACATTTAACAATTGATTTCTAACATACCATTTGTTTTCTCCAAAAAATTTTTTTTTTTTTAAATCTACATTTCAGTCTTCCTTATTGATGAGTGTTCTTGGAGAAATCCCATTAGTAAATGGTGATGTCAAAGTGCATGGCAGAATATCTTATGTGGCACAGCAACCATGGGTTTTCTCTGCAAGTGTACGACAAAACATTGTGTTTGGCAATAAATTTGAACAGTCAAAATATAACAGGATACTGAAGGCTTGTGCCTTAAATAAGGTTAGTTCATAAAAGTTCATAAATTGTGATTTCTAATGTTGCTAGCTTTGAATGAGGCCAAAAAGCATTGTGTAAGTGTATAAGGGAACCAGAATACAGCGTCATATAAAAAAGCAATGAACAACTAATCCAGTAAATAAAATTTTTACCTTGGTGTATGGCATTGGTAAATATTGTAGTTTTGGTTTAATAAATTCTTATATTGACCTCCATACAAAATCTTAAACTCTTTGATATGAAGTCAGATAAAGCCCTATCAATGAGAGACATTTAGAAATAGAGACAATGAGAATTAGTATATAGCTTGGAAAAATGAAAAATGAATCCAGACAGGTCAAAGTGATGAAGTACCGGTAGTTTAGATGTAAAAATAAGAAGATGTGGTATGATTGCCGATGAGACAACTCTCCCCCAGAGATCTAATGACATAGAAGTTTACAACTATAAGTCACCATACGACCTTCAACAATGAGCAAAACACATACCACAGTCAGCTATAAAAGGTCCTGAAATGACAAATGTTAAACAATTCAAACTAGAAAACTAACGGCCTGATTTATGTACAAAATAATGAACGAAAAACAAATATGATATACAGCAACAAATGACAACCACTGAATTACAGGCACATACAGAATGTGGCAGGGTTAAACTGGTTAGTTGTCGCCAAACCCTCCCCCTAACCTAGGACAGTTGTGTAACAGTACAACATAAGAACAGACTATAAAATCAGTTGAAAAGGGCTTAACTCATCAGATCAATACAAAGCAGAAAAACATCTAACAAAAACACAGACCTGACGTGGCAGGGTATTTATACATCCCCACAACAAAAAAGACACTAAGTACAGATTTGAGATTACTGGCAGTTACTGACAGCTATTTCAAAGCCAATAACAACTAATAAAAAAATCATGCATCTAAGGCCGTGTTCACATTGAGCTAAACTCGGTGTGGTGTACATGTACTCTACACTTAAACTAAACTCAATTACATTCCCATTGATAAAAATCAGTGTTAACATGTAGTTTAAAACAAGTTTGACTACATGCAGTAGATAGTCAATGTAGGCCTTGTGTGGGTTAAGTGTTAATAAAACAAGATATTAAGAACGTAGATTTTATTGTGAATATTTAAGGAAGTTACATATATAATGAAAAAATATGATTATAATAATATTATCAAGTAATTTTCCTATTTATATGAAAAAAACTCAAAAATTGCTCCGTTAAAAACATGATTGTATTTAATAGCCTTAGTAGACCATTTGATTTTAAATGGGAGGGGGATTTTTTGCTGATTGAATATCCATTTTACACCGGTTGATAGTACTGTTTATTAGTCCCCTACCGACTAAGTCGAAGGGGACTTTAGGTTTGCACTCTGTCCGTCTGTCCATCCGTCAGTCCAGCAAATCAGTTTTCCACACTTTTTTTCTTCGTGCTTGAAGATATTGATTTGATATTTGGTATTTAGTTTTATCATGACACGTTACAGATCAAGTTCAAAATTTTGCTACGGTCTAATGATTTTGTGCAGAGTTATGGTCCTTGGACTTGGAAAATTCACTCAAATAATCAGTTTTCCACACTTTTTTTCGTCATGCTTGAAGATATTGATTTGATGATTGGTATATAGTTTTATCATGAAAAGTTACAGATCAAGATCGAATTTTGTTCTGGTCTGATTATTTTGTGCAGAGTTATGGTCCTTGGACTTAGTAAATTCACTTAAATAATCAGTTTTCCACACTTTTTTTCGTCATGCTTGAAGATATTGACTTAATATTTGTTATATAGTTTACACCATGACAAATTATAGATCAAGTTAGCATTTTGTTCCAGTACAATGAATTTTAACCGGTAGAGGACTACATGTATGTATTGCCATGCAATACTCTCAGAATGCTTGTTTATTTCCTCTTTTACATGACCTACCTATTGTATTTATTGTGAATTTGTTCTCGTCCTGAACATGCATGGAATATTTGCCACTGGAGATTTATCAATCAACAATCAATCAAATTGAATCATTTTCAAAATCTTTTTTTTTCGCCTATTGTAACACTGTTTTAGCAAGCTTAATCGTGACATCTTGAGAACTCTCAATTTGAAAGTTCTCCAAATCAATAGAAAGATTTTCTTAAGGTACCAACCATTCATCTAGACGGGACAAACCCTTTTTATTTTTCGTAAATTTTTGTAATCTTTTACAAAAATCTTCTCCTCTGAAACTACTAAGACAAATTTAACCAAACTTGTCCACAATCATCATTAGAGTAACTAGTTTAAAAATGTGTCCATGACCCTTCCGAACCAAGATGGCTGACATGGCTAAAAATAGTACATATGGTAAAATGCAGTTTTGGCTCGTATCTCTGAAACCAAAGCATTTAGAGCAAATCTGACGAAGATAAAATTGTTCATTAGGTCAATATCTATCTGCCCTGAAATTTTCAGACCAATCAGGCAACACGTTGTTGGGTTGCTGCCCTGAATTGGTAATTTTAAGAAAACTTTGCACCTTTTGGTTATTATCTTGAATATTATTATAGATAGAAATAAACTGTAAACAGCAATAATGTACAGCAAAGTAAGATCTACAAATAAGTCAACATGACCAAAATTGTCAATTGACCCCTAAGGAGTTATTGCCCTTTATAGTCAATTTTTTACAATTTTCATAAATTTTGTAAATTTTTGTAAATTTTTACAAAATATTTTCCACTGTAACTACTGGGCCAAGTTCATTATAGATAGAGATAATTGTAAGCAGCAAGAATGTTCAGTAAAGTAAGATCTACAAACACATCACCATCACCAAAACACAATTTTGTCATGAATCCATCTGTGTCCTTTGTTTAATATGCACATAGACCAAGGTGAGCGACACAGGCTCTTTAGAGCCTCTAGTTATTACTTTAATAAAAAAAAAAACATTTTTTTTTCAATAACATACAGGAACATTTTTAAAACACCATGTTGAATCCCCCCGCCTTTCATTTTCAAGAAATCAACAACTTTTCTCACTTCCCTCTTGGAACAAATATATTTTTTTCTAAAAAAAATAGTTTATTTAAACAATTTATCTGCCCACCCCAAAATAAAAAAAAAAATATGAATTAGTCTACACCTTATATAACTGATACAAAAGTTTACAGAGAAAGTTTTTAATTCAATTCTATGTAATCTACATGTAAATTACGTGTACATGTTGTTTACTGATGTGAACAATTTTCATGTACAGGTAATTGAAACCGATGTACAGATGAGAACACATTTAATGTGAAACCAGTGTTCATTACATTAAACTAATTGTAAACAGGTTCAGTACGTCGATTTTGGTGTGAACACGGCCTAAGACTAAACTAGATGGTTTGTTTTAAAAACAACCTAATTAATAAATGATGGATAACATAAAAAATATAATTAGAATTGTTTTTCAAACAGCAGAGTTTTACCACTTATAATTACAGGATATTGAATTAATGCCCAATGGAGATGCTACTCTTATTGGAGACAGAGGGGTTAGTTTAAGTGGAGGTCAGAGGGCAAGAGTCAGTTTAGCTAGAGCCCTGTACATTGATGCAGATGTTTATCTGTTAGACGATCCTCTAAGTGCTGTGGATGCAGCTGTTAGTAGACATTTGTTTGAAAAGTAAGTATAAAGTAATTTTATTAATTCCAGGAGTCATAAGTGCAAGGTTTGGCCAATTAGAGCTTTTGAATTACCGGTACTGTAGATATTTGTGGAAGTTTTGTGACTGTCAATGTTTTAGATCTTAATTTGAACATGAGGAAAAGATAAAACATTTATTTTTGTAAATTTCTTTATCATCTTTAAAACTCTGGATTGATATTGGACAAATACTTAATTAATTGCTGTTTACTTAATTTCTAGTGGCAAATATTTCATGTATATTCAGGATGCAACAAACAAACAAACAATAAAAATGACTATACTGAATCTTATCTACTATACTAAGATTAAACTGGGGACATAAGATGTACGATCAATTTTTATCAGAATGTTTTTAAAAATGTAATTTTATTTCATAATTTTAGAGTTGTGCTTGGAGTGCTAAAGAATAAACCAGTAATTTTAGTGACACATCAGCTCCAGTTTTTAAAAGAAGCAGATGAAATATTGATATTGAAAGAGGTTGGTGGAAATTTACTTTGGTCATCCACATACTTTTTAACAACAGATTTTAAGCTGATGCCACCCAATCTTGTGTATATTCATTAGTAAGATATTGTTTTTTTTTTTTTTTTTTTTTTTTTTTTTTATATTTATTAGCACTGGGTATATTCCACTGCTGGTCAACTCTCAGCAAACGAAGGTGTCATTAGCTCAGTAGCCAGTGATTCAGTCTGTCTTAAATTCTCCATTGATTATATTATTTAAAAAACAAGATTCCAACTACCTCAGGCAAAGTTAACCTTGATGAATTTTGGCTATTCTTTTAGGTCCCTTTTGGTCATATTGATCTTCATATTTTCAGTCTTATACATCTTTTGCTTTTAAATTTTGGGGTTTTGAGCATTCCAGATGAAGGTAAATCAGAAAAGTGAGTTGGATGCACAGATAAGTGTTATTTTCAATGTTACATTTAAATTATCATTAGTCTCTCTAACTTTCACAAGAGGAGCCATTTATTTACTCCTTGCAACAATTCTTCTTGCCAACAAGCAAATCTTGTAATCACACTTCCATATACATTTGACTCGTTTATCTAGCCTGGATATTGCTTTGATAATAGTCTGGATTAACCATTGATAATGAATCATGATACTTAAAACCTACACATAGTTCAATTAGTCCCTAGTCATCAGATTTATGTGCCATGCCACATATATGGTTTGGCATTATAAAAAATGATATCTTTATACATTCTAATATACATTTATTATTACATTTCAAATTCTTTCAGGGTAAATGTTTAGGGCAAGGAACATTTGATGAAATGTCAACATCAGGAATAGATTTCTCTTCTCTGCTGAAGCGAGACAAAGAGGACGAAGAAGTAAAGGAAGAAGAACATCACCAGGAAGTCAGCTATCATTTAGAAAATGCCAAATTGGCCAATATAGGATCTATGATGTCTTTGACATCCATAGGAACTGAATTTGAGGTAAATCAGATTTAAAACTCTTTGACTGAAGTAGTAAAATTTGATATCACAGTGCCATAAATTAGTTAGATTCAAAAAAGAAAATGAAAACTCATTAGAATTTTTGTTGCAATGATGTTTTTGTTCGCAAAAGGTGTAAATGATGTCAATATTATATTTTGATATGCTTTATTTTCTACTTACAAGAAACATACCACCAAATGAAAAGATAACATCATATTATAATCACCTTTGTAGTAGGCTCATTGTGAAAATGATATGGAACAAAAAGTTCTCTGTATTATTACATCAAAAACATTTTCTCATAGTTATTTGATTTTAAGAGTCTGTAACATATACATTCTGTAACATTACAGCTTGATTCATTACAATATAAGAAAATCAAGGAATACTATAAATTGTTGAAATACAGTTGTAATTACCTGACAATTTTTCAAAATCTCAATGAAGGATTTAAGCACAAGAGGACCTATAGCACCTCTCCCGATTTAAATCCTCATGAATATGACTAGATGCCATGTCTAGTTTCCATTACATAGCACACATCCAGTGCTTTTACATAATGTTATATTATAGCCAGATCCAGTACACTTTACATTTTTTTTATATTATAGCCAGTCCAGTACATTTTTCATTCTTTTACATTATAACCAGATCAAGTACTTTTTATATTCATTACATTAAAGCAAGGGAGTTTATTTTACATTCATTTGCTTTGCCGTCAGGTCCAGTACATTTTACATTCTTTTACATTACAGCCAGATCCAGTACATTTTACATTCTTTTAAATTACAGCCAGATCCAGTACATTTTACACTCTTTTACATTACAGCCAGATCCAATACATTTAACATTTTTACTTTTCAGCCAGATCCAGTACAGCTACCAGAAGAAGAAGAGAGACAGGAAGGCACTGTAGGATGGAGAGTTTATTATGAATGGCTCAGAAATGGTTGTGGCCCCTTTAAGTTTTTCATTTTGCTGTTACTGAACTTATTAACCCAAGGACTCTATGTGATGAGTGATTGGTGGTTAGCTTTATGGTAAGTGTCAAAAACACTCAAGTCAGTTATATTAGATGTTGACAATAAAATATTTTATAATTTTTATGCCCTAGCAGTAGGTGACGAGGGCATTAAGTGTTACGCGTGATCTTCCATCCGTCCATCTTTCTGTCCTTCTGTCTTTCTGTCTTTCCGTCTTTACATCTTTCTGTCCTTTTGTCTTTCTATCCATTTGTCCCATTTTCGTTGCATAGCTTGAGTGGGGGCATTTGTGTCCTCAGACATGTTTTATTAGTCCTCTACAGACGAAGTCGAAAGGGACCTTATGTTTGCACTCTGTCCGTCTGTCTGTCTGTCCATCCGTCAGTCCCGCAAATCAGTTTTCCACACTTTTTTCTTCCTGCTTGAAGATATTGTTTTGATAATTGGTATATAGTTTCATCATGACAAGTTACAGATCAAGTTTGAATTTTGTTCCGGTCTGATGATTTTGTGCATAGTTATGGTCCTTGCACTTGGAAAATTCACTCAAATAATCAGTTTTCTGCACTTTTTTCGTCATGCTGGATGATATTGACTTGATATTTGTTATATAGTTTACAACATGACAAGTTATAGATCAAGTTAACATTTTGTTCCAGTACAATGAATTTTTTAACTGGTAGGGGACTATGTATTGCCATGAAATACTCTCACAGTGCCTGTTTTTAGTACAGTTTGACTTGTAAAAAGACCTGAATCATTTCAAGTGATCATGAATTCCTACCGCTGATATAAATTTTGCTGGTAGATTTAATACACAAATGTTAATTTTTTCCAAATTAAATTACTGAAATGGTTTGGAAATTTGGTATTCAGAGCAGTATAAATTTCTTTTGGAATTAAGTATGTTTAGTGATATGTTACACTAAGAAGTCTATTCAAACATATGGTCTATTAATACAAAAGAAATGTTTTGCTTGCCATGTCACAATGAACAGTTTTATAGATGAAAGCAATCTAAGCATTGCAGCTAGTTTTACATCAATATGATGTTCCACCAATTTTGTAGGTTGGATTTGGTTGGTTTTTTCATGATTTTTTGTCGTACCTGCAACTTCAGTCGCAGGAAGCTCAACATAGGGATAGTGATCTGGCAGCAGCGTTAACCAACTACTTAAAAGCTTTATATTCTAGAAGGTGGTAGACCTGGATGCTTCATACTTTGTATATAGATGCCTTATGTTATGAAGTTTCCGTCTGTCATATGTCCATTGTCCTTAACCTCATTTTCATGGTTCAGTGACTACTTGAAAAAAAAGATTTTTATGTCCTCGCAGTAGCGCAGAGGACATTAAGTTTTACCCTTGTCCGTCATTACCTACGTACATACGTCTGTACGTCCCAAAATTGGTTTCCGTTCTCTAACTTGAGTTTGCCTCAACCAAATGTTAATAAACTAATACACAATGCTTATTACCACACAACACAGATCAAGTTTGAATTTTGGTGGCGTCACTTTAACTGTTCTAGAGTTATGCCCCTTTATTAATGGAAAATTTGCAAAATTTTTAGTTTCCGTTCTCTAACTTAAGTTTGCCTCAACCAAATGTTATGAAACTTACACACAATGCTTATTACCACATAATACAGATCAAGTTTGAATTATGTGCCGTCACTCTAACCATTCTAGAGTTATGTCCCTTTATAAATGAAAAATTACAAAATTTTTAGTTTCCGTTCTCTAACTTAAGTTTGCCTCAACCAAATGTTATGAAACTTATACACAATACTTATTACGACTAAACACAGATCAAGTTTGGATTTAGGTGGCGTCACTTTGACTGTTCTAGGGTTATGCCCCTTTATAAATGGGAAAAAAATGTTATGAAACTTATACGCAATGCTCATAAATAACAAAACACAGATTTAGTTGAATTTTGGTGGTGTCACTCTAACCATTCTAGAGTTATGCCCCTTTATAAATGGAAAAATTGCAAAATTTTTAGTTTCCGTTCTCTAATTTAAGTTTGCCTCAACCAAATGAAACTTATATACAATACTTATTACCACAAAACACAGTCCAAGTTTGAATTTTGGTGGCGTCACTTATACGGTTCTAGAGTTATGCCCCTTTATAATGGAAAAATTGCTAAATTTTTAGTTTCCGTTCTCTTACTTAAGTTTGCCTCAACCAAATGTTATGAAACTTATACGCAATGCTTATTACCACAAAACACAGATCAAGTTTGAATTTTGGTGGCGTCACTCAAACAGTTCAAGAGTATTGCCCCTTTATAAATGGAAAAATTGCAAAATTTTTAGTTTCCATTCTCTGACTTAAGTTTGCCTCAACCAAATGTTATGAGACTTACACACAATGCTTATTACCACAAAATTCAGATCAAGTTCAAATTTGGGTAGCGTCACTTTTACCGTTTTTCAATTATGTCCCTTTATAACTATATGATATGCAAGCGGGGGCATCATCTGTGTCCACATGTGGACACAATCCACATTTATTTCTAATACAATATGCAATAGGTCAACTATGTTTGGTGTATGGAAATATTTTACGATGTACATGTCAGTCTGGCAGGTTTTATTTGACCTTGACCTCATTTTCACAGTTCATTGCTCAGTGTTTAGTTTCTGTGTTTTGGTCTGTTTTTATTAAACTATATATATTTGGTGTTAGAATGATTCTAAGGTGAACATGTCCAACTGGCAGGTGTCATCTGACCTTGACCTCATTTTCATGGTTCAGTGGTTAAGGTTAAATTTTTGTGTTTTGGTCTTTTTATGCCTTCGCTGAAGCGAAGGGGGCATTAAGTTTTACCCTTGTCCGTCTGTACGTACGTACGTATGTCCCGAAATTGGTTTCCGTTCTCTGACTTAAGCTTGCCTCATCCAAATGTTATGAAACTTATACACAATGCTTATTACCACAATACACAGATCAAGTTTGAATTTTGGGGGCATCACTTTTACTGTTCTAGAGTTATGCCCCTTTACAAATGGAAAAATTGCTAAATTTTTCATTTTTTTCCCCAAAAATATCAATGTCATTATTCAAGTAATTTTTATACAACCACAAAAATTTAAAAAATTTTTGTCGTATATTGGTATTACGTATCGTCGTTGTCGTCGTCGTCAGCGTCGTCCGAAGACAGATGGTTTCTGGATAATAACTTTAGTATTAGTAAATAGAAATCAATAAAATTTTATAACCACTAAAGGAAGGTTGGGATTGATTTTGGGGGTTATGGTCCCAACTGTTTAGGAATTAGGGGCCAAAAACCTGCCCTAATAAGCATTGTTGTCGAGCCTTCAACTTTTGTCGAAAAAGCGAGATATAGCGATCCTACATTCCGTCTGCGTCGTCGTCAGTGGCGTCCACAAATATTCACTCCGTGGTTAAAGTTTTTGAAATTTTAATAGCTTTCTTAAACTATCCTGGATTTCTACCAAATTTGGACAGAAGCTTGTTTATGATCATAAGATAGTATCCAGAAGTATATTTTGTAAAAAAAATATCCTGTTTTTCCGTATTTTACTTATAAATGGACTTAGTTTTTCTGCCAGGAACCATTACATTCACTCTGTGGTTAAAGTTTTTAAAATTTTAATAACTTTCTTAAACTATCCTGGATTTCTACCAAACTTGGACAGAAGCTTGTTTATGATCATAGGATAGTATCCAGAAGTATATTTTGTAAAAAAACTATCCTGTTTTTCCGTATTTTACTTATAAATGGACTTAGTTTTTCTGCCAGTTAACATTACATTCACTCCGTGGTTAAAGTTTTAAAATTTTAATAACTTTCTTAAACTATCCTGGATTTTGTACCAAACTTGGTCAGAAGATTGTTTATGATCAAAAGATAGTATCTAGAAGGAAATTTTGTTAAAATTTTGTACCTGTTTATCCATATTTTACTTATAAATGGACTTAGTTTTCTGCCAGTGAACCATTACATACACTCTGCAGTTAAAGTTTTAAAATTTTTATTAGATTCATAAACCTTCCTGGATTTTTACCAAACTTGGACAGAAGCTTGTTTACAATCAAAGGATTGTATCTTAAGGTAATATTGTTATTATTTTTTTCCTCATTTTTGTTGGTGCAATAGCAAGAAATATCCAATAGCACAATATTGTGCAATAGCAAGAAATTGTCAATTGTACAGTATTGCAATAGCAAAAATATTCAATTGCACAGTATTGTGTAAAGAAGATACTTCGTATAAATTGCTTATTTCTTGACCAATTTCAGTGGGTTTTATTCTTGAATTCTTGGGGTTCTTTAATATGCTGAATCTAACTGTATTAAGTTTTTGGATTTTGGGCCCCGTTTTAAATTGGTCCACATTGAGGTCCAAAGGTCCAAAATTAAACTTTGTTTGATTTCATCAAAATTGAATTATTGGGGTTCTTTGATATGCCGAATCTAACGTGTATTTAGATTCTTAATTTTGGTCCGTTTTCAAATTGGTCTACATTAAGGTCCAAAGGGTCCAAAATTAAACTTAGTTTGATTTTAACAAAAATTGAATTCTTAGGGTTCTTTGATATGCTGAATCTAAACATGTATTTAGATTTTTGATTAGGGGCCCAGTTTTCAAGTTGGTCCAAATTGGGGTCCAAAATTAAACTTAGTTTGATTTTTTTTTTAACAAAAATTGAATTCTTAGGGTTCTTTGATATGCTGAATCTAAACATGTATTTAGATTTTTGATTTTGGGCCCAGTTTTCAAGTTGGTCCAAACCTGGGTCCAAAATTAAACTTTGTTTGATTTCAACAAAAATTGAATATATGGGGTTCTTTGACATGCTGAATCTAACCATGAATTTAGATTTTTGATTTTGGGCCCCTTATCAACTTTGTCCACATTGAGGTCAAAAGGGTCCAAAATTAAACTTTGTTTGATTTCATCAAAATTGAATTCTTGGGGTTCTTTGATATGCTGAATCTAACCATGTATTTAGATTTTGGATATTGGACCATAATAGGTGAATGTCCAATTTGAAATTTTTAAGTTCTTAGACCACATTCATTCTGTGTCAGAAACCTATGCTGTGTCAAATATTTAATCACAATCCAAATTCAGAGCTGTATCAAGCTTGAATGCTGTGTCCATACTTGCCCCAACTGTTCAGGGTTCGCCTCTGCGGTCGTATCAAGCTGCGCCCTGGAGCATTTTATTTAGATTCATAAACCTTCTTGGATTTTACCAAACTTGGACAGAAGCTTCTTACAATCAAAAGATTGTATCGAAAGGAATATTGTTATTATTTTTTTTCCTCATTTTTGTTGAGCCTACGATTAACAGCAAAAATAGGTGAGACATTGGGTTCCGCGAAACCCTTACAAATTTTTGTAGTTTCCAGACAATAACTTGTGTTAAAGTGTATGAATCTCTCTGAAATTATACCACAAGTTTCCATACTACAAAGGGATGGTTATGATTGACTTTGGGGGGTTATGGCTCAAACCATTTAGGAATTAGGGGCAAAAAAGGGGAAAACAAGGGTTTTTCTGGTTAAAGGACAATTGAGACAATTTAAAAGCAGTGTAAGGGAGGTAATCCAAATCAATTTAAAGAACAAAGTTTGATTACCTCCTTACACTGCTTGTAAATTATGTATTAAGAAATGATGATTGTCTTGAGGTGATTAGCTGTCAATTTATTTTAGCAGTTACTATTAATTAATATTAATTTTAGCCATGACTATGTATGTCGTTTATATTTTAAAACTTTTATGATGTATTTAAATGGGTAATTATGGTTGCAAACTCCATTAAAATTTGAATTGAGATACTGACCATATCTTGAGGGAAGGAATTTTTTTTGGGAATAAGGAAAGGGGAGGTGAAAAATTAGAGGAGGGGGGACAATTTTTCTCATTCCAGATTTCAGAAATTGAAAGAAAATTTCTTCAAATATTTTTTTTGGAGGGTTAAAATTCAACAGCATAGTGTTTTGCACAAAAGCAAAAAATTGAATATAAATTCAAATCATATAACCAATTTGAAGTTCTTTGACTACAGTTATTCTGTGTCAGAAACCTATTATGTGTCAAAAAATTAATTACAATCAAAATTCAGACCTGTATCAAGTGTGAATATTGTGACCATTTTGGCCCCAACTTTTCAGGGTTGGATATCTGCGGTCGTATCCAGCTGCGCTCAGCGAAGCAATTTATTAGAATTGGAGTTATCTTCCTTTGTCCATGATTATAGTTAAATCAACTACAATCATTGCTTTATACAATGCAATGTTTAATTTTGCCTTCCACTGATAAAACACAGATCAAGTTGAATTTGGGTCACTTTAACCATTATTGAGTTATGCCCTTTTATAAATAGAAAAATTGCAAAATTTTTAGTTTCCATTTTGTAACTTAAGTTTGCCCCAACCAAACATTATGAAACCTATACACAATACTCATTACCACAAAACTAAGATCAAGTACAAATATTGTTTCCGTTCTCTCACTTTAGTTTGCCTCAACCAAATGTTATGAAACTTATACACAATGCTTATTACTACATAATACAGATTAAGTACAAATTCGGTGGCATCACTTTTACCATTCTTGAATTATGTCCCTTTATAAACATAAGAATTGCTGAATTTTTCGTTTCCGTTCTCTAACTTTAGTTTGTCTCAACCAAATGTTATAAAACTTGTACACAACCATTCTAGAGTTATGCGTGTTTACAAATAGAAAAATTGCTGAATTTTTTCGTTTCTGTTCTCTACTTAAGTTAGCCTCAACCAAATGTTATGAGACTTACACACAATGCTTATTACCACAAAACTCAGATCAAGTTCAAATTTGGGTAGCTTCACTTTTACCGTTCTTCAGTTGTATCCCTTTATAACTATATGATATGCAAGCCGGGGCATCATCTGTGGACACATGTGGACACAATCCACATTTATTTTCTAATACTATATACAATAGGTCAACTGTATTTGGTGTATGGAAATATTTTACAATGTACATGTCAGTCTGGCAGGTTTTATTTGACCTTGACCTCATTTTCACGGTTCATTGCTCAGTTTGTTTCTTAGATACTATAAGCAATAGGTCAACTATATTTTATGCATAGATTGATTGTAAGGTGTACATGTCTGTTTGGCATGGTTCATCTGACCTTGACCTAATTGTCATGGTTCATTGGTCAATGTTAAATTTTCCTGGTTAAGTTTATTTCTTGGAAACTATAAGCAATAGATCAACTATATTTTGTGTATGGAATGATTGTAAGGTGTACATGTATCCGTTTGGTTTGTCTGACCTTGGGCTCATTTTAAGTTTATGTGATACTTACAGTAAATCTTTATATTTAGGACTATCAACATAAAATCTATGATCAGTAAAGCAGGTGAGATATTTCAGCGTGTGCACTCTTGTTTATACAAATGGTTATAAAATACAAGACAAATGTGTTTCAGAATTTTAATGTCTATAATACTTCTCAATGTAGTTATTATTTATTTTTGTGGGGAAGGGGGTTACATGTATATAAAATTTATAATCCTCTAACAAGAATGATATAACATAACTAAAATATAAATAGAAGTTCATATAATTTTTGGAGAAAAGGATATAACCTACTAAAATCTATTGTACTTGTTTTCTCCAAAAATTGCTGATTATAGATGGAGATTTCTATGCATTGCTTAATAAGTACATTAAGTTTTCATGAATTATATTTTATAGGTCAAATAAAGAAGAAAATAAGCATGCTGCCATTTCACTGGACAGTGAATTACGATTTCAGGGATACAATGTTACAAATGTAACTATCCCTTTTGTGGACACACATCAAAATGTATACATCTTTACTGGTATCATAGCAGCTGTGTTCCTGTTTGGTCTTCTTAGGGCTCTTATGTTCTTCAAAGTAGCTGTTGATTCTTCTATGAACATGCACAACAAGATGTTTAACAGTTTGCTTCGTTCTCCAATCAGCTTCTTTGACACAAATCCAGTTGGTATGTTCTTCGAATTTATTCACCAACTGCCAATTATATATTTGATTACACTTATCCAATCTAACTCTTGTTATCATAATTTTCAGCAAAGAATATGGCCATTTCTTGGTAATGCAAATTTTTTGATAATATAAAGTAAGATGCGATGAATTATCACTGTAAGTGCAATCATTTCTGATGTGGATTTTTATACGACCGCAAAAATTTTTGTGGTCGTATATTGGTATGACGTTAGCGTCGTCATCGTCATCGTCGTCCAAAGACGCATTGGTTTTCGCACTCTAACTTTAGTTTAAGTGAATGGATCTCTATGAAATTTTACCATAAGGTTCAATATCACAAAAGGAAGGTTGGGATTGATTTTGGGGTTATGGTACCAACAGTTAAGGAATTAGGGCCAAAATAAGCATTTTTGTAACTTCCAGATATAACTTGTGTGTTAGTGTATGGATCTCTCTGTCATTGTACCACAAGGTTCCATATCACAAAGGGAATGCTGGGATTGATTTTTGGGGTAATTGCCTCAAAATTTTAGGAATTAGGGGCCAAAAGGGCAAAAACAAGCATTTTTCTAGTTTCAGGACAATAACTTGTGTGTAAGTGTATGGATCTTTTGAAATTGTACTACAAGGTTCCATATCACAAAGGAAAGCTGGAATTGAGTTTGGGGTAATTGCCTGAAACGTTTAGGAATTAGGGGCCAAAAGGGCCAAAAATAAGCATTTTTCTAGTTTCCAGACAATAACTTGTGTTCAAGTGTATGGATCTCTGAAATTGTACTGCAAGGTACCATACCTCAAAGGGAAGGCTGGGATTGAGTTTGGGGTGATGAATCATAAGGGGTTCAAAAATTGGGGGATTTTTTTCTTTTTTTCCTTTTTTTCTTTAAAATTTTCCATTTTAAGTTGGTTATTTCTGATTTATATTTAAAAGCAAATAATAATGATATGGCAGGAGATACACACCAAACAGGATGTGTAAATTATTATATAATAAGTATTGTGCAATAGCAAGAAATTTTCAATTGCACAGTATTGCACAATAGCAAGAAATCTTCAGTTGCACAGTATTGCGCAATAGCAAGAAATATCCAATAGCACAATATTGCGCAATAGCAAGAAATTGTCAATTGTACAGTATTGCGCAATAGCAAGAAATATTCAATTGCACAGTATTGCCCAATTGCAAGAATATTCAATTGCACAGTATTGTGCAAAAGAAGATACTTTGTATAAATTGCTTATTTCTTGACCAATTTCAATGGGGTTTTATTCTTGAACTCTTGGGGTTCTTTAATATGCTGAATCTAATCGTATTAAGTTTTTGGATTTTGGGCCCGTTTTTAAATTGGTCCACATTGAGGTCCAAAGGGTCCAAAATTAAACTTTGTTTGATTTCATCAAAATTGAATTATTGGGGTTCTTTGATATGCGAATCTAACCGTGTATTTAGATTCTTAATTTTGGTCCCGTTTTCAAATTGGTCTACATTAAGGTCCAAAGGGTCCAAAATTAAACTTAGTTTGATTTTAACAAAATTGAATTCTTAGGGTTCTTTGATATGCTGAATCTAAACATGTATTTAGATTTTTGATTTTGGGCCCAGTTTTCAAGTTGGTCCAAATCAGGGTCCAAAATTAAACTTTGTTTGATTTCAACAAAATTGAATATATGGGGTTCTTTTATATGCTGAATCTAACCATGTATTTAGATTTTTGATTTTTGGGCCCGTTATCAATTTTGTCCGCATTGAGGTCAAAAGGGTCCAAAATTAAACTTTTGTTTGATTTCATCAAAAATTGAATTATTGGGGTTCTTTGATATGCTGAATCTAACTGTGTATTTAGATTCTTAATTTTTGGTCCAGTTTTCAAATTGGTCTACATTAAGGTCCAAAGGGTCCAAAATTAAACTTAGTTTGATTTTAACAAAATTGAATTCTTAGGGTTCTTTGATATGCTGAATCTAAACATGTATTTAGATTTTTATACGACCGCAAAAATTTTTGTGGTCGTATATTGGTATGACGTTAGCGTCGCCGTTGTCAGTCCGAAGACACATTGGTTTTCGCACTCTAACTTTAGTTTAAGTAAATGGATCTCTAGGAAATTTTACCATAAGGTTCAATACCACAAAAGGAAGGTTGGGATTGATTTTGGGGTTATGGTACCAACAGTTAAGGAATTAGGGGCCAAAAGGGCCAAAATAAGCATTTTGTAACTTCCAGACAATAACTTGTGTGTAAGTGTATGGATCTCTCTGACATTGTACCACAAGGTTCCATATCACAAAGGAATGCTGGGATTGATTTTGGGGTAATTGCCTCAAAATTTTAGGAATTAGGGGCCAAAAAGGCAAAAATAAGCATTTTCTAGTTTCAGGACAATAACTTGTGTGTAAGTGTATGGATCTTTCTGAAATTGTACTACAAGGTTCCATATCACAAAGGGAAAGCTGGAATTGAGTTTGGGGTAATTGCCTAAACGTTTAGGAATTAGGGGCCAAAAGGGGCCAAAATAAGCATTTTCTAGTTTCCAGACAATAACTTGTGTTTAAGTGTATGGATCTCTCTGAAATTGTACTGCAAGGTACCATACCTCATTGAAGGCTGGGATTGAGTTTGGGGTGATGAATCATAAGGGGTTCAAAAATTGGGGGATTTTTTTCCCTTTTTCTTCCTTTTTTCCTTTTTTTTTTCTTTAAAATTTTCCATTTTAAGTTGGTTATTTCTGATTTATATTTAAAAGCAAATAATAATGATATGGCAGGAGATACACACCAAACAGGATGTGTAAATTATTATATAATAAGTATTGTGCAATAGCAAGAAATTTTCAATTGCACAGTATTGCTGCAATAGCAAGAAATCTTCAATTGCACAGTATTGCGCAATAGCAAGAAATATCCAATAGCACAATATTGCACAATAGGAAGAAATTGTCAATTGTACAGTATTGCACAATAGCAAGAAATATTCAATTGCACAGTATTGCGCAATTGCAAGAAATATTTAATTGCACAGTATTGTGCAAAAGAAGATACTTTGTATAAATTGCTTATTTCTTGACCAATTTCAATGGGGTTTTATTCTTGAATTCTTGGGGTTCTTTAATATACTGAATCTAACCGTGTATTAAGTTTTTGGATTTTGGGCCCCGTTTTTAAATTGGTCCACATTGAGGTCCAAAGGGTCCAAAATTAAACTTTGTTTGATTTCATCAAAAATTGAATTATTGGGGTTCTTTGATATGCCGAATCTAACCGTGTATTTAGATTCTTAATTTTGGTCCCGCTTTCAAATTGGTCTACATTAAGGTCCAATGGGTCCAAAATTAAACTTAGTTTGATTTTAACAAAATTGAATTCTTAGGGTTCTCTGATATGCTGAATCTAATCATGTATTTAGATTTTGATTATGGGCCCAGTTTTCAAGTTGGTCCAAATTGGGGTCCAAAATTAAACTTTGTTTGATTTCAACAAAATTGAATATATGGGGTTCTTTGATATGCTGAATCTAACCATGTATTTAGATTCTTAATTTTTGGTCCTGTTTTCAAATTGGTCTACATTAAGGTCCAAAGGGTCCAAAATTAAACTTAATTTGATTTTAACAAAATTGAATTCTTAGGGTTCTTTGATATGCTGAATCTAAACATGTCTTTAAATTTTTGATTATGGGCCCAGTTTTCAAGTTGGTCCAAATCGGGTCCAAAATTAAACTTTGTTTGATTTCAACAAAATTGAATATATTGGGTTCTTTGATATGCTGAATCTAACCATGTATTTAGATTTTTGATTTTGGGCCCCATTATCAACTTTGTCCACATTGAGGTCAAAAGGGTCCAAAATTAAACTTTGTTTGATTTCAACAAAAATTGAATATATGGGGTTCTTTGATATGCTGAATCTAACCATGTATTTAGATTCTTAATTTTTGGTCCTGTTTTCAAATTGGTCTACATTAAGGTCCAAAGGGTCCAAAATTAAACTTAATTTGATTTTAACAAAAATTGAATTCTTAGGGTTCTTTGATATGCTGAGTCTAAACATGTCTTTAAATTTTTGATTATGGGCCCAGTTTTCAAGTTGGTCCAAATCGGGGTCCAAAATTAAACTTTGTTTGATTTCAACAAAAATTGAATATATGGGGTTCTTTGATATGCTGAATCTAACCATGTATTTAGATTTTTGATTTTGGGCCCCGTTATCAACTTTTTCCACATTGAGGTCAAAAGGGTCCAAAATTAAACTTTGTTTGATTTCATCAAAATTGAACTCTTAGGGTTCTTTGATATGCTGAATCTAACCATGTATTTAGATTTTGGATATTGGACCATAATAGGTGAATGTCCAATTTAAAATTTTAAGTTCTTAGACCACATTCATTCTGTGTCAGAAACCTATGCTGTGTCAAATAGTCAATCACAATCCAAATTCAGAGCTGTATCAAGCTTGAATGTTGTGTCCATACTTGCCCCAACTGTTCAGGGTTCGACCTCTGCGGTCGTATCAAGCTGCGCCTCATGGAGCATTTTATTGATTATGGGCCCAGTTTTCAAGTTGGTCCAAATCGGGGTCCAAAATTAAACTTTGTTTGATTTCAACAAAATTGAATATATGGGTTTCTTTGATATGCTGAATCTAACCATGTATTTTGATTTTTGGGCCCTGTTATCAACTTTGTCCACATTGAGGTCAAAAGGGTCCAAAATTAAACTTTGTTTGATTTCATCAAAATTGAACTCTTGGGGTTCTTTGATATGCTGAATCTAACCATGTATTTAGATTTTGGATATTGGACCATAATAATAATGTCCTATTTAAAATTTTAAGTTCTTAGACCACATTCATTCTGTGTCAGAAACCTATGCTGTGTCAAATATTTAATCACAATCCAAATTCAGAGTTGTATCAAGCTTGAATGTTGTGTCCATACTTGCCCCAACTATTCAAGGTTCGACCTCTGCGGTCGTATCAAGCTGCGCCCTGGAGCATTTTATTGAAGTGCGATGAATTTTCATTATCGCTTAATATGATTATTCGACATACAACAACTGAAAATAGTTTTAAATGACTTTAATATTGATGATATTTACAATTGAAATGCAAGCTAATCGTAGAAGATTACTTGAATATACACAGGTATAACCACGTTCATAACATGAATATTCAAATATTGTTGGTGAGTTTGCTATTAGCTTGTCATGGATCCGAAAATTTACTGGAGCAGAACGTCCATGAATATAACGCTTTACTACGACTTAATTTTCTTTGAAAAGTTTTATAACTCGCTTAAAAAGCTTTGAACATTTGTCACGCCGTGTCATAGATATTTCTACCGTATTGATAGGCTTTTGCACAACGAACAGTACAAGAATGTACAACGAACGGTACTAAAGAAAGAAAACAAACTACAAAGAGAATGAATCGTACAGTGTCAAAAATTTGAGGTCAGTTTTTCAAGTAAATGTCTTCAAATAAAATTAAAACAACGGGTTTCTCATTCGTACTATGTATTTTAACAACAAAGCACAAAATACACGGTCGCATTTAGTGAAAGAGCCAAACAACTATGCTCTATTTGTAGTTTAATAAAGTTTGAGTTACACATAGTGTTTGTTTTGCGATGTTTACAAGTAATTCACAGATCTGTCTACTTAAAATAGTCACATGGTGTTCATGTAATATAAATGATATACAATGCTGCCAGGAGCAGTAAACTTTGTTTTCATAAACATTGAATACTTAACTGAACAGTTAATCAATTAGTCTTTGGTGTAAATATAAGAACGGTATATCTAGTAACATTGCTTCGCGATGTAGTGATTTACGTCCGGAATCAACTGTACGGCGGTTATACCCTGTGGTATAGAACCATTTAAACATGTAACAATAAACTGTTTTCAACATTTCTTTGTATTCTCACAATTGCGTATTGGCTTATTTGTAACACCGACTTATAAGAGATTCAAGCATATTCAAGGTGACTCGACTGTTGCTCGAACTTTCTTTACTGTATAAGATTTATACACAATGGCATGATAAATATCAATTATCCAGTCATCTAAGTGTCAATTGTTTGTGCAAGATGAAAACGTTTCCACTCATTCGATCGTGAAATGAAGATCGTTTTGTGAATGCTCTTTGTTATCTCAAATGCATCCATTAGAGCTATTTTCCTAACGCTTGTAGTTTAAAGGTTTGGTTGGCTTGCTTGCTTTGTTTGTATAAACGTTTGCTCAATCTTAATTACAATGCGTAGGCAACATTTACACAAGGCTAACCACACCTTTCAGCTACTAGCATTTGGAAATTAGCTCTAATGACATTTAATTTATTAGTATGCGATGTAGATTTAGACCGAAACAGAAACTTTGCTTTTCCAGTGACATGGATTGCTTAACTGTCCAAGATATATGTATTGACGTGTCATAGGAAAGAATAAATTTTATCCTATATATATCAGGACAAATTATTTGAGAAAATAGAATTGACTATATAAGCAATAAATACCATGTTTAAGGAATTTATTGATATATTACCTCAGACTTTCACTCACTAAGTATGCATATATAATCAATCCTTCTGACTTCATGAAGTTTGTTAGAGATTCCGTTGAATTAAGACTTTATATAATGAAAATTAATTAATTTCCTTCTGTGAAAATGCATCGCATATACAATAGAAATGAATCGATAACGAAAACAGCATGGTGAAATTTGATTCAATATCAACAAGCTGAATAACAAAACCTGTTTTAAGTTAAACAACATTAATAATTATGTTAAAAGGTACATTTATCTGCAAATGAAACTTAACTGCTACTTTTAAATCTCTTGCACGCTCTGTTCATGAACTTTTCTTAATATTTATCTATTTGTGTATCAATTTTGCACCTGGATGGCTGTAGGCGCGATGAAAACCCGTCCGCATCTCATACCTATATCATGAATTTATAAAAACAGTATACATTATATATTATTTCTTATTTTATTAAAAAATCTTGAATTTTTTGTCTGTTTATTTATCATTCTACATTAGAAATTCATCACGGATACAGTAAAAATGACATTTTAGGATTCGAACATTACATACACTGTATTTTGTAGGTCGAATATTAAATAGATTTTCTAAAGATACAGGGCACATGGATGACCTTCTTCCAATAACACTGTTTGACTTTATACAGGCAAGTAATAATAAATCTCATAGATGATCTCATCAGTACAAAGGATTTTTAAACAGATTTTCGATGGAAATATCGGTTATTAAAATGGTGATGTACAGCGGCTGGGCGGCTGCCAAACAGTGTCAGCACAATAACATGAAAACGCTTTAACAAATTTTTCTCAAATTTAAATATGTTGTTTCCTCGGACTTCATGAAGGTCTAGTTCAATTTTCAAGATATTAGTATATCTCCTTTGTGAGTAATTGCCATTTTTAATATCCAAAAGTGGAATTTTTAAATATTTTACTCTTGTTATCTTTTTATGACTAAGCATAATGTCTTATCTCACAATAAAATTGGAGTGACAGATTTATTTGAAAATTATCTATTTTTCTAAGTGGTAATGATTATAAGCTATATTATTAGACATTTTGAAGTTAATTACATTATTAATTATTAATTAGATCTGGGTTATATCTTAGCATGTAATGTCATAGGAGTGACAGATTTATTTGAAAATTTTCTGTTTCCTGATAAGATCTGTAGGACTGTATATATAAAGTTTGAAATTTACTAGTAGGACTGTATAAATGAAATTTGAAATTTACTGTTCATTATTAGACATTTTGTAGATAATTAAGTCTCCCTAAACCATATATATTCTTACCCCAACCCCCTTTCAGTTTGAGAATGTGCTTTTATCTTGTAAACGGTTGAGATCCCCACCCCTAAACCATATATATTCTTGTATGGGACAATAAAACAAATCAAATGAAATATTTGGGGAGTCCCCGGTTCACCTCTACCCCTACTTTTGAAAACTTGTAAACGGTCAAGATCCCAACCCTGAAACCATATATATTTGTATGTGACAACAAAACAAATCAAATGAAATAAAAGGTGAGTCCCTGGGGTCACCCCCACCCTCCTGTTTGAGAACTTGTAAACGGTCGAGATCCCCACCCCTAAACCATATATATTCTTGTATGGGACAATAACACAAATCAAATGAAATATAGGGGAAGTCCATGGGGGTCACCCCACGCCCTTCTTTTGGTAACTTGAAAGCAGGCGAGATCCCCACCCTTAACCATATATATTCTTGAATGGGAAAATAAAACAAATCAAATGAAATTGAGGGGAGTCCTCTGGTGTCACCCCACCCCTCCTGTTTGAGAACTTGTAAACGGTCAAGATCCCTTTCAGTTTGAGAATGTGATTTTATCTTGTAAACGGTTGAGATCCCACCCTAAACCATATATATTCTTGTATGGGACAATAAAACAAATCAAATCAAATATTTGAGGAGTCCCCGGTTCACCTCTACCCCTACTTTTGAAAACTTGTAAACGGTCAAGATCCCAACCCTGAAACCATATATATTTGTATGTGACAACAAAACAAATCAAATGAAATAAAATGTGAGTCCCCTGGGGTCACCCTCCCTCCTGTTTGAGAACTTGTAAAGTCGAGATCCCCACCCCTAGACCATATATATTCTTGTATGGGACAATAACACAAATCAAATGAAATATAGGGAAGTCCATGGGGTCACCCCACGCCTTCTTTTGGTAACTTGAAAGCAGGCGAGATCCCCACCCTTAACCATATATATTCTTGAATGGGAAAATAAAACAAATCAAATGAAATTGAGGGGAGTCCTCTGGTGTCACCCCACCCCTCCTGTTTGAGAACTTGTAAACGGTCGAGATCCCCACTCCTAAACCATGTATATTCTTGTATGCAATAAAACAAATCAAATGAAATATAGGGGAAATCCATGGGGTCACCTCCACCCCCCTTCTTTTTGATAACTTGTAAACGGTCTAGATCCCCACCCCTAAACCATATATATTCTTGAATGGGACAATAAAACAAATCAAATGAAATTAAGGGGAAATCCCCTGGGGTAACCCCACCCCTTCTTTTTGAAAACTTGTAAACGGTCAAGATCCCCATGCGAAACCATATATATTCTTTTATGGGACCATAAAACAAATCAAATGAAATATGAGTCCCTGGGGTCACCCCCACCCCTTCCTGTTTAAGAACTTGTAAACGGTCAAGATCCCTACCCCTAAACCATATATATTCTTGTACAGGACAAAAAAACAAATCATATGAAATAAAGGGAGAGTCCCTGGGATCACACCTCCCCCACCCAAGACCCACCCCCACCCCTCCCTTTTTGAGAACTTGTAAACGGTCGAGATCTCCACCCCTAAACCATATAAGTTCCTGTTCGTAATTTCAAGAAGATTTGAATGACGACAGGGTCAATCCATAGGCGCCACTTATGCATATCATAAACCAATTTGTACTGCACATTGCCCAATGTCAAGCGACAATGGGAATGACAAATTATTGGAGCTTTGTTCGAGACTTCGTAACAGCATTCTGTTACAATTATTTCTTGTTACTGATAAGTTTTATAGATTTTGAAATGACATTGTGTTAATGATAAATAAAATTTTGGATTTTTTCTTCTTTTCTTTGGTAAATTGTTTGTAGAATTTTGTGGCAAGTTTGTTTGTTATTCTGTAAAACTAATTTTCAGAATTATATATATATTTTTGTGATGAAGTAAATTTCATTAAAAACTAAGCTTATATTGTCTATTAATAAACATACATTTTGATTTCTGATTTTGGGCCCAGTTTTCAAGTTGGTCCAAATTGGGGTCCAAAATTAAACTGTGTTTGATTTCAACATAAATTGAATATATATATAGGGTTCTTTGAAATGCTTAATCTAAACCTGTATTTCTTTTCATTATTAATAAGATTATACCAGATTGAGGTCCAAAGGTCCTAAATTACACTTTTGATTAATTTCATCAAAATTGAATTCTTTGGTTCTTTGATATGCTGATTCTAGCAATGTTTGAGTGTTAAATCATATCTAATTTTAAAGAACTTAGTCATCACTGGTTGTTGTTATTATATTATTGATTATAATTTGAAAATTGCATCATATCTTATTTTAGAGAACTATTTATCCAGTTTGAGTTATTTCCCTTTGCACAGAAAATATTATGGATAAAATTAACCTGTGTTTCATTTCAACATAAATTAAAAATATATAGGGTTCTTTCAAATGCTGAATCTAAAGCTGTATTTAAATATTAGATTTTGGGCCCAGTTTTCAAGTTGGTCCAAATCAGGGTCCAAAATTAAACACTATTTGATTCAACAAAAATTATTTATGGGGTTCTTTGAAATGCTGAATCTAACCATGTATTGAGAGATTTTGGATTGTAGGCTCCTTTATCAAATTGGTCCACATTGAGGTCCAAAGGGTCTTAAATTAAACTTTGTCTGATTTCATCAAAATTTAATTCTTGGGGTTCTTTGATATGCTGATTCTAATATGTACTTAGATTTTGGATATTGGACCATAATAGGTATTTAAATGTCCAATTTCAAGTATTTCAGTTCTTAAACCACATTCATTTTGTGTCACAAACCCTATGCTGTGTCAAATATTCAATCACAATCCAAATTCAGAGCTGTTTCAAGCTTAAATGTAGTGTCCATACTTGCCCAACTGTTCAGGGTTCGACCTCTGCAGGAAAATCTGTTTTGTTGTCACTCTAACAGCCTCTTGTTTTGCCTTTCCCAGTATTTAGATGCTAATGAAATTCATTCCATCCATAGCACTGTCAACCTTTACAAAATAATATGGGCACAACACATATTCCTGGAAAAACTTTTTCAGGTATGCTCAAGACTAAAAGTCTACAAGTAAAAAATATAAAATGTTAGAGAGCATAGAACCAAAAGGGCCTCAACAGGGCAGCCAAAACCTCATATGGTCAGTTTTGTCTGAGAAAGATGCAACCTTAGTTAAATTAAATAAGATTGTATGATACTGATTTCCAAGCAGCCTTGCCTGAGGGAGTTGCAACCTTGGTTTAGTACAATTTTATGATTCCTGAACTGAAAACTTACCGTTAACAAATCTTGCCAGCATGGAATCACTGGCTATATTTCCTTTGGGCACTTGCAGTCCACCAGCAGCAGTACCAATATGCCAGTTCCGGGATACAGTAGTTAGTTGAATCTGTCATGTGACTGCCATCACCACATGACCAAAATGTAGGAATCGTCACTTCCAACACATGTTGAGCGAACGGGTGAAAAAGTTTGATCTGCACAAAATATTTGGGAATTTAAAATCCAATAAGTTGGTCACCCTCCTTCAGTCATACGGGAATTAAGATTACGGAACAGAAATTATTTCTAGACTTCCCTGCAGAATGATGATTCTGAAAGTGCTAGAAACTTTAAAAGTGCAGGAATACAGGCGTGCCTTCTATCTGGTAAATGACGTCTTTTCCGGTGAAAGACATGATTTGAGAAATAGCCTGTTCAGTGGTAGTAAAATATGTATGATACCAATTACCTTGCACTGGACATGTATATTGAACAACAAATCCACAATCCATATTTGATCATTTTGCCTTCTTTTTGCATACATAATATTCACAAAATTTTAACCTACATAGAATATTACTTTTGTATGCTGGAGACCATGAAAAATCAAATTTAGAGACACAACCATGAAAATTAATGTTTCTACAGTGAACAAATAATATGGTAGTGTTTGTAAATCACAACTTCATTTGTGCTTACTCTGTATATATTGATATATTTTTTGTAGTGTTTTCTCCTAATTATTGGTATAGTAGTTGTTGTTGGAATAGTGCTTCCATGGGTATTTCTACCACTCTTACCAATAGGAATACTGTTTGTCGTTGTGAGAAGATATTATATTATGACATCTCGACACATTAAAAGATTAGAGGGAACAAGTAAGTGATTAGTAAATTGTTTATGAATGTTTATGCAATTAATCAGGGAGTTACCAAAAATAATATTAATTACCCGGTAAGAGAAAATAGTGGTTTCAAAGAATCTTGTATTTTATTCCATAATGCATAAGATTTTAATTGATCTTTATATCTTTAAATTTGGATCTTATAAAGAAATAAACACCGATCATCAAGTATTACAATTGAAGTGCCTTCTGACAACCTTTCTTTCCCCATTTTAAATTTGTTGAAAACTCATTTTGTAAGTAAAGCTAGAATGTGTCATTAAATTATGAAAAAATAATCAAATAAACATGAACATTAAACCTGAATGTCTTGCTTTAAAAAAAAAAAAAGTCTTAACCATTGCCCCTAAACTATAGATATTATTATTCCTCTTGACAATTTGCATATAATAACCTCCTTATAATATACTTCAGGAGACTTTATAATTGTAAAAAGAGTATAATAGTACATTGAAAATTATATTTTCCAGCAAGAAGCCCAGTATTTTCCCATCTAAGTGCTTCCTTACAAGGATTACATACAATTAGAGCCTTTGGAGTACAAGATAAGTTTCGGGAGGAATTTGACAACCACCAGAACCTGCACACAGAAGCCTGGTTCCTATTTCTGGCTACCAGTAGATGGTTAGCAGTACGACTTGATTGGATGTGTGCTGTATTTGTTACAATAGTGGCATTCTTATGTGTTGTTTTAGCTGATTGTAAGTTAAATATTCTTAAAGTTTGATAAAATTTTAGTATGAAATGACATAAAGAGATGAAAAGTGTTTGTAACTTTCACAGACTGCCTCAAAGGATGTCAGAAAAATGAGAATCTTCGTGATTTACTTCCAATCGAAAAATGTGATCATCTTTCAATGGGAACATGTCTTTACTTATTTGTTAGGACTCATAAGTATAATCTTGTGTCTAACAGTAAATCCCAGCTGCTTATCAAAAGTTTTGATATCAAGTAGTATAATATCATGCCTTCAACATCCAGATGAAAGGTGAATTTCTTATTTAAACCTGTTAAACTCAATTTGAGATTAAAATTTTGTCTCTGATTCATTTTTCATACAGTCTAAGTATAGTTTATTTTTATTTACCTCAAGAATAATATTGTCCTGAATATGCATAAAATATTTGCCATTTGAAATTAAGAAAACAATAATCAATCAATCCTACAAGAATTAACCAATTCAGAAATGATGTTGCATTATGGGAAAATTTTCTCAATACCAATTTTTTTCAGCTCTGGATGCAGGAAGAGTAGGACTTACTCTAACCTATGCTATGACATTGATGGGAATGTTCCAGTGGGCAGTCAGACAAAGTGCTGAAGTAGAAAATCAGGTTTGTTGTTAGATAGTTATTTAGTATTAATGTTTATACATAAAACAATGTAGTCAAAATATTCTTGTCTCAAAAATGTTGATCACTCATTCTTGATGTTTCATGAATATACACTAAATGAGAAATTTTCTTATTATGCTTTTATTATGCTATTTATAAATAATTAATTTTTACAAGGTATGAATGTCTGTGGTATTTAATAAAGTATCCAAATTTACAAATTAAGTCGTGAAAAATGAAATGAAAAATTATGGAAATTGAAGTAGAAATATGAATTTGTATATTCTCATCTTCGATGTTATATTTATTTATTTGTTTGCAGATGATATCAGTTGAGAGAGTGATGCAATATTCCAAACTACCCAGTGAAGCAGAACTAACTTCAGACAAGGACCACAAACCTCCACCAGACTGGCCTGTCAATGGCAAGATAACTGGTGAAAAGGTCTGCTTGAGATATTCTGATACAGGTCCAATGGTCCTAAAGTACTTAAAGTTTTGTATAGATAGCAAAGAAAAGGTAGGTGCAATATTTGTAAAATTAGAAATCAATAGGAATATTTGTTGGCCTGAATTTTAGGTTTTGTATAAGACATTGATAAATAACATGATTAATGCAGTAATCTTACTTTATCAATAATTTTATAATTGACAGTTGTTTTGTCTGAAATTATTCCATGGAAAATTGGAAGTTGGTTAAGAAAATTCAAAGGATTGAAATGCTACATAAATTTCTGTGAATAAATCATGAAAATCTATTTTATTATTTTTTTTTGGTAGTTGTTTGGGAATTATTTTTTCACAAGCACAGTTTGAGAATTGATTTGTTTAAACATAATCATACAGAAACACCATGAGTTAAGAAAAAATAAAAAAATCAGTGCCAGAAGTATGTAGTGTTACCAGCTATATTTTGATGAAGGCAGAACTATATATTATCCCCCTATAATTATAATGACCATATGATCATATATGCAAGTCATAAAAATTGATGTAATTTGATTGCAGATTGGAATTGTGGGTAGAACTGGTGCTGGTAAGAGTTCATTAATTGCTCTGTTATTTAGAATGATAGAACCAGAAGGAAAAGTGATGATAGATGATGTTAATATTGTCAACATAGGTTTACATGAACTCAGGAACAAGATCTCTATTATACCACAGGTATGTTTACTATTTTTATGCCCCTGCCGTAGCAGATTGGGGCATTAAGTGTTATCCTTGTATGTTCTGAACATCTCCAAATTTGGTTTCTATTCTCTAACTTTAGTTTGCCTATGTTAACAAATGTTATAAAACTTATACACAATGCTTATTACCACAAAACACAGATCAAGTTCTAAATTTGGTGGCGTTACTTTGACTGTTCTTGAGTTATGCCCCTTTATAAATGGAAAAATTGCTAAATCTGTAGTTTTCATGTTCTCTTACTTTAGTTTGCATCGACCAAATGTTATGAAACTGATACACAATGCTTATAATCACAAAACGGTCTTAACTACGTGAATCCTGCATCTGCATTTGGAAGTTGACTCATGCATATTTACAAGGGGGCATCTGTGGCCCATAGACACATTCTCCATTTATTTTCAATTTATTTTGCTGATTCTTTTCTTGACACCTTTTTTTTTTACTTCCCACCAATTTTTTTGGCAACCTTGATTGCTAAATTTTGACTCTTTATTGGTTTAAATTCGACTTTATATGGTATTTGCATGATAATTTTTATCCACTCAAAACCATTACATTGCAAATTTAGAATACTAAAGTCTAGAATGCAAAGACTGAAGAAGTATTTCCAATTTTCTTCATATTTGAATTGATTTTTTTATACCAATTTCTGTGTGGATATGATATTACTTTCTTCAGGTAAACCTGAAATTAAAGATGAAAGCCAAATAAAACAGACTCTGCCAGATAGAGTTGCAAACTTAGTTTTAATACAAATACATGATTTTTGAATTTAAAATTTTAAGACAAAATTTACCAAATTAGAAGGTCAAAAACAAAACAAATAGGGCTTACATGACATTCAAAACTGCCAACCTTCTATTTTCATTGCAATAAAAAAAAGAAGAAGACATGTTTTATATAAAGTTGAGTATTTTGACTTTGCTGGGTTCCTGTCTCAATGACATTTTCTCTGCACCTCATATTGTTCATATGTTTTTTTTAGAACATTTATTATTTGAATTATTTCTACTATAGAAATTTGATTTACACTTTTTTTACAGGATCCTGTCCTTTTCACTGGTTCATTGAGAAAAAATTTAGATCCATTTGGTGAACACACAGATTCATCATTATGGAGTGCCCTGGAGGAGGTATGTGTAATAGCATTGTCATTAATGTTGATGATTAAGCTTGAAATCACCATCCCAATGCTGCTTTCATCATAGAATCTTTTTCTTCACCCTTAGAAAAGAAAAGACGTATACTGATAAAGGTTGTAAATATGTGCTAAAATTCTAAAAACTGAAAAAAAACATTTTGGTTTATGCTTTTTATGAAAAAAAGTGGAAAGAAACTATCAAAATTTCAAGAAAATAATCTTGGGAAAACTTTGTAAGCATGAAAAAGTATTTATATAATGCTTATTTTTTCATCAACATCTGTTTGCTTTGATTTGAAAAAGGTACAGCTAAAACCAGCCATTGAAGAACTTCCTAGCCAGTTAGAAACAGAGGTTTCTGAAGGAGGGATAAACTTTAGTGTGGGACAACGACAATTGATCTGTTTAGCCAGAGCTATTCTACGTAGAAATAAGATATTGATGATTGATGAGGCCACAGCTAATGTCGACCCAAGGTATTGTAGCTCTATATATACAGAGGAGATTTTATTCTGTAAAAAATGAAAACAACACTTCAAAAATATCATGTATCCGAAGTGCTTTTCTGGATTTACCTTCATCAGGAATACTTAAAGCCGAAGATTTGAAAGCCAAGGATGTATAAGAACGGAAACAGTTGCAGAGCTATATGACCAAAAGGACATAAAAAATAGCCAAATCAATCCTGGTCAACTTTGCCTGAGGGAGTTGAAACCTTAGTTTCTGTATATTTTCTTAGTTTATAAACAGACAATTTATATTCACAAAAGTATGACATGTCTTCTGCCTTCTAAAATATTAAGATTAAATAAGCGATAAGCATCAGTGCCACCCCATACATATGTCTATCATTAAGACAGTTAATGCAGGCAAGACAAAGCAATGCCTTTATTAGATATTTTTCAATATAACCATCAGTGCCACCCCATACATATGTCTATCATTAAGACATTCAATGCAGGCAAGACAAAGCAATGCCTTTATTAGATATTTTTCAATATAACCATCAGTGCCACCCCATACATATGTCTGTCATTAAGACATTCAATGCAGGCTAGACCAAGCAATGCCTTTATTAGGTATTATTTAAATTTTTCAGAACTGATGCATTGATACAGAATACAATTCGGGAGAAGTTTAGATATTGTACTGTGTTAACCATAGCTCACAGACTAAATACAATAATGGATTCTGACAGAGTTCTAGTAAGTACACTTTTTAGACCATTTCAAAGTACAATATAAAGACGAGAATTTTGTGCAAAAATCTGGGACTATTATACTAAAGAGACTGGAAACTGATCGATCTGCTGAGATTTCATTGTCCCGATAGCAGATTTTTGATTTTTTGTTTTGATTGACAGCTTATCGTGTCACGTGGTTAATTGGCCTTTGATACATGTATACAATAGATTTCAGCGAACAAGTCAGCATATAGAATACCGTTAAAATTGGTGGATTTGAAATTAAGAAAAATAATTAAATGCAAAAAATTAAAAATATATGAATAATAAAACTATTTTAACAAATTAAATACATTTACTTGATATAAATGTTTTTACATGGATAAACTAATGCTGATTCAAACTGGGACTATTAAACTAAGTTCTTCTTTATTTTAACTTAATCGTCGAAGTAGTTTTGAAAGATAAATATTTTTCTTATTGTTTACGAAAAATTATTAATAAGTAGTCAATATATTAGTGTTGAAAATAAAACAAATATAGTCGAAATCCCAGCGCTTTTCTTGACCACTAAGAAAACAACGTGTCGAAGGTTAACAGATCATAAATAATCCTAATAAAAACAATAAGTGTTCAATAAAAACAATGTTGGCAATTTCAGTTCATATTTAATTCCTATAACAAAAGTTACCTGGGTCTCATAAAAATATAGCCACATTGTTTTGAACTTTTCTAAACTTCGTGTTTATACCTAAATTTCAATATGGCAGCAATGGCTGTGAAAGGGCCTACTTTTGTAGTTCTGATTGTGGAACCTATTGTACATATTTTCACGAAGTCATATGCTTATGCCACCTGAAGACCATTACTAAGCAAAAAAAAACCCTGATTTTAATACAAATATTGCACACATTAATATAGGAGTAAGCAATTTTATAGGAGCAGTATAATTTATTTAAGCCCTGCTTCTGGTTTCTGGTTGTAATGAGAAGGAGATTTATATTCCACTTTTCATTTTAAAAAGTGACAATAAAAATAGGCCAATCCAACCTATAACCTATAAATATAATTTTACAACAAACTGAACTCATGTATCTCTTTTCAATCAACAGTTTTAAGAAATTTTATGAATCATACTTTTTTTCACAGCGTCCCCACGCTATTATCATCCTGAAAAAATTCAACCTTTAGATGTCATTTTTATGCCCCCGCTGTAGTGGAGGGGGCATTAAGTTTTACCCTTGTCCGTCTGTACGTCCCTACGTCCCAAAATTGGTTTCCGTTCTCTAACTTCAGTTTGTCTCAACCAAATGTTGTGAAACTTATACACAATGCTAATTACCACAAAACACAGATCAAGTTTGAATTTTGGTGGTGTCACTTTAACCGTTCTAGAGTTATGCCCCTTTATAAATGGAAAAATTGCAAAATTTTTAGTTTCTATTCTCTAACTTGAAGTTTGCCTCAACCAAATGTTATGAAACTTATACACAATGCTTATTACCACCAAATACAGATCAGGTAAGAATTTTGGTAGGGTCAATCTAACCATTCTAGAGTTATGCCCTTTATAAATGAAAAATTACAAAATTTTTAGTTTCCGTTCTCTAACTTAAGTATGCCTCAACCAGATGTTATGAAACTTATACACAATGCTTATTACCACGAAATACAGATAAGTTTGAATTTTGGTAGCGTCACTCTAACCGTTCTAGAGTTATGCCCATTTATAAATAAAAATTGAAAATTTTTAGTTGCAAAATTTTGAAACTTAGTTTCCACGTTCAAGTTTGTAACTTAAGTTTGCCCCAACCAAACATTATAAAACCTATACACAATACTTATTACCTTCAAACTCAGATCAAGTACAAATTTGGGTAGCTTCACTTTTATCGTTCTTAAGTTATGTCCCTTTATAATGTTGTATGCAAGCGGCGGCATCATCTGTGTCCTTGGGGAGACATTCTCCATTTATTTACACTTAAGGTGGGATTTGGTGATTAATAACAACTGTCAAAGATCGAGATATCTTTTATCATTATAGTAATCATGTTTACATTAAGGATTATCATTTCGAATAACTATAAAACAAATTACAAAAATTATAAGACCAAGGTACGCTGTCACTGTCAAAACAATATGGCGTATTGTTAAATCTACAGGTAAAGTCTCGTTATAATGACTGTGATGTTGAGTATTATTACACTGATTGGTGTAACGGTTTCCAGTCCAGTTAGTATAATAGTCCCAGGCAAAAATATAAAGAATCGAGAAAAATTAATTAAAAATTTAAAAATACGGAATTTAGGGACCCCCAATCCAGACCCGCATGTTAATATATCTCTTAAATAACAGATTTCTGATTAGAATTATGTTATAATAAATTTGATATTTGCATGCTATGAAATTCTATTGATTGATATTGTATCTTAGAAGACGATTTAAGTTGGACTAACTTGTGATTAATCCTTTTTGTGATATTTTGCAAATGAAATATGTTTAAAAAAAACAGTGCATTTGTTAGTTATGTGATGCATAGTATTGCTTCTTGACAATCCTGCTTTGGTAGCATGAAATGGATAGCCTGTCCTCATTTTTTTTTAGACATCAGGTCAATGTTTTGTGAAGGTGCCAAACTAGTTTTTCTGAGCACTAAAAACTTTTCAAGTACATTCTATTGGATTATTCATCTAGAAATAGGCAGAATTATTCAAACCACAAGTTTTCATTTGATTTCAAAACTATTGCATTATTATAAAATGTAGGACCTTTGTTGTTCTTGCTATCCAACAAGTAAGACTTCGGTTTCTGTGCAGTAACTTTCATGCTATTGAAGCAGTTTTGTGAAATTTTATAACATCTTCCTTGCACAAAACAAAAACTAAAGATTTCCACTCAAATTTGGACAGAACAGGTTCAGAGATGCTAATTGTATTGATTTTAGTTTCTTCTTTTCTTTCTAATTACATTTAATAGTTTCCAAGATATGATTCTGTCAAGGCTGAACAACCAAAATTTTGACATTTTTCCTATAAAGGTCATTTTGGATTTGGCATTTATCTTTTTGTGACAAAAACCATTTTAATTAGCTGTTTTGGTTTCTTCCTTCATTTTCAGTCATATTTAATGTACTTGATAAAAAATTAAGAAGATGTGGTATGACTGCCAATGAGCCAGAGACCAAAAGACCAGGAAGGACACAAGTACCGATCACTGTATAGTCATCAACAATGAGCAAAATCCATACCATGTTGTAAGCTATTAATAACATGGCATGACAAAATGGCCTTGGTTTTCTTAATTTGTTGACCAGGACCATTTAGATTAAAACCTTTTTTATGCTCACCTAGCCAGAGTTTGCAATCATTTGGCATCTGTTGTCTGTACATAAACTTCACATTTCCATGTTCTTCTTTATAACCTTTTTGCCACATCTAACCAAAGGTGGTTGGATGGATGTATGAAAAGTGTAGAGATTGATAAATGAGAGTATGGTGCCTTCCATCAGAAGAAATGCACCTATATACATATATACATGGTTCATCAATTTAGATTTAAATTTATATCTGATTTATTTCTCAAATTAAGCTGCATCTGCAATTTTATAATGAGGTATTTGGGTAGGTTCAGTGATTTATAAATTTAGTAATTGTGACCTACATTTTATCCCTTTTAAAATTGAAATCAAATGCCAAAAAGACAATTTGTGGAGCAAGGCAAACTTTGTAATAGTGGATTCCTGATGTTTTATCATGTTATGAATATGACTGTTTTTTTTAGGTTCTTGATGAAGGAAATATAATGGAATTTGATCATCCATATCTGCTCCTTCAAATTGAAGATGGCTATTTTTCAAAAATGGTACAGCAGACAGGTCCTAGTGAAGCAGAGCATTTACTAGGGATTGCCAAGGATACATATGACTCTTCTGGAAAGAAGGTTGAAAAGGTGATCAGTACATCAGATGTAAACATAGATGAGTCAATGTGTATGAAGGAAGATATGAGTAAATTTGCTTCAATGGAAGGAAACGGGAATGCTGTCATGGTAAAGGATTCTGTGAAAACAGAATTAGACAGTGGAAAAAATGTAAAACAAAAGGAAGATCAGGCAAAGTCAGATTCAAATCAAAATCTATCCATAGACAGTAATTCTGTAATTGAGCAGGACTCCAAACAGTTGACTGAACCAACTGATAACGAGAACTTAAGTATTCAACATTCCTTGGGAAGTGAACATAGTCCATTACTTAATCAATCTCATGATCATAAAAAGTCACATGACACAGCTAGTAAGTCACATGATACTGTAAATGATGCCAAACTTGCCAATGGTTTTCACAGTGATTCAGAAGAAGCAGAGGAAACAGAACATCTGATTAATCCTGATAATAAGATATGATTTAATATTCATAATCAATTTAGAGCAAGTGATCCTATATAGGAATCAGATGCATTTTCAAATCCATGTTTTCACAAGTCAATATGGTATAAAGATATGAGTCATGAGTTAACATACAACAGGAACTTGTGAAGATTTTATTGTATATTTCTTTCAAACATTATTTTTTTTTTTGAAATCTTATTTCATTCATGTTTTGAACTAATTTCATAGTTTCACATTTAAAATTATAATGATGTTTATAAAAAATTCAGGAAACTCAGATTTTCTTTTTGTTGAAATTGTTTAAGACCATATGCAATTTTCTTCAAAATCAAATGGAATTTTGTTTGAACCATAAAGACCAGTAAAACAGTTTGGTTAAACATGAAAGTTAGTTTTAATATACACCTCCTGTGACATCATACAAAAAGAAGTTATTGTTAATTGATGATGTCACAGGAGTAAAAATACAGGATATAGTTCACATTTGAAATATTGTTTTCTTTCTAACTTGACAAAAAATATCCTGGAGACAGATGATTTTGTGTAAAATAATATTTTTTATTCATTTCAATTTTTATCAGCATTATTTTTATGTCAGAGTTGAAGGCTATTATTAAGTAATTTTTTTTTATCTCACTATCTTTTATATAACATCACAATATACAAACTTTTTTATTTCATTTCAATGACATGTTTATTTACTTTGGATTCATTATTATTCGTGAGATACTAATTTTCGTGGATTTCGTCGTTACAAGTGAACCATGAAATTAAATATTCAACAAATAACAAATTTCCTTTAATCTTGTATGCAGACTTAGTCCCATTGTCAGTTAATTAGTGTTACACAATCGGGTTAACAATTTTACCGGAAACACAAACACCGGTAGGCATGAAATTTGGAAATTTTATTTTTTGAAAAGGCAGAGGGGTGCATTCTTTGACTTTGGAGGGCAGAAGGGCGGGGTTAAGGGCACCAAGGGCGGTCCGCCCTTCTATTTAGGGCAGGCGGGAACACTGGACTTTCAATTGGCAAAACCACGAAATCAAATATCCAAGAAAATGCAAGTTTTCCTCAATCCATGAAAATTGGTATCCACGAAAATAAATGAATCCACAGTAATATGTACCAACTCCCTTTTAGGAAATTTATAGTTATTAATATTTTTTTTTTACATTCAGTACAAATATAAAAACATTTTAACAAAAATTTTAGCATATACTAGCTAGGGGTAGATAAGTTATGTACTCAGGAAAACTACAAATATCATACATGTACAAGTGATATATCTTAAAAGGGCATAGCTAAGCTATAATTAAAATAAACACATTCCTGTTCAATTCTTCTTTTTTGCATTTGCTATATCTAAAGTTATATATAACACTATTTCTCTCAAAATTTTGAATATTATAATTTTTATGTGATTTTGGATGAAAGAAGTCATGATTTTTGATTTGAATAATTTAAGATGTGTTAAATGATGAAAGACATTGTGATTTTTTGTCGAGCCTGTGACTTTTGTTGCAGAAAGCTCGACATAGGGATAGTGATCCGGGCGGCGGCGTTAGCTAACTTCTTAAAAGCTTTATATTTTAGAAGGTGGAAGATCTGGATGCCTCATGTTATGAAGTTTCCGTCAGTCACATGTCCAATGTCCTTGACCTCATTTTCATGGTTCAGTGACTACTTGGAATATTAAATTCTCTCTTATTATAAGTAATAGGATAACTATATTTGGTATGTGCTTACCTTGCAAGATCCTCATGCCCGTCACACAGTTTTCACTTGACCTCGACCTCATTTCATGGATCAGTGGACAAGGTTAAGTTTTGGTGGTCAAGTCCATATCTCAGATACTATAAGCAATAGGTCTAGTATATTTGGTGTATGGAAGGACTGTAAGGTGTACATGTCCAACTGGCAGGTGTCATTTGACCTTGACCTCATTTTCATGGTTCATTGGTTATAGTTAAGTTTTTGTGTTTTGGTCTGTTTTTCTTATACTGTATGCAATAGGTCTACTATATTTGGTGTATGGAATGATTGTAAGGTGTACATGTCTAGCTGGCAGGTGTCATCTGACCTTGACCTCATTTTCATAGTTCAGTGGTCAAAGTTAAGTTTTTGAGTTTTGGTCTTTTTTTCTAATACTATATGCAATAGTTCAATTATATTTGGTGTATGGAAATATTTTATGATCTATATGTCAGTCACGCAGGTTTTATTTGACCTTGACCTCATTTTCAAGGTTCATTGCTCAGTGTTAAGTTTTTGTGTTTTGGTCTGTTTTTCTTAAACTATAAGCAATAGGTCAACTATATTTGTTGTATGGAAGAATTGTTAGCTGTACATGCCTGCCTAGCATGGTTCATCTGACCTTGACCTCATTTTCATGGTTCATTGGTCAATGTTTAGTTTATTTGGTTAATGTTAAGTTTATGTGACAGTTGTAATAAAGCTTTTTATTTAGGACTATCAACATAATATCAATAATTAGTAAAGAAGGCGAGACATTTCAGCGTGTGCACTCTTGTTTTAATTTGAATGATTATGATGTGTAAATTTGATGATAGAAATGGTGATTGAGTTGGAATAATTGCTACAATGTTATTGTTTTATTATTGATCATAGTTGTGTCTGTTAAGGTTTTTAGTCTCTAGTTATAGCATTCTCTGTACTGTCCAGTGAAAAGATTGTTTCTGTTTGAAAAGCTCAATCAAAATTGTTGCTTTTCATTTTAACCTTAAAACATACGCCCTTGTGAAGGTTGTAGATCATCCTGTACATGTTTCTTTGTTTTTGTTTTTGGTTTGATTGTTCAGTTGCTGTCTCAATTTAATCAGCAAATTCCAAAAGTAATTTAAAGATGTTCAGATCTTTTTCATACTTTTTTTTTATTATTTCTAAATCTATAAATATATATATATAAAAAAAAGAAATTTTGACTGATGTAAATATTGATTTTTTTTTATTATTATACCAGTATAACAAGAGACAGGTTTAAGACCAGTGAGATGAAATTAATAATTATTTAATCGTGTTGATTACTATAGAAATTGAAAATTATACTTTCAGACTTGACATTTACTTTTGTGAAATGTCAAAATTTAAACTCATCAATCAAAAGCAAATCAGAAATTCTTGTAACAGTCTAACCTTATACACCAGTTAGGCATTTAAAATAAAAATTCAGAATAAGAAAATCTAGTTCATAATCTTCACACAAAAACTTAATATGTTTCTTCATAGTGCTGTATGGTCTGTTATTGTCTAAGATTGGTAATCTCTTTTATACGACCGCAAAAAATTTTGTGGTCGTATATTGGTATGGTCTGTTAAGACGCATTGGTTTAAGACTCTAACTTTAGTTTAAGTAATGTATCTCCCATAAGGTTCAATATCACAAAAGGAAGGTTGGGATTGATTTTGGGGTTATGGTACCAACAGTTAAGGAATTAGGGGCCAAAAGGGCCTAAAATAAGCATTTTGTAACTTCCAGACATAACTTGTGTGTTAGTGTATGGATCTCTCTGACATTGTACCACAAGGTTCCATATCACAAAGGGAATGCTGGGATTGATTTTGGGGGTAATTGCCTCAAAATTGCAGGAATTAGGGGCCAAAAAGGCAAAAACAAGCATTTTCTAGTTTCATGACAATAACTTGTGTGTAAGTCTATGGATCTTTCTGAAATTGTACTACAAGGTTCCATATCACAAAGGAAAGCTGGAATTGAGTTTGGGGTAATTGCCTGAAACGTTTAGGAATTAGGGGCCAAAAATAAGCATTTTCTAGTTTCCAGACAATAACTTGTGTTCAAGTGTACGGATCTCTCTGAAATTGTACTGCAAGGTACCATACCTCAAAGGGAAGGCTGGGATTGAGTTTGGGGGTGATGAATCATAAGGGGGTTCAAAAAATTGGGGGATTTTTTTTTTTTTCCTTTTTTTCCTTTTTTTTTCTTTAAAATTTTCCATTTTAAGTTGGTTATTTCTGATTTATATTTAAAAGCAAATAATAATGATATGGCAGGAGATACACACCAAACAGGATGTGTAAATTATTATATAATAAGTATTGTGCTATAGCAAGAAATTTTCAATTGCACAGTATTGCGCAATAGCAAGAAATCTTCAATTGCACAGTATTGCGCAATAGCAAGAAATATCCAATAGCACAATATTGCGCAATAGCAAGAAATTGTCAATTGTACAGTATTGCGCAATAGCAAGAAATATTCAATTGCACAGTATTATGCAATTGCAAGAAATATTCAATTGCAAAGTATTGTGCAAAAGAAGATACTTTGTATAAATTGCTTATTTCTTGACCAATTTCAATGGGGTTTTATTCTTGAACTCTTGGGGTTCTTTAATATGCTGAATCTAACCGTGTATTAAGTTTTTGGATTTTGGGCGCCGTTTTTAAATTGGTCCACATTGAGGTCCAAAGGGTCCAAAATTAAACTTTGTTTGATTTCATCAAAATTGTATTATTGGGGTTCTTTGATATGCCGAATCTAACCGTGTATTTAGATTCTTAATTTTTGGTCCCGTTTTCAAATTGGTCTACATTAAGGTCCAAAGGTCCAAAATTAAACTTAGTTTGATTTTAACAAAATTGAATTCTTAGGGTTCTTTGATATGCTGAATCTAAACATGTATTTAGATTTTTGATTATTGGCCCAGTTTTCAAGTTGGTCCAAATCGGGTCCAAAATTAAACTTTGTTTGATTTCAACAAAATTGAATATATGGGGTTCTTTGATATGCTGAATCTAACCATGTATTTAGATTTTTGATTTTGGGCCCCGTTATCAACTTTGTCCACATTGAGGTCAAAAGGGTCCAAAATTAAACTTTGTTTGATTTCATCAAAATTGAACTCTTGGGGTTCTTTGATATGCTGAATCTAACCATGTATTTAGATTTTGGATATTGGACCATAATAGGTGAATGTCCAATTTAAAATTTTAAGTTCTTAGACCACATTCATTCTGTGTCAGAAACCTATGCTGTGTCAAATATTTAATCACAATCCAAATTCAGAGCTGTATTATCCATACTTGCCCCAACTGTTCAGGGTTCACCTCTGTCGTTCAAGCTGCGCCCTCTTTTTATTTAATTACAAAATGTCCAAATTAAAATCTGACAGTTTTTCTTTATAATTGCGAAACTGTTTTGGGAACACTGCTATATTATATGATAAACAGGTCTGTAATGGTATGATTAAGTTTAAACAACTTACATGCCAAAATGTCTTCATTATATAAAATGACTTCCATGAACAGGAATTAACTTCATTGAACTTTTACAAATTTTAAAGTATTAGTTGTTTGTATAATCTCAAAAGATGAATATTTTCAATTTTCTAAGCCAAAAAATATATACATCGCCAGAGAATTTAAAACTTGATGATCTAATATCGCAGTTGGCACTAGAAGAAGATTATGAAGATTATGATTCAATGTTCAATATGGTGATAGTATTGTTATATTTTACTTACGTGAAATGATAACAAATTGAATTCATAATTTTTTAGTTTATAAATTGGTCTTACAAGGACACTGTTACAAAATTTTTTTGATTTTTCTTGATATATACACATTCCAAATTAAAAAGCTCAAGAATTTATGACTTTTTGATGCTGATGGGAAGTTCATTTTTATTATAAATACCATATTATTATTTAGAGAAAATAAGTGGTATTTTGGCAATAATGAGGACTGAGTGTATTCATGTTTAAATGCAGTTTTTTTCTTTTCTCAAATGTCAGCAACATTAGGATGATTTATCTTGTAATAATTTGAATATCATTTTATAAATGACTACTGTATATAATTTCTTTTAATCAGATGCTAGTTGATCTACAAAAATTAAGGCTAGATTAGTATTTGATAAGTGTAGATAGAATAAAGTCATATCTGAAATGGTTGAGTGCCTATGTGTTAGGTTGTGATATAATTGTTGCTTTTAACTATCAACTTAAGTATGTTTATAAGTAATTTTATATGTATAAAGAACATGTTCATCTAATATTTGATATTTTTCATTGAGCATTTGTATTACACCTGATTTATAGGGATCACTATACATTGACTTGCATCAACATTCATGTTAGTGTTGTATCAGTATTCACCAGACTCTTGGTTATTCACAGATCACCTGGAACTATTTACCAGCTCAAACATACTTAATAATATGCATAAAGAATGCATTGAATTGTTCCAACATTTAGTTTTCTCAAAGCTTAAGCTTATTTATTACCCATTAGTGACAAAATATCTAAAGAAACAATTTTGAAATTGTTGTGGCCTTACCTTTAAAAGTGCAGTAAGAAACAGAAGGCAGATATGCAAGATGAAAGGACAAGGTATGATAAGGGTGATTTTGGCCCCCTCTCCAAATATTTAATTTTGATATCCGATAGATAAATGTATTGTTTTATAATTGATCCTTTTCATTTCATGATTTTTAAATGTAAAGAGTAACAAAAAAAATTGCCTCATCATATCTTAATCCACCACTGATTTCTTTCTGCAAAGCCAGTGAAACTATGGCTCTGGTTGGTATAAATTTGTTTGTCCATTTAAACATTGTGCAAAAGGATATCTTGGACAGGCTTGAATATGTATATATATGTAGCATGCAGTCCCTTTTAATGTAGAAGCTAGTCAAACATTATATTGATATTTAATAATTACACGGTGATTACAGCTCATTTTTTTTTAACGTAAATCTTTTTCCTAACCAGTTTTCAAAAGAAGCAAGTGTTTGTCACCTTTGTTAAGAATTATTACATCATATTGATGTAACAATGTAATTGAATTTATACTATACCAATGGTAAATGTTCAGTGCATTTGTGATATACCATGCTGGCCGCTAATATCATATAATAGTCCTATAAGCTTGTTCATTCTTACATTAGATATACAAAAGCAGACTTATTGGACAAACAAAGTTGACTGTACATTTACTTACTTTGTAACACATTGTTTGGTATTAATAACATGTTTCATTAGAACTTCATTTAAGACACTATGAATGAGTGCAGGTTTGTTAATTTTTTATCTTCTGCAATTCATTGCAATATGAAGAGAATAACCATATATTGTCTCAGCTTTAAATCTTATTTGCACTCGTCATGAAATATAAGGATTCTTTTTAGTGCATTAGTTTTCATACATTCATTTTAATGGGTATATATATTTAATGTACAACTGAAATTGATCGTTGATAACTTGATAGACCTTTCTTTTATGTTTCCTTCTTTTAGAATCAGTGTAAATGTGCAGCAACAGTGAAATTGATGTGTGCTGATAAGGGGTCATCTCAAAATGCTTAATTTTTTTCCATTAAATATATTTTGACATCAATGAAATTGTAGAAACATATCTCCAATGAAAATGAAACAAATAACAGATGTTTCATCTGTTGTAGATACCATTGTGTCCATTACTTAACACTTTCCACTGGATGTGTGATGATCATCACAAAGAATGCCACTGGACTTCTGGAACACCTGCATTCACTTCCAGTTATGCTGCTTAATCTCAAGTTTTATTTAATGTGTTTCGAGGAATCTTGTTCATCTTTTGGTATTTTAATTCATCCATGTCCTTTTTTTTTTTACATAATTTGACTGTTCCATTAATATTTTACTACTTTTTTTCACAAACATGTAAAAACTCACTATCTAAACTTTGTTTGTTTGAAACTTTATAACTAAAAAAAATAACCATTACCAATCATATTTTTTAGAAAAATGATAAACTATGAGATGATTCCTTATACTACTTTTGTTACATATTTTTATATTGATTTTTTTGTTGAAATGACATCTAGTCTGTAACAGTTTATAAATCGGGTCTAATTAGGAAAATAAATGATTACAAATTGTTGTATTTGTATGTTTATAAATAAAGAACAAAATGAGATGTGGGATATATATCAACTAGACAGCAACCCAACCACATAAAAAAGACCAGGTTTCCTTTAATGGATGCAGGCATGCCTAAGTCTCCCCTTTGTAACTTCGTCAAAATGAGACCAAAACAATCAATATTTAAGGAAGCTGCAGATGGAAACAGATTTTGTTATGCATCATCTATGTCACAACAGCATTTCTAGATGGCAAAACAATAATCTCTTTATGATTAATTTCTTTTATTCAAAAGTATGTAAACTAGATGTATACAATATCAAAACAAAAAATATCACAATCATATAAAAATATTTCTGAAAAACATATTTCTTCCAAGCACAGCCAGCAATTAGTAGAAGTTCTGGAATAAAACAACTTGTGTTTTGAAAAAACTAGTACTGGGTAATAAAATTTAGTTCCAAAATTAAAGACATTAAATTTATGTATTTCTTGATTATTTTAAAACTATTTATTTAAACTAAAATTAAATAACTCTATACATTTATAGCAGTATCTGGTGTAGACTTTATTTACTATTAAATCGTTGTCAAAGGATAGAAAGTAAACACCAGGTGTTACTTTAAATAGAATATGCTATTATATTGTCTACAGGCATTACCTACATATAAAAAAAATAGACTGAACTCTATATACTATGAATCCTTAAACAAATAAGCTTCTGATGAAAGACAGTTTATAACATGACAAAAATACGGTAAAATTTGTTATCGGCTATTATATTTCTATCTACTCCAGTAACTTAAGAATCTTAAGCCTGAAAGGTCATGATAAAAAAAACATCTTCATATTTGTTGTTTTAATATGTGGTAAATATTTACAAAATTTGACGACTGCACTTTCGCTATTGATGATAAAATCAAATATCTACAAAATGTTATAAACTAACATATTGATAAAACAGGAATGAAAAGTGACGAAATCATGGCAAAATACATCTATTTGAGAATAGTTCACAAAAACAAATGGAAAAGACATAACTGTCAATGTGGAATTGACAATAACAAATATTTGACATTATATGCACAAATGAAACAAGGTTAACACAACAAAACTGACATGTCAAAATTATGTTGGATACGGTGTAAAAAGTTACATTATTCCTTGTATGAAACACAAATACTGGAGTGCTCACTTTGCAATTTTTTTTTTAAATTATGTCATTTTGTTTGAAGTTGTGGAATAAAATACACTTCACTTTTGGTCACATTATGGATTTTTTAGGTTAAAACTTAATAGAAAATAACTTAAATAAACAAGTATAGAATTCTTTCTGATTAATACAACACATTGAAAATTGCAAATTCAGATTATAAATATTTCCTTAAATAATTTTATTACAATGCAGATAATAAATATTATCCTTCCACCAATAATAAGAAGGATAAATTTCCCCTATTACATCAATCTTAAAATCATCTCTTACGACTTGAGTCAAGTATCACTTCTCTTGAAAGTCTGAAATAGATTATATGAGGATGAAGTTAGCAACAAGGGATATTTTTATGAACAAAACTAAATAACATTCTACAGCCATCTAATATGGTGGTAAAGCTACCAAAAAGTAATATCTACTTGTACCAAGTCAACAGTAACAATAGAACCCAATCAGGGCTGAAATGCATAGATGTCGTGCTTCAATTCATATTATGCAGTAACTTCATCTGTCATCCATTAGTTACCCTCTTGTCTCTACAAATAAAAAAGGTACAATTATCTTCCTGTTGTACTTGTGAACCATACTTAAAAAGTAGGTGTCAGATCATGATGACTGATAATTTATGATAACTAAGGGTAGCAAGAAAACAAATCAGTCACTTTGATCACTTAATTTATTGAAAAAATATTTCTATGACATATTAATACTTATTCTGTATTTTCAAATTTTAAAAATGTTATTTTAATGCTAAATCTGTTTTCACCTTATAAAATATCAAAGTCAAGATGACCTTCAAAATGCAAAAATATCATCAAAATGATAGGAAAAGGTTATATCCATGCACATAAACAAATCAGTTGACCCCTATATATGTTTTTAGTATTTTTTGAAAACTTTGATCTCGGATACACTTTTAGTAAAATCAATATTTAGTAAAATCATTGTGTTGATAAAAAGACTGACAGATAGTAAGACATACCAGTACCTTCTAATGAGTATGTAGTCAGACACATTTTTTCCATCTTATTTTCTACCTTTCTACAAAAGTTTTCTGAAAAATAAAAAAATTTCATCAGTGGCCTGTAATTCAGTGGTTGTCATTGACTACTGTCCACAATGTCTATTTAGTTTATAGTTTTGTCATAAATAAGGCCTTTGGTTTTCTTGTTTGAATTGTTTTATATCTTGGTCATGTCAGGGTCTTTTATAGCTAAGGATACAGACTGAGTATGGCTTTTGCTCATTTTTGAAGGCTGTACAGTGACTTATAGTTGCTAACATCCACATCATTGGGACTTCAGAGGAAAGATGTCTCATTGGCAATCATGCTACATCTCCTTATTTTTATATTGTGCTGAAAAAACATTTCCTTAGTCTAAATTTTGTAAAAATTCTGAATTCATTTTGAGATAGATTAATAAGTAATAACAACTTTTATGGTTTTCAGTATAAACTTTTGGACACAGTATTCTTCAGTTTCATCATATCATGACTAAGTATCTAACCATTCCTGTATATTTCTCCTTCTCCATTTACATAGTCTTCCCTTCCATGTAAAGAACCTCTTTGGAGTTTGCGTTTTACTGATGAATCTATCAATGCATCCATAAGTTTGGCCTAAAAAGATTTAAATTTAATTAATGCATTTAAGTTGAATCTGTCCAGGTAAGAGGTTCGGGGAACTTCAGTACATTTTCTGCATCAGATGATAAAATCTATAAATTGGCATCCAGAAAATCACAAAAATTTTATAATTTATAACAAAATTTATAAACTAAAGCTCAACACCCTCAGACAAAGATGACCTTATACAATTTTCTAATACATTTAGTCTGGTTAGATCCTTTGATTTCCATCCTGTCTTCATTTGTTTTTCATGCTTTCATTTTTAGAATACCTCAAAAACATTTAGTTCACACACTGGTTTCAAACATGTGGCATAGATAATCAAAATAATATCCTGTAAAGTTAGTTTAATGTTACAGATACTTGAACATGTATACTATGAAACAAATTATTGGTGAAATTTTCTAAATGTATTCATTTAAGACTCACATTTGGACAGGGTATGGCAAAAAGGAAAAGAATAATTTAACAGTGATGGTTTTCATAAACAACATTTCCTCAATAAAATAAAAGAATGTGTCCAACACTGGACACAAATGCCCCTGCTAATAAATTTATGGCAAATTCAGCAGTTTTTCCATTAAAAATGTAAGCACATAACTCAAGAAAAGTAAAAGTAAAATTCAAACTTGGATCTATGTTTGGTTGTAATAAGCATTGTGTATAAGTTTCATAATATTTCGTTGAGGCAAACTAAAGTTAGAGAACGGACACCACCTACGGACTTTAGGACAAGGGTAAAGTTTAATGCACGCTTCACCTAGCATTCATAAATACATATCAAAACTATGTAGTTTTTGTATTTTTTTAAAAGAAAAAAAAATCATATCTTTTGAATGATCTTACAATAAATTTCTGCATATACCTATTAATTACTTAAATGTATAATTCACAGGAATTTGTGTTGCATGTACTTCAATTGTTCAGCCAAAAATCACCCTTATCCCTTCTTTATCTTTAAGTAAGTATTATATTTTGTAGTTTTATATAAACTAAATATCCAAGACATCCCCTGAAACAACACAACTATCATAGCATTACCTGTCTGGAGTATATCTGTAGCACTTTAGTATTACAACTACTTTCTTCTTTACATAGAAACTGTACCAATAAACATGGTATTAAATCATCTTCATCTTCATTTGTATCTAAATTCCACGACAGTTCTTCATACGGTACTGCCAAAATTACTTCCTACAGAATATATAAAAAAATTCATATACAAAAAGTACATGTTCATAGAGCACTAGTTTCAGTGAACCATAAAATCTGGAGTCCAAACTCTAATTTGGCATATATACTTTTTAAAGGTTTGAATAATAATGAACATGTGTACTAACTTGATGTGACTACAACTACTTTAGCACAAAATTTTACCTGATACAGGGCAGACAAACAGACAGATGCACAGACCAGAAAACATTAAATCGCTACTATTGTAAACAGGGCATAAAAAAGTTCAAAACACAACACAGATTTTTTAATAAAATGGAACAGTTGGGGCAAGTATGGACACAACATTCAAGCTTGATACAGCTCTGAATTTGGATTGTGATTGACTATTTGACACAGCATAGGTTTCTGACACAGAATGAATGTGGTCTAAGAACTTAAAAATTTTAAATTGGACATTCACCTATTATGGTCCAATATCCAAAATCTAAATACATGGTTAGATTCAGCATATCAAAGAACCCTAAGAGTTCAATTTTGATGAAATCAAACAAAGTTTAATTTTGGACCCTTTCGACCTCAATGTGGACAAAGTTGATAACGGGCCCAAAAATCAAAAATCTAAATACATGGTTAGATTCAGCATATCAAAGAACCCCATATATTCAATTTTGTTGAAATCAAACAAAGTTTAATTTTGGACCCTTTTGACCTCAATGTGGACAAAGTTGATAACGGGCCCAAAATCAAAAATCTAAATACATGGTTAGATTCAGCATATCAAAGAACCCCATATATTCAATTTTGTTGAAATCAAACAAAGTTTAATTTTGGACCCTAATTTGGACCAACTTGAAAACTGGGCCCATAATCAAAATTTAAAGACATGTTTAGACTCAGCATATCAAAGAACCCTAAGAATTCAATTTTGTTAAAATCAAATTAAGTTTAATTTTGGACCCTTTGGACCTTAATGTAGACCAATTTGAAAACAGGACCAAAATTAAGAATCTAAATACATGGTTAGATTCAGCATATCAAAGAACCCCATATATTCAATTTTGTTGAAATCAAACAAAGTTTAATTTTGGACCCCAATTTGGACCAACTTGAAAACTGGGCCCATAATCAAAAATCTAAATATATGATTAAATTCAGCATATCAAAGAACCCTAAGAATTCAATTTTTGTTAAAATCAAACTAAGTTTAATTTTGGACCCTTTGGACCTTAATGTATACCAATTTGAAAACGGGACCAAAAATTAAGAATCTAAATACACGGTTAGATTCAGCATATCAAAGAACCCCATATATTCAATTTTTGTTGAAATCAAACAAAGTTTAATTTTGGACCCTTTTGACCTCAATGTGGACAAAGTTGATAATGGGGCCCAAAATCAAAAATCTAAATACATGGTTAGATTCAGCATATCAAAGAACCCAATATATTCAATTTTTGTTGAAATCAAACAAAGTTTAATTTTGGACCCGATTTGGACCAACTTGAAAACTGGGCCCATAATCAAAATTGAAAGACATGTTTAGATTCAGCATATCAAAGAACCCTAAGAATTCAATTTTGTTAAAATCAAATTAAGTTTAATTTTGGACCCTTTGGACCTTAATGTAGACCAATTTGAAAACGGGACCAAAAATTAAGAATCTAAATACATGGTTAGATTCAGCATATCAAAGAAACCCATATATTCAATTTTGTTGAAATCAAACAAAGTTTAATTTTGGACCCCAATTTGGACCAACTTGAAAACTGGGCCCATTATCAAAATCTAAATACATGATTAGATTCAGCATATCAAAGAACCCTAAGAATTCAATTTTTGTTAAAATCAAACTAAGTTTAATTTTGGACCCTTTGGACCTTAATGTAGACCAATTTGAAAACGGAACCAAAAATTAAGAATCTAAATACACGGTTAGATTCGGCATATCAAAGAACCCCAATAATTCAATTTTTGATGAAATCAAACAAAGTTTAATTTTGGACCCTTTGGACCTCAATGTGGACCAATTTAAAATGGGGCCCAAAATCCAAAAACTTAATACACGGTTAGATTCAGCATATTAAAGAACCCCAAGAATTCAAGAATAAAACCCCATTGAAATTGGTCAAGAAATAAGCAATTTATACAAAGAATCTTCTTTTGCACAATACTGTGCAATTAAATATTTCTTGCAATTGCGCAATACTGTGCAATTGAATATTTCTTGCTATTGTGCAATACTGTACAATTGACAATTTCTTCCTATTGTGCAATATTGTGCTATTGGATATTTCTTGCTATTGCGCAATACTGTGCAATTGAAGATTTCTTGCTATTATGCAATACTGTGCAATTGAAAATTTCTTGCTATTGCACAATACTTATTATATAATAATTTACATATCCTGTTTGGTGTGTATCTCCTGCCATATCATTATTATTTGCTTTTAAATATAAATCAGAAATAACCAACTTAAAATGGAAAATTTTAAAGAAAAAAAAAAAAAGGAAAAAAGGAAGAAAAATCCCATTTTTGAACCCCTTATGATTCATCACCCCAAACTCAATCCCAGCCTTCAATGAGGTATGGTACCTTGCATGACAATTTCAGAGATCCATACACTTAAACACAAGTTATTGTCTGGAAACTAGAAAATGCTTATTTTTGACCCCTTTTGGCCCCTAATTCCTAAATGTTTAGGGCAATTACCCCAAACTCAATTCCAGCTTTCCTTTGTGATATGGAACCTTGTAGTACAATTTCAGAAAGATCCATACACTTACACACAAGTTATTGTCCTGAAACTAGAAAATGCTGGAGAATATTAGCTCGCAAGTTAGAAAATTGCCCTTCAAATCTTCCTTTTTTGGATAATTAGAATATTTGAAGACAATTGTATGTTTTTTTAACCAATGTTTCTGGTCATTTAGAAGATAAAAATCAATTGGCTAGTTGATTTTTGCTCAAATGTTTCTTTTGTTTTTCTGCACTGAAATCAAGTACAAATTCAATTTGTTCTGCAAACTGCAAAAGACAATCTTCCATGAAGTACAGCAACTGATATTAGTGTGATTTATTACTTTGAGCTGGCTTTCCGTAACTGCATTTAGATTAATACAAGTGTTTTTTTTCTAATTGTACTTACCCTGGTATGTTTTTGTTATCTATTTTAGTGCAATTCTAGAGGTAAGTGCTTCTCCAGTACCTAATTATTCTATTTTATTTAATATACATTTTGTTGGTCCACTGTGTATAAATAAAAAACAATTTAACCCTGCCACATATTAATGAGCCTGTCACAAGTCAGTAACCTCATCAGCAGTTGGCAATGTTATATGTTTTAATAGAATTGAAGAATCTCGTGTTTTTAAGTCCTTACTACAACTGTTCTGAGTAGAAAATGAAAGGATATGGAGTAAATGTACATGGGACAAAATCGCACACAATACATAGAAAACATAGAAAATTATCAATGAACAGGGCTTTTATTCCTGTTCTGAGTGCTTATAAAACATGCAACAATTATCAATATTCTGCCCTCGGGCATTTGGTCCTCTGGTTGATACAGAAATGGTCTGATTTTCTTTTGATTTTGTTTTACTTACAGGTTTTTCTTTATCAGTAACAGTTACTCCATCTGTATTTATTGCAACTAAAACTTCAGTTTGCTGACAACCCAAGATAGCTTTCTTGACTTTATGACAAGGTTTCTCTATCACTCCTTCAAAGAAGGCACTCCTGTTAAAATAAACACATATACTTTGGATTTGTTTTCTTGGATTGGGGAAAAACTAAATTAAAATTTGTGGTTTTGCCAAAGTCTGCCATAACCAAAATCAAGTCAACTTTTCCTCAATCTTGACGTCACAATATGTGACTATTTAACTGTGATGAAAAACAAAAAAGAGACCAGGGGAGCAGGAACCAATAACCCTTCCAGAGCACTGGAGTTCACCCTTGGTTTTTGGTGGGATTCATGTTGCTAAATCTGAAGTTTTCTGTGTAGTGTTTTGTGGACTGTTGTTTGTTTATTACATATTACATATTGGCATATTACACTTATTGTTTGTCGACAACTTTGATGTTTGACCATGCAGAATAAATGGTTGTTGAATACATTTTACCTGAGATAATTACAAAACGAACTTAGTAGACCCAAGCCGAGATATTCATAAAATATCAATGAATAGTGAAACTTATAATAAACTGGTCCAAATTTTGTTAAAAGATTAAAATATGACCTCATCAGATAGCGGCAATGGATAAAGTTTTAAAATTATACATCTGTAATTTCTTTTCGCAAGTACTTCCCTATTTCTCCCTCGCTTTCGCACCATATTGAATTTACTAACCCCATATATATTGTATTAGGTCACTACCACACTGTGTAACTAATAGTATTGACATCCATAATGATATCAATTTCAGTCACTCTTGTACAGACTTTATCATAAGTTTTAAGTATATAATATCAACCAATGTAACCTCTCGAGCAGATCTCTTAGGGTTATATTGGTGTCTCAGGTTGATACACGTTTGATATTGAAAATTCATATAATACTCTATTTATATATGCACCTAAATAATAGAAAACCTACCCATAACATGAATACTTCCAACATATTTGTAAGTACTGTCTGTACAAATCTCTTAGAACGCCACCACGAATTTCTTCTCTGTAATTTGCCGATATTTGTTTGTGTGCTTCCATAAATATTTCTTCACATGGACGTTCTTTTTGCTTACCAATGTGTAACAACTGTAGTTTGAATTTATACATGTGTGGAGGGTAAAACTTGCTTAGGTTGGCTCTGCAATGAAAAATGATATTGCATTGACTTTTTCATATATTTATTTAGTTTAAATAGAAAATTTTAAGGTTATTTACAAGATAACCAATTCTTGTACATGATTTACTTTAACCAAAGACTGAACTGAAATGTTATCGACACAGACACAGCAGGAATGTTGGATTTCTGTGTCTCGCTTCCCCAACAAAATGTAGCAGGCTCGACAAAAATTATCTTCAAAGTGAAATTGGCCCTAATGTATAAGAACCTGATTCCAGCTAGGCTACCAACTCCAAATAACTTAAACTGAGACAGAAAATTTTCAGGATTTAAAAAGATTCAGATGTATTAAAGGAAGCATTCTAGAAAATGTAAATAAACAATTGCCATGTGCAGATTTTGTAATGAGTCTCTAACGAAATACCCTCAAAACATAGGACGATTTTAGAGACACTTTCAAAAATTCTCAGTCAACTAATTAAAGTTCTTGGGTATGCTCGTGCAAATGTGGGAATGTAAACATGTATTTGCAATTCCTGCTTTACTAAATTTGTAAACACTAGACACAATTGCAACCATTTTTACATCTCCAAACTCTGTTCAAGCCATTGGTTAAGAATGATGTAATTGCAGTGGCTTCTATCGGTCGCTATATGGCGCAACACTGTACACAAATTCTCTTACTCTGCAAAGGGTAAAGAGTAGGGGGACTGGATTGTAACCCTTGGCTAGCAAACATGGTACCACCAGTGACTTACCTATACTGAGATGTGACATGATTTTTTGGATCAAAGTGACCCAGATGTATCAAAGCCTGGATTCCAGCCAAGGCATGATAGTCAGAAGGATCCATAATATATCTTCCCTCTGCAACATTAAACTTGGCTTCATGGTACAGTAAACACAAAATGGTTTCATTAGAGGTCTGCAATAAAGCAACATATATTACTCAAGAAGTTCTGTTAGATGACATTAGAAAATAACAAATGTACAGTAAAAATAGGTTTAGTTCATTGATACAAATGTATGAGACTCTTAAATGAATGGAATAAACACCTGGTAAAATTAACTGCTGGAGTTTCATTTATTTTCGTGAGTACAAATTTTTCGTGGATTGAGAAAAACCTGTATTTGCATGGATATTTGATTTCATGGTTTTGGTAAAGTCTGTTATCAAGCCTTTAGGAAATTTGTACTTGTTGAGCATTTAAATTTGAGGTTCATGTTTAACCATGCCATCCACAGAAATTTGTATCCCATGAAAACAATGAATCCACAGTACCCAGAACAAAGAATTAAAGAATGTTCAAAATTAAATTCCTAGGAGAAAGACACGTTTAAATAAAGTGAAAATAAAAGAAATCAATGTATCATTTTAGAGAGGAATATATCTTAATAAAGCTTTTACAGCTCTTTTCATAATGCTAGCAAGACAAAGGTTTGTTTGGCTTGCTTGCTTATCAATGTTTGCTCAAGCATTGTAATTAAGATTGACATCTGAAAACTATATAAAAAGGCGGATTTAAACTTGTATACATTATATTTAAATTTGATTGGACATATCAAATAATCAAATTTACCTATACACAGGTTTAACTCTGCCTACTTATATTGTTTTGCAGATGTCAATCTTAATTACAATGCTTGAGCAAACATTGACACAAACAAAGCAAGCAAGTCAACCAAACCTTTGTGTTGCTAGCATTATGAAAAGAGCTGTAACTGTCTGATTAGTTATGTTAGTATTGGTGTCCCAACTACTGGAAGTTCTACAGAAACTAGTGGTGAATCTGAAAATCACAGGGTAATCAAATCTATCAATGAAGATGAGGTTAGATTTGGTGTAAATGTAACAACATTCTGAACATCTCTGACCTTGTCAGATTGTTTCTATAGATGTTATCAGTATATAGCAGACAAACCTTGCATTTTTACCCCTATCTTCTATTTATAGCCATGTCGGTCATGTTGTTTCGGTAGAATTAACAGAAAATTGTTTTAAAATAGATACCAGAATGATAATTGTAGCTCAATTTGGTTCCAATATCAGAGTTTTAGATTTCTGTAAAAGTTAATGGACAATGACGGATGCAGCTCACATGACCCTTTGGGTCAGGTGAACTTAAAAGCTGTCAGAATTGTCCTTTTGAAATCTTTCCATTTACATTTATCAACATGCCCTGTCTACATATATAGAATTTGGTGTCACATAATTTTTTGGGGAAGGTTATTGTTTATTTTTAATTTTACTGATACTTTATGTAAAATGGCAGTTTGGTCAAATATGTCAAAAACAACAATTATTATGACAACACAAATGATATTACTGGACTTGCTGTTACAAGTATTTTCCTAATCATTTGTCTTAAGCAAGTTATTATGTGGAGTTATTAGTGGTTTAAGCTGATTATTTGCCATTATTGCAAGCAGGCAATGTTATATTAAAAGTTTCAAGGATAAAATTTTCTGTTAACAGATAACCATTTTCTTTTCAATGACAATTAAGTGAATTAAAAATATTAGGCCTTAGGTGACTGGTAATTATAAGGATATATGGGGATATGAATCTAAAAGTATTTGTATCAAAGCCCATTGAAACTAAACCTGATATCTATAACTTTAAAATTGCTGTTTCAAAAAGTAAATAAACATTTGTGTAAATTTTTTTTACATGTATACTATATAAAGCATGTTAGTAAATACATCACTCTTTGTGTTCATAACTAAGTAAAAACAATAAATTTTCCTATGCAGTATTTCATATTCCACTTCTTGTAATTAAACATGTTTATTCATTTACTTCTATCTTATATTTCATCAGTCATTCTTTAGAAAACGAGTACAACTGTGAGCTAGTGCTCACTAATGGTTCCCTCTCTTTTAGTATTCGGTAAACAGGAATTTCAAAAGCAATAAGTATAAAAATGCATCACAAGGTAGAGCATGATCACATGAAGCCTGGTAATTTTTAGGTAGCCCTTTTGTGCAGAAAAACGCAATCACATAAAGCATGATACCAAATGTCAGGATTAAAAATCTGGAATTGCTTTTCTGTGATTTTAACTTTATTTTTTGTCAATATTTTTATCCACAAAAAATATTCTGCTTCTACTATACTTTAGAGTTGTTTATTAAAAACATTACCTTACAGAGTGTATTTCACATCTAAAAAACTTAATGTGACGCACATTAAAAAATGCAAAAACTGTATTGTTATTATGATGTGCTCTACAAAGCATCAGTAATAAAAGTATGTGTATGATTAGTATGAGAACAGTTACCTTATACTCGCCATAACCTCTTATAGCCTTCAATAAAAGTCAGTGAGTAATACATTATGTTACAATGAAAGTTTATATGTTATTATGTGTTGGTATGGATAATGCATCAAGCTAAAAAACTAGAAGTTCTGTGGAACCTTGTGTCTCACTTCTATATTTACATTGGAATCAGACAGAAAATGAGCTACATGGACAATTCGGGTAAATTTTCACATTTGTTATAAATTTGTTATAAAAGGAACCTTCCACAATATACATCTATTTTGGATCAGGGAAACAAACAGAGCAACATAGAAAATTTGGGATATATACATGTATATATGTGTAAAGGTGAAAAGAAACTAGTTGTATAAACAGATACAGATGAGACACACTATGTTATGATATTATGTTAGATGTCACAAATACCATGCTTCCCTTTTTGCAAAATACTGTAAAAGTGGAAATTTTCACACAGGTGTTATTTTCTTTTTTCTTGATCCCATAAAATGTGGGAAAATATCCCCTCTATGAATCAATAATATTGCAGTGAAGGGCTATTGAAACAAATGTGGGGTCGAAAACATGAAAGCTTGCTGACTTGCTTGGGCCACTGTCTAAAGCATTCTGCACATTTTGCCTTTTGTTCTTAGGTGTAAAGTGAATGTTCTCCAAATAAAATTGAGAATGGAAATGGGGAATGTGTCAAAGAGACAACAACCCGACCACAGAACAGACAACAACAGAAGGTCACCAATAGGTCTTCAATGCAGTGAGAAATTCCCGCACCCGGAGGCGTCCTTCAGCTGGCCCCTAAATAAATATATATACTAGTTCAGTGATAATGGACGTCATACTAAACTCCAAATTATACACAAGAAACTAAAAGTAAAAATAATACAAGACTAACAAAGGCCAGAGGCTCCTGACTTGGGACAGGCGCAAAAATGTTTGTTTCTTGGACAATCCAGGTGATTGAAAAACATATTCCTCATTAACAATATTGTTAGGATCTTATCATAATTTCAAAATAAACAAAGAAAAAGTAAAGTTGCATGTACTGTACACATCAATATAACTTAAAATGAATATTTTGGTAAAAAAAATCTTCACAGCATGGCTTGTAGGACTGGTTTTAAATATATTGTTAAAAGTAGTTATTTTTCTGTAGAAATACAAACCTTCATTTCCTCTTCTAAAGTCAGGAAGACATTTCTCTGAAACATTACAACTGGTTCATCTGAAAGGAGTAAAGATGTACTATAGTCTCTACAAAAATCTAATGATGAAATTATAAGCGGTCTTTCAATAGTGGAGTTGGATAGTTTTACAAAGTTTTTTTTTAATTGTCTATTGTGTATATACAGGTAGGGGTATCAAGAACTTTAAAACTTAGTTTGACCCCTGCCACAGGTTAATGTGCCTGTCCCATGACACCAAGATACTCATTAGTTATCTAAAGTGTTTTTGGGGGCAGGGTCCTTTAAAGAACTTGGTGTCAACAGCAACCTTTGGTAGTCTGCTAAATTCTGTTACTTGTCAAATTTGGGATGACTTCACACATATAGTATAGGCACTTGTATTTGGATGAAGTCTATATGATGCCTTTTTAATGTCTTTACTGGTTTCATTGTATTTTAAAATTGTCATTACATGTGCACATAAAGCCACAAAAACCTCTATCAACTCATAGATATCAAATTTTCTGAAATTGTTTGTTTATAATTTGCTGCTTTGTCAGACATCAGGTCCAGAATTTTTAAAATAAACCTTCTCTGTCAGACCAGAATTTTCTAATTACTAATACATGCCTCAAACAATGGTAGTGATTGTCTAAATATCTGTCTATTTTGACCTTTAATTGCCTATTACAGTAATTTCATCTCAAATAAGAATGTGGATATGGATAGTTTATGAATTGAAATAATTATTACAGACTTGCATCTTACCTCGTGTAATTTCATCAGCACAAGAATCTGTATACATAGCACAGAAATCATCCCATAACTGGGCTAACTGGAATGGTTTATGGTGATTCTTTAATCTTAGTTCTGAAAAATTGAAGAGAATAATATGTACACAATGTTTCGTTGTATGACAAAAGCTTCCTTGAGATTTTCAGCTAATACATGTAGAAGTTAACCTAGAATGATGTGAGCAATTGTAAACTTGTAGTCATTAACACATACAGTTGTTGCAAAAATAATCTTAATTAATATTGTTCTATCTTAAACTTCATAAAACTTCATAATTTTGTTGTTTGAGGATTGCTGTTTCCAGGACATTACCCTGTATATCATACATGTCATATTAGATACCGGTGTATATTTTCAGGATATTACAGAAATTAAATTAAGTCATAAGAATAATCAGTTCACACAGTTCTCAAAATTGTGCTGAATGGTTTACTGCACATTTGGTCCAATGAATAAATATAATTAATATGTCTAAACCAAGGATCCGGAAATTTGTTCACACAATTTCGGTCATTTTGAGATGTCTTAAAAGTTGGTGCCCTTTTTCAAATTGTTGATATGGAATGGTCCCTAGATTCATAGCATCAGCGAACTTGTATTGGCTGTTTCATTGCATTTACCTCATGAATTTTCTTACCATTTTACTCAAAACGTTCAAGAACAGTTTAGGGAAGGCAACAGTCTAAATTTGAAATGATTTTAATGACTCAAAATGGTAAATTTCTCAGACATCGCTAACGTTTCTTTCGATTTTAGACAAAAATTTAAACCGGAAGTTTTGTGACAATTCTAAAGTTCGATTCATTTCCGGTATATGTTTTGTTTATCAAATTGACAGGAAATCACCAGGTTTTAAATTTTATTACCTTTGAAAGTGTTTGAATATAATAGATATTAGTTGCACTCGTTTAATTAAGCATGCACATATTACATAGTAGATAAAGCACATGTGTTACTCGTGAATAATTACTTTTTTCTACGTAAATTAAATTAAGTTTTAATTTTCAAATCAGAATTATTGATTGCCTTTGCTGAAAAGTACAAATGTAATTAAATAATGAATACAGTTGTCATGGAATTTTAATTTCTTTATGATATTAGTTCTGAGCTTGTGATCATTGTCAGGTGTGAATTAAAAACAAAGGTAAAAAGTGATTAGCTATCATTAGCCAATATTTCCCGGAGGCATGATATAGTTATTAGGAGGACCCTCAGGATTATCAAACTATACTGGAGTGGCAGTTTTATTACAGGAAGGGATTTTAAAACAAAATTAAATATTTGACACAGCATAGGTTTCTGACACAGAATGAATGTGGTCTAAGAACTTAAAATTTTTAAATTGGACATTCACCTATTATGGTCCAATATCCAAAATCTAAATACATGGTTAGATTCAGCATATCAAAGAACCACAAGAGTTCAATTTTGATGAAATCAAACAAAGTTTAATTTTGGACCCTTTTGACCTCAATGTGGACAAAGTTGATAACGGGCCCAAAATCAAAAATCTAAATACATGGTTAGATTCAGTATATCAAAGAACCCCATATATTCAATTTTGTTGAAATCAAACAAAGTTTAATTTTGGACCCGATTTGGACCAACTTGAAAACTGGGCCCATAATCAAAAATCTAAATACATGTTTAGATTCAGCATATCAAAGAAACCTAAGAATTCAATTTTGTTAAAATCAAACTAAGTTTAATTTTGGACCCTTTGGACCTTAATGTAGACCAATTTGAAAGCGGGACCAAAATTAAGAATCTAAATACACGGTTAGATTCGGCATATCAAAGAACCCCAATAATTCAATTTTGATGAAATCAAACAAAGTTTAATGTTGGACCCTTTTGACCTCAATGTGGAAAAAATTGATAACGGGCCGAAAATCAAAAATCTAAACACATGGTTAGATTCAGCATATCAAAGAACCCCATATATTCAATTTTGTTGAAATCAAACAAAGTTTAATTTTGGACCCGGATTTGGACCAACTTGAAAACTGGGCCCATAATCAAAATCTAAATACATGTTTAGATTCAGCATATCAAAGAACCCTAAGAATTCAATTTTGTTAAAATCAAACTAAGTTTAATTTTGGACCCTTTGGACCTTAATGTAGACCAATTTGAAAACGGGACCAAAATTAAGAATCTAAATACACGATTAGATTCGGCATATCAAAGAACCCCAATAATTCAATTTTGATGAAATCAAACAAAGTTTAATTTTGGACCCTTTGGACCTCAATGTGGACCAATTTAAAACGGGCCCAAAATCCAAAAACTTAATACGATTAGATTCAGCATATTAAAGAACCCCAAGAGGTCAAGAATAAAACCCCATTGAAATTGGTCAAGAAATAAGCAATTTATACAAAGTATCTTCTTTTGCACAATACTGTGCAATTGAATATTTCTTGCAATTGCGCAATACTGTGCAATTGAATATTTCTTGCTATTGTGCAATACTGTACAATTGACAATTTCTTGCTATTGCGCAATATTGTGCTATTGGATATTTCTTGCTATTGCGCAATACTGTGCAATTGAAGATTTCTTGCTATTGCGCAATACTGTGCAATTGAAAATTTCTTGCTATTGCACAATACTTATTATATAATAATTTACACATCCTGTTAGGTGTGTATCTCCTGCCATATCATTATTATTTGCTTTTAAATATAAATCAGAAATAACCAACTTAAAATGGAAAATTTTAAAGAAAAAAAAAGGAAAAAAAAGACCCCCCCCCAAATTTTTTGAACCCCCTTATGATTCATCACCCCCAAACTCAATCCCAGCCTTCCCTTTGAGGTATGGTACCTTGCAGTACAATTTCAGAGAGATCCATACACTTGAACACAAGTTATTGTCTGGAAACTAGAAAAATGCTTATTTTTGGCCCCTTTTTGGCCCCTAATTCCTAAACGTTTAGAGCAATTACCCCCAAACTCAATTCCAGCTTTCCCTTTGTGATATGGAACCTTGTAGTACAATTTCAGAAAGATCCATACACTTACACACAAGTTATTGTCATGAAACTAGAAAAATGCTTGTTTTTGCCCCTTTTTTGGCCCCTAATTCCTAAAATTTTGAGGCAATTACCCCCAAAATCAATCCCAGCATTCCCTTTGTGATATGGAACCTTGTGGTACAATGTCAGAGAGATCCATACACTAACACACAAGTTATGTCTGGAAGTTACAAAATGCTTATTTTGGCCCTTTTGGCCCCTAATTCCTTAACTGTTGGTACCATAACCCCAAAATCAATCCCAACCTTCCTTTTATGATATTGAACCTTATGGTAAAATTTCATAGAGATCCATTCACTTAAACTAAAGTTAGAGTGCGAAAACCAATGCGTCTTGGACGGCGGCGGCGACGGCGGCGGCGGCGACGACAACGACGACGCGCCAACGTCATACCAATATACGACCACAAAATTTTTTGCGGTCGATAACAAGTGCAAAATGGCGATTTAGAAACCCGATCTCAATGAAATGACCGAAATTATTTCTGTAAAAAAATGAAATTTGTCCTAAATCCCAATTTTTAGTTTAGGACAAATAGCTTGCAGCTTAGGACATGACTGGCAAATAAGACCGTTTCCGGACCCTTGGTCTAAACAAAATTTTACTTGACAATCAATATTTAAATAACTAAACACCCAAAATTTGTATGGACATCCTGTTACAAAAAAATCTCATTCCACTTTGTGACAACCCTTTACAAGTTGACTGTCAGCCTGGTGTCATTTGAAAACTCTTTTGAATTATAGATTTTTAGTACCTAAAAGTGGAGATACCAGCCATACGGAGAAAATGTTTTCACTCTCTGGTGGAAGCCCTCTTTGTTCTAAAACAATTTCAAATAAATCTGCTGCTTCTGCCTGATGACCATCTTCTAAATTTACATGTATGCCTTTTCGATCTCTCAACCATAAAACTATTTCAACAGCTGTAATAAAAGAAAACAACTAAATATTTTGAATATTGATATATTACTAAACAATAGAATTGAACAGTGGGGCATATTACATATTATTTACAGTATATGGTGTATTTTTATGGAATATTTTCAGTTAACATGTTTAAACAAAAATTTAAACAACAAATTAGCAAAACAGAAATAGTTCAATATTTCGAATATAAATAATCCTTCACAATTCTTTGAACTCAATCATTAGCAGAAATATGATTTTAAGAATTTTTCTAACAACATTATGTAAATATAAACTGATTTTGATTTGAATATTAATCTGAATATGTTACCAATGTTCATTTTCATATTAAATATACTTTTCCTCATTTTTTTAAATTCTTCTAAAACATGTGTACTATCAGTTTTGTTGACAAGTGTACAAAAAATGTATGTATCTGGAACATAATCAATATGACGGTTAAATATTCAAAATTTTAACAAAAATCAAAATCATAAGTTCTTAAGGTGGATCATCACTATATATAAATCCTCAGATAGAATTTTCTTATACTTTGCCAGAATGCAGTTTTTTCAATGCTTTTTTCAAAAATAAAATAGAAAGTATGGGTCACCTTGTTATTTATCAAGCTCTAAGTCATGCAAAATTGCCTAAATTTACATAGATTGTTAATGAAAAAAACACGTTTTTGTGAATATAAAGAAAGCTATGAGATAGAATTTTAAAATAAAATATGAGAAGATAGGTTTTGAAATATGCTTTAAGAACAATAACAAATAAAAAGAAAAAGAAAAAATGATGTCACCGACCTTGTTTTCTTGCTACAAGTAAAAATTGAAAATTGCTCTTTCATTCCTTAATAAAAATTTTACTATTTGAGTTATCTCCCCTTAAATGGCTAAGTTGACAATTTGATCGGAACAAACACAAACATTTGGAATTTGGTAAATCAGTCTCAATAATGCAATAAATCACATTTTCTTCTTTATTCCAATAAACAGTCTAACCCATTAATTGCCAATCTGTCTCAAAATTTGTAGATTTAAGTAAAGAACTAGACCTATTGAGAACTACTATTCTACAATCCAATATGGCGGTATACAGTTGATCTACCTTAAATATAAATATACGTTCAGAAAGAAAATCTCAACTGCAGGTCATCATACGGCTTTCAACAATAAGCAAACACATAGAGTAAGCTATATAATGCACCAGAATGTCAAAATGTGAAACAATTCAATAGACAAAAAGAAACAGCCCTGATAAATATAAACAGTTACAGCATTTTTAATTGTTTCACATTTTGTCATACTGGGACCTTTTATAGCTTTCTATACTGTACGAGTCTTGTTAATTGTTTTACATTTTGTCATACTGGGACCTTTTATAGCTTTCTATACTGTACGAGTCTTGCTAATTGTTTTACATTTTGTCATACTGGGACCTTTTATAGCTTTCTATACTGTACGAGTCTTGCTAATTGTTTTACATTTTGTCATACTGGGACCTTTTATAGCTTTCTATACTGTACGGGTCTTGCTAATTGTTTTACATTTTGTCATACTGGGACCTTTTATAGCTTTCTATACTGTACGGGTCTTGTTAGTTGTTTTACATTTTGTCATACTTGGACCTTTTATAGCTTTCTATACTGTACCAGTCTTGTTAATTGTTTTACATTTTGTCATACTGTACGAGTCTTGCTAATTGTTTTACATTTTGTCATACTGTACCAGTCTTGTTAATTGTTTTACATTTTGTCATACCGGGACCTTTTATAGCTTTCTATACTGTACGAGTCTTGCTAATTGTTTTACATTTTGTCATACTGGGACCTTTTATAGCTTTCTATACTGTACCAGTCTTGCTAATTGTTTTACATTTTCTCATACTGGGACCTTTTATAGCTTTCTATACTGTACCAGTCTTGCTAATTGTTTTACATTTTGTCATACTGTACCAGTCTTGTTAATTGTTTTACATTTTATCATACCGGGACCTTTTATAGCTTTCTATACTGTACAAGTCTTGCTAATTGTTTTACATTTTGTCATACTGGGACCTTTTATAGCTTTCTATACTGTACGAGTCTCAGGGCTCACACTACTTCAGAATCATAGGGAGAAGTGACTTCTCTTTTTGAAACTGATAGGGAGAAGTGGTGAGATTTGAAAGAGAAGTGCTCCTTCGCCACTGCGCTACAATGTTTTGATTTTACTATCAGACTATAGTATAAAGGGTCATATGTAAATACTGTTCTTTTTAAATTGTTCAATTCATATCTGAGTATACAATTAAATAAACTGTTCAATTCAAAGTTGTTTAAGTTTAGGTTCTTGTGAGAAACTACTAGTACTAACTAAATATCTAGCACTAAAAAGAATTTTTTATGTCAAAAGGTAAAGAAATTATAATATATGAATTACAATACAATTAAAAACTATCTTGTTTATCATGTTATGAAATTCAGTGTTATACAAAGTTAAGCTGGGTCATAATATATTGATATTAGTAGTTAAGCTACTTTAATCAATATTTTGAAACAATCCATATAAATTATATGGAATTATATGCATTAATCAATTATATCTAACCAAAAGTCTGTTAATGCGTGTGGAATGCGTAATTTTTCCTTTTGGGATCAATATTCTTCTGTCAGCTTTTCCATTCATGCGTCCGTAGTTATTATTGTACAAATACGGATTTCGGTCATAGCTGGTCCGGTTCCGATCCGTAGTTAGTAAACGATTAATGGCGGACGGAAGAAAATTTACAAAAATAAACGATGTTTGACAAGCTATTTGGAAAGGAATATGACGTTTTTAATGCAATAAATGGATTAAATATTTACTGGAGGCAACTTTTATCACTTTCAAATGAAGTAACAAACTTATTTTGCCGCCGAAAGTTAGATTGATGTACGCTCTCTGAGTAACAAGTACCAGAGGTGCATGCAGTGATAAAAAGTTGTTTTTTTATTAAATAACCTGCTACAAACTGTAAAGTCAATGCTTAAACCTCTTTTCTTAAGAAAATGAATCATTTATGTCTGAATTTCTTTAATAATCAATAAAAAAAAGATGTTTTATCAACTTGGTTAAAATTGAAAATGTCCGATGACGAAAGCGACTGAAAGCGAGTATAATTTGTAAACAACAGGGCGACTTGTTTTCGCTTTTGAGTGTCGGGCAAAGCGAAGTGACGGACGGGAAAGCGACTTCTTCGCCCTAGTCGCCTGGTAGCGTGAGCCATGAGTCTTGCTGATTATTTTACATTTTGTCATACTGGGACCTTTTATAGCTTTCTATACTGTACGAGTCTTGCTAATTGTTTTACATTTTGTCATACCGGGACCTTTTATAGCTTTCTATACTGTACGAGTCTTGCTGATTGTTTTACATTTTGTCATACTGGGACCTTTTATAGCTTTCTATACTGTACGAGTCTTGCTGATTGGTTTACATTTTGTCATACTGGGACCTTTTATAGCTTTCTATACTGTACATGTCTTGTTAATTGTTTTTCATTTTGTCATACTGGGACCTTTTATAGCTTTCTATACTGTACCAGTCTTGTTAATTGTTTTACATTTTGTCATACCGGGACCTTTTATAGCTTTCTATACTGTACAAGTCTTGCTAATTGTTTTACATTTTGTCATACCGGGACCTTTATAGCTTTCTATACTCTACCAGTCTTGCTAATTGTTTTACATTTTGTCATACTGGGACCTTTTATAGCTTTCTATACTGTACATGTCTTGTTAATTGTTTAACATTTTGTCATACTGGGACCTTTTATAGCTTTCTATACTGTACGAGTCTTGCTAATTGTTTTACATTTTGTCATACTGGGACCTTTTATAGCTTTCTATACTGTACGAGTCTTGCTGATTGTTTTACATTTTGTCATACTGGGACCTTTTATAGCTTTCTATACTGTACGAGTCTTGTTGATTGTTTTACATTTTGTCATACCGGGACCTTTTATAGCTTTCTATACTGTATGAGTCTTGTTGATTGTTTTACATTTTGTCATACGAGGACCTTTTATAGCTTTCTATACTGTACGAGTCTTGCTAATTGTTTTACATTTTGTAATACTGGGACCTTTTATAGCTTTCTATACTGTACGAGTCTTGTTGATTGTTTTACATTTTGTCATACTGGGACCTTTTAGAGCTTTCTATACTGTAGGAGTCTTGTTGATAGTTTTACATTTTGTCATACTGGGACCTTTTATAGCTTTCTATACTGCATGAGTCTTGTTGATTGTTTTATATTTTGTTATACTGGGACCTTTTATAGCTTTCTATACTGTACGAGTCTTGTTGATTGTTTTACATTTTGTCATACCGGGACCTTTTATAGCTTTCTATACTGTACCAGTCTTGTTGATTGTTTTACATTTTGTCATACGGGACCTTTTATAGCTTTCTATACTGTACATGTCTTGTTAGTTGTTTTACATTTTGTCATACCAGGATCTTTTATAGCTTTCTATACTGTACGAGTCTTGTTACATGTAGTTGTTTTACATTTTGTCATACCGGGACCTTTTATAGCTTTCTATACTGTACGAGTCTTGTTAATTGTTTTACATTTTGTCATACCAGGATCTTTTATAGCTTTCTATACTGTACGAGTCTTGTTGATTGTTTTACATTTTGTCACACGGGACCTTTTATAGCTTTCTATACTGTACCAATCTTGTTGATTGCTTTACATTTTGTCATACCGGGACCTTTTATAGCTTTCTATACTGTACCAGTCTTGTGAATTGTATCACATTTTGTCATACTGGGACCTTTTATAGCTTTCTATACTGTACGAGTCTTGTTAATTGTTTTACATTATGTCATACCAGGACCTTTTATAGCTTTCTATACTGTACCAGTCTTGCTAATTGTTTTACATTTTGTCATACTGTACCAGTCTTGTTAATTGTTTTACATTTTGTCATACTGGGACCTTTTATAGCTTTCTATACTGTACGAGTCTTGCTAATTGTTTTACATTTTGTCATACGGGACCTTTTAAAGCTTTTCTATACTGTACAAGTCTTGCTAATTGTTTTACATTTTGTCATACCAGGACCTTTTATAGCTTTCTATACTGTACGAGTCTTGTTAGTTGTTTTACATTTTGTCATACCAGGACCTTTTATAGCTTTCTATACTGTACGAGTCTTGTTAATTGTTTTACATTTTGTCATACTGGGACCTTTTAGAGCTTTCTATACTGTAGGAGTCTTGTTGATAGTTTTACATTTTGTCATACTGGGACCTTTTATAGCTTTCTATACTGCATGAGTCTTGTTGATTGTTTTACATTTTGTTATACTGGGACCTTTTATAGCTTTCTATACTGTACCAGTCTTGTTGATTGTTTTACATTTTGTCATACCGGGACCTTTTATAGCTTTCTATACTGTACCAGTCTTGTTGATTGTTTTACATTTTGTCACACGGGACCTTTTATAGCTTTCTATACTGTACCAATCTTGTTGATTGCTTTACATTTTGTCATACCGGGACCTTTTATAGCTTTCTATACTGTACCAGTCTTGTGAATTGTATCACATTTTGTCATACTGGGACCTTTTATAGCTTTCTATACTGTACGAGTCTTGTTAATTGTTTTACATTATGTCATACCAGGACCTTTTATAGCTTTCTATACTGTACCAGTCTTGCTAATTGTTTTACATTTTGTCATACTGTACCAGTCTTGTTAATTGTTTTACATTTTATCATACCGGGACCTTTTATAGCTTTCTATACTGTACAAGTCTTGCTAATTGTTTTACATTTTGTCATACCGGGACCTTTTATAGCTTTCTATACTGTACAAGTCTTGCTAATTGTTTTACATTTTGTCATACCGGGACCTTTATAGCTTTCTATACTGTACGAGTCTTGCTGATTGTTTTACATTTTGTCATACTGGGACCTTTTATAGCTTTCTATACTGTACGAGTCTTGCTGATTGGTTTACATTTTGTCATACTGGGACCTTTTATAGCTTTCTATACTGTACATGTCTTGTTAATTGTTTTTCATTTTGTCATACTGGGACCTTTTATAGCTTTCTATACTGTACATGTCTTGTTAATTGTTTTACATTTTGTCATACCGGGACCTTTTATAGCTTTCTATACTGTACAAGTCTTGCTAATTGTTTTACATTTTGTCATACCGGGACCTTTATAGCTTTCTATACTCTACCAGTCTTGCTAATTGTTTTACATTTTGTCATACTGGGACCTTCTATAGCTTTCCATACTGTACATGTCTTGTTTATTGTTTAACATTTTGTCATACTGGGACCTTTTATAGCTTTCTATACTGTACAAGTCTTGCTAATTGTTTTACATTTTGTCATACTGGGACCTTTTATAGCTTTCTATACTGTACGAGTCTTACTAATTGTTTTACATTTTGTCATACCGGGACCTTTTAAAGCTTTTCTATACTGTACAAGTTTTGCTAATTGTTTTACATTTTGTCATACTGGGACCTTTTATAGCTTTCTATACTGTACGAGTCTTGTTGATTGTTTTACATTTTGTCATACCGGGACCTTTTATAGCTTTCTATACTGTACGAGTCTTGTTGATTGTTTTACATTTTGTCATACTGGGACCTTTTATAGCTTTCTATACTGTACGAGTCTTGCTGATTGTTTTACATTTTGTCATACTGGGACCTTTCATAGCTTTCTATACTGCATGAGTCTTGTTGATTGTTTTACATTTTGTTATACTGGGACCTTTTATAGCTTTCTATACTGTACGAGTCTTGTTGATTGTTTTACATTTTGTCATACTGGGACCTTTTATAGCTTTCTATACTGCATGAGTCTTGTTGATTGTTTTACATTTTGTTATACTGGGACCTTTTATAGCTTTCTATACTGTACAAGTCTTGCTAATTGTTTTACATTTTGTCATACCGGGACCTTTATAGCTTTCTATACTCTACCAGTCTTGCTAATTGTTTTACATTTTGTCATACTGGGACCTTTTATAGCTTTCCATACTGTACATGTCTTGTTTATTGTTTAACATTTTGTCATACTGGGACCTTTTATAGCTTTCTATACTGTACGAGTCTTGCTAATTGTTTTACATTTTGTCATACTGGGACCTTTTATAGCTTTCTATACTGTACGAGTCTTACTAATTGTTTTACATTTTGTCATACCGGGACCTTTTAAAGCTTTTCTATACTGTACAAGTCTTGCTAATTGTTTTACATTTTGTCATACTGGGACCTTTTATAGCTTTCTATACTGCATGAGTCTTGTTGATTGTTTTACATTTTGTTATACTGGGACCTTTATAGCTTTCTATACTGTACCAGTCTTGTTGATTGTTTTACATTTTGTCATACCGGGACCTTTTATAGCTTTCTATACTGTACGAGTCTTGTTACATGTAGTTGTTTTACATTTTGTCATACCGGGACCTTTTATAGCTTTCTATACTGTACGAGTCTTGTTAATTGTTTTACATTTTGTCATACCAGGACCTTTTATAGCTTTCTATACTGTACGAGTCTTGTTAATTGTTTTACATTTTGTCATACTGGGACCTTTTATAGCTTTCTATACTGTACGAGTCTTGTTGATTGTTTTACATTTTGTCATACCGGGACCTTTTATAGCTTTCTATACTGTACGAGTCTTGTTGATTGTTTTACATTTTGTCATACCGGGACCTTTTATAGCTTTCTATACTGTATGAGTCTTGTTAATTGTTTTTCATTTTGTCATACCAGGACCTTTTATAGCTTTCTATACTGTACGAGTCTTGTTAATTGTTTTACATTTTGTCATACTGGGACCTTTTATAGCTTTCTATACTGTACATGTCTTGTTAATTGTTTTACATTTTGTCATACTGGGACCTTTTATAGTTTTCTATACTGTACGAGTCTTGCTAATTATTTTACATTTTGTCATACTGGGACCTTTTATAGCTTTCTATACTGTACGAGTCTTGCTAATTGTTTTACATTTTGTCATACTGGGACCTTTTATAGCTTTCTATACTCTACCAGTCTTCCTAATTGTTTTACATTATGTCATACTGGGACCTTTATAGCTTTCTATACTGTACATGTCTTGTTAGTTGTTTTACATTTTGTCATACCAGGATCTTTTATAGCTTTCTATACTGTACGAGTCTTGCTGATTGTTTTACATTTTGTCATACTGGGACCTTTTATAGCTTTCTATACTGTACGAGTCTTGTTGATTGTTTTACATTTTGTCATACTGGGACCTTTTATAGCTTTCTATACTGTACGGGTCTTGTTAGTTGTTTTACATTTTGTCATACTGGGACCTTTTATAGCTTTCTATACTGTACGAGTCTTGCTGATTGTTTGGTGACTTTAAATGTTTCACATCTTTGTCCTGTGTACATGTATATGGATAGTTGTCTCATTTGAAATTTGGCCCAACTTCTTATTTTCATATTGTATTGGGAACTAAAACTTTGACAAAAAAAACAAAATATCATTGGAGGCAAAGTTGTTCTATCCCTGAAATGAACACAACTACTCTTTAAGCATGCATTTATATCCAAAAAGTTATATTTGCTAAATGAGAGCATGCTTTAGAGAAATCATGTAGATTTACCTCCATCCATCGTCTTCTCATGTGCTTTCTTTACTAACTGTTCATGTTCATCTGGATCTCTCTTCCTGTATCTCTAGAAAAAGATGTTGATACCATGTTATAAGCTAATCTTAAAGAAGTAAAAACTCATAAAAGTTCTAAGCAAAACATGCTTTGTCCAAAAATTAAAAACGTTATAAGATATTGCACTTTCAGGCAAATGAATTTTGAAGTTGGTTGCATTAATAATAATAGTTGTCTTTACTATTCCAGTGTTCAAGCTTTATCTTTTTCACAGGGCGGTCCGCCCGCCCTTTTCCGACTGACGCCCTGTGCCATTTTTAAGACGCCCTGCCCTTTTTCGCGTGTTCATGCCTTTATATCATATTATTTTGATGAAAATACTATATAATTCCACCTGCCTTCATGTTTCTGACAAGTTTATGACCCTCAGCAAATTAACAACTACAGCAGGTGTTATAAGTTGTGATTACAGGTAATCCGCTTATCGCTATCGGATGGGTCACTAATCCTTTAATTAACAAGCCTAATAATTGACCATTATAATTTCCATTCCCAGAAAAATTGGTCAGTCGGTATGTTCAATATTTCTCAAAGGACCACAATTTGCAGTTCATTTATCTATAGATGTTTTTGTAGTTTCGTTCATTGAACAAAATTGTTTTCCCCTGGACAGTTCACATTTTAATTTTAAATTTCCCAAACGATCACTATTTGCAGCTTGTTTGACGTAATTTCGTCACTTTTTTTATAACTTTTCAACAAAATCTTTCAACAATTTCGATTATAAAGATAAAACTATTCAAAACGTTCAGAAATATTTTCACGAGTCAAACAGGTGCTATCTTTATCATGTACTGCACATGCGTAAACGTATTCCTATAAATTTAATAGACAATAAAACGTAAAATACTAAATCATTTAGTATCAAATTAAATGAGAGAGACAATTTATTTCTTACTGAGCAACTTATTTAAAAAATGATTATTTCTTGCCTTTTTGTTAAACACGAACCAATCTGTAGATGAATCTGGATTCATTCTAAATCTATTATCCTCTTTTCACTTCCTGTTTTCATTTAGTTTAAAAAACGAAAGTAAACATGATCTATCCTTGATAGATTTAAAATATACTGTCATTTTAATCCTTCCAAGTTTATAAAAATTAATTCCATATATCGATTTAAACGTTTTTTACAGACATATATATGATGATTATGCAGTGAAATAGTCGTTAAAATTTCATTTCTGCTGTGATTCCAGGTTTTAAAAAAGAGGAACCCAACTTTTGTTGATCAGGAATGTCCAATGAAAATAACTGAAGTGAAATTGTGAACTAGATTTCCGGAAGTGAAACTGTAATCTAGATTTCTGGATCCTTCTTCTTATCTGCATATTTAAGCATCACACCAGTCAAATCATGCAATAACTGCCTACATTTGTAGCATGCATAAAGCCTTCAAAGATCCTAGTCCTTGAAGGACTTGGGCATATGTATAGCTAGTAATATACGTCCTTGGTCCCTTACTGTTATCCAAAATAAGGTTGATTTTCAACTCGCGTAAAAGTGACTAATCATTATAAATAAAGCCCTCAAACTTTAGCTGAAACCCCTGCTATTTACATGTACATAATAAAAGACAATGTTTGATGTGTCCTTTTTGAATTATCAATCAGCATGCTAAAGTGTCCTTTTCGTGATTGACTCCCTGCCCTTTTGAAATCCTATCTGGAACACTGTTAATTCATCAATAATGACAATATGTGTAATTTCATGGAAAATGAAAATCTGGTTTGTTTCTTATCTTCCAAACACTGCTGTTTTACAAGCCATCAGGGAGCAATTTTTAAGGCCTTGCACAGTTACTTTACCATGTTTACATCTGTGTGCAGTAGATTTAATTAACTTGAAAATAGTATCATAAATGACGAGTGTTGACAAAATCTCTGGTTCATGAAATAATGCATTTACATCAGTATATGTAAGCACATAAACCCATACCATGCTTGAAGCTTCTTTTTTTTAGGATTCAAAGACCTTTGAAACAATATTTTTTAATTTTTCATTTAATTTAAATTCAGTTAGTCAGACAGTCTGACACTGACATGACTGAGTGACGGAGGTACTTTGCCAAAGAATCATGTTCTAACAAACGATTTTTCAGGATGTAACTGTGATTGATTGGCTTTTTTGTTCTTGTACCCAAGAACCGTAAGTCTAAAACATTTTCTCGTTCATGTCTAAATGAGCTAAATGGGAGAAGAAAAACCTAAAAGTTCGAAAAATGTATAACGTTGCCATGTTCGTGGGAGTAAACAAAACACAGCGTTTATCCCCTATACTATAAAAAGAAACTGGGTTTCACTTAAGTAAAGTATTTTTAGGATTACAATTAACTTATTCAAACGTTTCATTTTTTTTTCTAAGAGGAAAGTTATTCACTAATTAAACTGAAAGAACAAATAATATTTTTACCTCAGCCATTTTGTTTACAAATAGTAACATTCAAAATGTTAACGGAATAAAACACGACCATTTTCCGGATTTAATTTATTTGGATAGTTCATTTTCATTTTCTTCTTTTCGTATTTACCGCATAGTGCTTTAATGTGCCTTCAATATTGAACATATTCCACAAACATTGCAGATGAACGTATCTATTCAGTATTTAAAGTCCAAGACATTAACCTTTAGTGATTTGCTATAAACTGATATATAACGTTAAAGCTAATGTATATTTCCGCACACCTAGCATATACTAGCAGCTAGTTTTTAAGGCAGCTTTGACACATCCGACAAAAATTAGCAAGCCTCTTGAAGGTGAAAATGAATATTCCGTCAGACAAAAAAAAAATCCTCTTGTTAACGGCCCGCCACATTCGTAATCAGCTGTATCAGAAGTCCATTACTAGACTAGTCTAGTAATGGACTTCTGGCTGTATATATACGCGTAGTCGATTACATTTTGCGATAAAATCACATGTAATCAGTAATGACTATGCATCATTATCAAACAATAAATTCCTTCTTCTTGGTAAATTTTTGTTCCATGACAGAGATCTAGGTTAAGGGCTTGGCGTACGGGGCGCCGAATGGGACTTGAACTTTTTGTAATCAAAATCAATTTTGTGTACACAAAATTCAATTCTGTCATAACAAAATCTTTTTTGTCTTACAAAACTATGTGATACAGACTTGTTTTATGAGAACTTCAATTTTGTAATGACAAAATTCTTTTTTGTAGACAAAATTCATTTTTGTAGACAAAATTGATTTCTGTCATGACAAAATTCAATTTTGTCAAATAGGTATGCAAATATAAACTTATATGCATACAGAATTGACTTTTGTTACCTGATATGGAAATTGAAACACAAAATTCAATTTTGTGTTTATTTTTGTGTAGACAAAATTGAGTTTTGTTTTAACAGAAGTGAAAATTTAACAAAACTCAATTTTGTCTACACAAAAATAAACACAAAATTGAGTTATGTGACAAAATCTCAGTTTTGTATGCAAATTAGTTCATAGAATCTAAACTAAACTAGTTTGCATACAAAATTGACTTTTGTCGCCCAATTTTCAATTTCGGTAAAAAGGAAAGTCTGTGATACAAAATGAATTTTGTCATGACAAAAGTAACTTTTGTCCACTGAAAGATAATTTTGTATGCTCATTGTTGAAGGTTGCTTGCTGACGTTTACATGCTACCTTCTTAGTCATTTGGTCTCCGGTGGAGAGTTGTTTCATTGGCAATCAGGCATGGGGTAATCCTAATCAGTAATCGTTATTTTTAAATGTTATCACAAGGCCATCATACCACATCTTCTTATTTTAAATTTTTGTCCAGAAAACTCTCAAAGTACTAAATTAAATTATCGAAGAAGTACTCTTACCTCAACACCAAAGTACATAGTTTAAAAAGGAGGACTTCTGAAAGATCGATTGATTTATGGTGTTTAACGCCACTTTCAACACAACGGTTATTTCGTGGCGGCCAGTTTTTATTGTTGAATAAAACCGATCTGAGGCGGAAAGGAAGGAAAACTGACAATCATGGTCAATTAAAATTGGAGTCGAATGCACCTGCACGTGCGCGGTTTCGAACTCATAACCTCAGTGTTGTCTTTACAGGCTAGTGATGAAGTAGCTAAACTACTTAGACCACTCGGCCATCGAGGCCTCTGACTCCTTAAAGAAATATATGTTGTTATTCTAGCCTTTCTATCAAAGTTACCGGGCCAGTAGTACTGCTAACTAAAGATAAGAAAATGTAACACAATAGGTTCGTATTTGCACTAACTTTAGCAACAAGAATATGGTACTGAATCCACTTTTGGAACACTGTCCAGAAAAAAAAAACAACAACAGATTTTTGAACCAATAGATACCCCTTGTAACAAGTTTAACCTGGTGATATGATGAATCTACATGTAGGTCAAGACGAAAGCGAACAAAAGCGACAAACAATTTTTAAAAGACCACTATGTCAAGCTCTATCGAGCTTTTAATCTCCCCGATTTAAGAAAAGTTGTTAAATATTTAAGGATTATGTACCCTTTGTCGTTTCAATGCTAAACATAAGGAAATCTTATAGAAAATACACAGCTTTTCCCCTTGTACTATTTGACAATTCGGTGCTTGATAGATAGAGGATTATTGCATGCAGTGCTAGCAATGATTTCCTAAAAATAAGTTTATAAATTAAGATATAATACTGGTTATAAAAAATATAAATATGGACCAAATCCGACCAAATCAAGTACACCTTCTAGGGTGCGCCCGACTTTAGTGACTAAGCACGAGGTTTTTTGGGAATGCAAAGGTCGTTCAGGACTTTTTGTAAACAATAAACGCTAGCACATCGTGGACAAACAAGTGAGTAATCTATGTTTAAAATCTAATGACGAAAACATCTGTATTAAAGTCTGTGGATTTTCTGCAAAATATCTTGGCTTTATTTGCCACAAAATCCCCATTTTCTATTAAATGCAATAAAACAATAAATAATATTGCTTTGAACGAAGTTTCCCTTTGGTATATGTACAAAATGGCACATCTCTATTATTCATTATCTTTGCTGTTTTGATATTATTGCCCTTTGAAAATTTCATAATACATATGGCTACAGAAGGGGTCATAAACCTTAACAGAAATCTACAACCAAGACTGAATTTAAAAAAAACACTAAGATATCAGGAAAAGAACTGACGAGGCTTTTGTCTTGGGTCTGGTATTTAAACCCGTGGCGGTGTTTACCCTCTACAATCGCTATTGTGCCAGCAACTACTCAGTACACGATTTCATGTCATACTAAATCAGAACAAAACTCATTCCGATCTCGAAATTCCAGGATGTCTCCTAGTTGACACGGAACTTATGGTCCGTAAATTCTTTCCATGTTGTCCTTGATTGATGGTTGGTTTTATAACAGGGAAGCTAATGTTGTAATGTTCTTGTAGGTAAAGTTGAAGTCATAGCTTTGGACATTTTACATTCGCCCTTATGATTTTTTCATTGTTAAAAGAAAGTATCTGTGTCCTCGATAAGCACGAATACATTTTCCCGAATGTGACCTACCGAATTAGACTTATCACCGGGTTTGTACTAACATTAGCAACACGACGGGTGCCACATGTGGAGCATGATCTGCTTACCCTTCTGAGCACCTGAGATCACCCCAGTTTTTGGTGGATTTCGTGTTGCTGAGTCTAGTTTTCTATGTTGTGTTTTATGTACTGTTGTTTGTCTGTTTGTCTTTTTCTTTTTCTTTTTGTTGCCATGGCGTTGTTTGTTTATTTTCGACTTGTGAGTTTTGAATGTCTCTTTGGTATCTTTCGCCTCTCTTTCACTAGTCGAAGTCACAAGCCGGTCTTCCTTTAATTAATCATGACACCATCGAATGCGACATCACCTGGTTTTTACTTGCCATTTCGAGTACGACGAGTGTTACTAGTTAAGCAAGAATTGCTTTCCATTCTGAATCACCTGAATATACTCTTCTCAAAGAGTTTCGTAGTAACTGTTTTTTTAGATTTTTTTTGTTGTTTCATTTGATATTTTCGTTTTCACAGACTGTGGTGTTTTTCACGGTCACGATATTATATGTCCTTTTCCAGACAAACTGGTTATATTGGCTAGAGAATATACATGTACCGGTTGTTTATAAATTTGGTAAAGTCTTAGGGACATTTACCAATTAGAATTTGATTACCTTCTAATGGGACTTTTGATGTAATGCATCATCATCAAACATTTACAGGAGTACATGACGAGTGTCACTGGTAGACCAGGAACTGCTTACCAAACACTCTAAGGATGATTGTTGTTAAAGGTTGTGCTGATTTGCCCATTCATTTAAGAGGAGGGGATTGAAGATGAAGAACATTGACTAACGACAGACAGATGACAAAGAACAGAAACCAAGTGATCAGAAAAAGCACATCCTGACTCTTTGGACTCGTACTATAAAGCACAATTTTACAATATCTCTTTTTTATGGCCGTGTGAAGTAAAACAATCAATGTCAATTGTGATATAGCCATACGAATTTTTTTCTTCTAGGCGTTCCTTTGTGTCAAAAATACTTCAACTTGGCAAACAATTGCTTTCAAATAGTTTCATTTGGCGAAAATACATGGATACTCTTTGGGATACTATATAGATTTCAGAAAATAAAATGGTATGTTGATAAAAGATTATCTTCCTCTGCCTCAACTAACTAGTACATTGATAGCTTAAATCCTCAGAGATCAATTCGTAGTGATAGACCGTTGTTTTCTCCCGGGTTATGCTTCAAGCCTGAATTTCGACGTCAAAGCAACATCAAATAATACTGACACTGTCCAGACTACTTTCCTGAATTTCGACGTCAAAGCAACATCAAATAATACTGACACTGTCCAGACTACTTTCAAGTTGAAAATAACATGATTCAAAAACTATTGATTAAAATGGATAAAATTTACACAATAGAGGGTCTTTTTATATCTAGGTTTGTCAAAATTTCAATTGATTTTTATATGTAATGTTGACGAATTTCAATTTTTCAATGATTAGAAAAAATAAACCCCGTGTTAATAAGTAAAATGTTGACGTACAATATTGATCAGGCAAATCCCTATGTACTGTTCGTGTATATTAAAAATACCACTTGAATATATTTGTCGCTCCTGAATAACTGTTGTGTGTTCCTTTGTTATTTATTTAATCTCAAATGCTGGAAAACATTGAATGACATGTATACAGACAAATAAGCTCTTCTACATGAATTATATGTAGACCGATGTTTACCTTTGACAGCTTTAAAAGGAAATTCTTACAATAGTTTCTTAAAGGTTTCAGGAATATCTATTATAAAGACCGTTCAAAACTTTGTTTTTCCATCTTAAAAAGTCTATTTTATATATAAATGCACAACTTACGCATTAAAACTGTCTTTTAAAACTGTGTTTTTAAACCGGAAATATATTTCTATATTATTTCTCGTGTATAAAATACAACACTTAAAAACCGGAAATATTATATGCTATTCTGATCTTCACAAGGGAGATGGGCTCATATTGCCTGTCAGTGTTTTATATCTCATAAGCCGTCAGCCGAGGTGGATATAGGATACTGACAGGGAATATGAGCTCATATCCCCTATGAAGCCCAAATAACAATTATTTTATACTTGTGAGTCCTGATTTTAACTTTTTTTTACCATTCGGCTTTGTTCACAGGGGATATGGGCTCATATTCCATTTCAAGGTGACCAATCTCAATACAGGATTAATTGGGATGTTTCACTTCAGTGTCATATATTTTTATGTTCTCGTGTGTAAAATACAACACTTAGACCATCAATTAGTCTTTACACTGAAGGAGGTTATTTTATCTAAACTAACTGGAATAAAAGTTATCTTCAATTTCATAAGTAAGAAACATAACACAACAAATAACATTTTAATAATTGTTCTACAACTTCATTGTAACAATAATTTGAATTTTTTTTTCATAACAAGACAACAAATAAATCAACAACAAAATAATGTTCAACAATAGCAAAAGTTGGAGAATCAGCAAATACTATCACCAGTACTCAGTCAGGATGAATGTCCTGTTAAATAGTTAGTGAAACCTGATGTAGAAGGTGCAATTTTCAATATCCGAAACATGTTTTTAGTAAGAAAATTATTCCATCAATAGCCCAGTTAACACTTAATTGAGTCTGTGTAAAATTGAATAGGTCTTAAGTTACACCAAACATATTATACCAAAAGGGTATGCTGGCACATTTGGAACCTAACATCTATATCAGATGTCAACGGAAGCAGTAAATATCTTTGTACCTTTTGAAGAATTCTATTCCAAATATAAACTTAAGCAACGTCTCATCACAAAGAACAGAAGAAATCGATTATAAAGTTGAACTGACACAGTAGCAGTTATACAAATAATGCTGACTAATTTGTCATATATGATGCATTTACGACATGACAAACTATAGCTATCCTATATTTAGCCAGACAAACTCTGTAAACTGCCTTTTGATGGGGTTCGTATTGCTCCATAGTTAGTTTTCTGTGCTGTATGTCCATGTCTTTACTCTTGCAAATAACTTAGAATTCTAACATCGTGAAATAAGCTATTGTTTTAATATATTAATATTTTTAATAATAAAGTATTCTTAAATTTCTAAAATTGCAGATGCAAAAAAAAAAGTCATCAGCTTTTATAGAACTCAGATACATTAAATGGCATTGTTAAGTAGATTTCATAGAAATCGGTACCAATGCTCATCCTGACTACATATGTTAAGAAAAGAATTATTTTCGATATTATCTTAAGACCTAGTTATATTCTGTTCAGGCATGTAATTGTCGTTTAAAATGCTTTCCTAAACAAAAAATCGCACCAACCCATTGACACCTGCAGGCCGAATATACGAATGTTTTAGATTCTGCCCTTCAATACAAACATTTGAAGTTACCCCTATTCCTGTGATTCAGTAAAGCATTATAGTCTTATTGCTTAAAATTCTTGTATTGAAATCAATTACTGCAAAACATACAGGTATAAAAATACCACAATAAAAATAGCCATGTCCTCCGTTTATTACAGAAATAAATATTTCGCTCGATATCATTTTTTTGTTTTGTTTAATCAAAAGACCTAACTATTAAATTAATATTCCAATATGCTGTACCATTCATTTGCACTTATATTATCGTTGTCTGTTTCTGCTGTAAATGCAGATTTAAAAAATAAATAATCAAATTTATTTTGGCAATTGCAAAAGGTTTCATTCAAAAATGAAATGAGAAAATATCCATAATTTATTTTTAACAATAATGATAAGCAACAGTTAATAAAAAATGTATAAGACGTGCATTCTTATTTGGTATTCTGATGCTGGTATCTAACATTGATATCTTTTTAAAACAATGTCTTCGATTTCAAAATCTTGAAACGTCATTAACATTGATTCTTCAATTAGACCAACACTATAAATAATTAACTACCGTTATTGAATTGTACAAATATTTAATAACTGACGTAGCCCACATGTGCAAATACACTGACCACGAGTTGAATGTTACCCTGACAGGTTCATGAAAACAATAACAACAATGTCATCGATTTAAAAAATTGAAACGTCATTAACATAATTTTTTTTTTATCTTTTCCAAACGGAAAGATTAATGAAAGCCCTCTTATCATCATCAAGTATATTAACAATTAAGCATACATTTTTTCATTGATAGAGAGTCTCAGACGTCCAAAGTTTTAGCAACATACGAAATTACAGTAAAGGGTTATAACATTTAAAAAAAGCTTCCTTCAATCTTTGAACCTTGGTGGAGATATACGAGCTGACATAAAATGTGACGACCTTGTAATGATTTTGCAGCCCGCACATCTCGATTTCTATCGACCAGGTACACTCAGACCCGAAAGGGGAACATACCAAGATATATAGACGCGCAGGGAAACGTATAAATGAAAGAAACAATAAACGAAAAACTTAAACAAAACTTAACTTCAATCAGCTTCGTTTGAACTCTGTTGGCTATTTGCCTCATTGGCAATCATCTCCTTTTTTTTTTATTAAACTAGTTTTGTCAGGGAGATTTACAACCGTAGCTTTTGTAATATACAAAATATTTACCAATAGAGAATTTATTATAAAAATCATAATAAATCATGGCAACGCTTAAACAATAACTACTGTGTGGAGGCTACCATCGGGAATTTACAGTCTATCAGTAATAACCTCGATCAAATTAAAGCTGTACTAATCTTTTCCAATTGGTTATGCTTGTTCAAACATTGAAATTGAAAGATTTCGTGAATATGCCTTGTTTGCACACATTGCCCAAAAAGAACAGAAAAAAAAATAACACGCTAAATCACTATATTAGAACAATTCATGTCGACAATTAAACGTTTTTGGTAATTATTTTTAGGTAAGTTTTGGTAATATATCTCTTCAACTGTTTTGGTTCTCGTACATCCTTGGGTTTCAAATATTCGACTTTGCGCGTTTCTGAAGAAGGTAAATCCAGCAAAGCGCTTCGGACGCATGCAATTATAAAGTCTTGTTTTAAATTTTTTAGAAGAACCAAATTATCATTTCATATCTTTTCATTAAACTCAAAACTTCCAGACTGTAATCTTGACGAAAAGAACCGCGAACAGCAAATGTTGCATGTTTCAAATTGATTTTCTCTTGTTCAATACCACTGTTGCTTGAATGTTAGTCATCGTGGAGTATCAACCGTGTGTGTCTAAAAGCGTCATACATATTGATTATTTTTATGTTGATAACAAAAATTTAATACCCCGTGATGGGAGTAATTATTATTCTTTATAGGTCCATATATATAAGATTATAAGAAATATGTTTGAGGAGCTAACACTTTTTCCTCTATTCGAGTTAGCTTCCAATATAACCGACTTTGATTAATGGGAATTGTCTCTACTGGAATGCACAAATGTTGTTTTTAATGAGTTTTAACCACATTATTGTAATAATTTTCAGCAGAACATAAAAAATAAAAGCAGTAAATTCCACATAAAGAAAATCACAAATCGATGCGAGATGGAAAAGAATGGCACTCTTAGTGAGAAAGGGGGCAGTGTACCTGTATGAGGCGTGACCCAAAAGGTTCTCGCTCTAGCCTCATACAAATAATCTGCTATTGATATATAATATCAATCATTTGTAATGACCAAAACATGTGATCAATATCATTCAGTCAATAAGAAATAAACCCGTTCTAATAAATATGAGAATTGATATGTAATCAATTTGTCGTTGTATAATAATTAACAATGCTGTGATCGGCATTACATTTGATGTGGTTTTTGTGGAATAAACCTTAAACATATAAAATATAAAAACAAATATGCAAATATAGATCCTAAGATGGCTAATGCAGATTCGAGAACAGAGCCGCCATCCAAGGCATACAGTACAATAGCCTGATCACCATTTTCTATGCACGGTACTGTAGCGTTAACACTACATTCAAAAGTTAGTTTTGGGATTTCAGCATACACTAAACCTTGAAAGCCCCATTTTAAGTAAGAAATGTTTGACACCCACTGTAAACCTGAAAAAGAAATTCTATGAATTAGTTTGGTTATTTGGCATTAGAATCAAGATAGGACACTTTTGATAATTTTTTTAAATGTGTAACCAACATTTTTAAAGAGAATATCCGTAGTGTTTTGACGGACACATTATTAGTAGTTCATATAGAAATCATACAATATCGAAATGTTGTGACATACCTCATGAAAGGCTACACATGTGTACTTTTGGCAATCAGTTGCAATACGAGTGTAGATGATTGGAATGAATAATATTTACCAGGATAGATACCGGTAATTGGTATACATTTGACAATATACTCTATAGGATTAATTTTATCGAAGATATCTATCTAGCTATATCTAGTAAGCATTGTTTTATAATGCATATCTGGTAAGGGTCCATATGTAAAAAATCTGTTAAAACTACAATTCTCCCGAAACAAACCCACGGTTTTTTTCTCTGTATGTTTTTTTATGCACCCGGTCTCGGTTCATGCGATTCCCTCAGTTTTTGTTTTTAACTTTGTTTGTATTCTTAATCGATTTTTGAGAATTGAACATCAGTAAGCTCCTGTTACCACATCAGTAAGCTCCTGTTGCCTTCATTTGCGTTCTTTTCATACTGTTAAGTATGTTTGATGAGTTTTTTGTATCCATTTTTGTGTCCGCTGTTCAATTCAATACAGTGTACCGTTTGTATTGTTCCTTAGTCCCTTTCGGGTTCGCTTTATTCCTTGCTGGTTAAACTGTTTATGACCGTTTCGGTGTTTGATATTCTATTAGGGACCTTTGGGCTTTTGATATTCTGTTTAGGTACCTCTGCCCTTTTATTGTTCTACCGTAGACCACTTTAGAAAAGTTATCAGATTTTTGTTGTTTCGAGTAGATTTTTTTTCAGATTTTACTGTTTTGTTTTTGCACTTTTCTATTTTCATTGCCAAAGTTATTCAAATTTATTATGCCTTTAACATATATTCTCTTTAAATTGCACTTTAAGACACGTGCACCGTACTAAAACATATAATTCACGTTTTGCAATGGCATCTGAATAGTCTGTATATTGAACACACATATATATAACATTGATACAAGTGCTTTTATAGTTCAAGCATTATCTATAACATCTATACAGAATGTTAAGTAAATACGTCTTGCTTTTGTGCGATAAATATGGGTTCTATTGAGGACTATTAAACCTGACTATGATTGATTTAGATGGCCGTTGTCGGATTTTCTGGTTTAAAAACGCTGATTCAAGAATATATGCAAACACAAATTAAAAATTATCCTTAAAATCATATAATTCCGAAGACTATTAGTCTATTTCCAATTTTAAGATACTGACCTGAAAATATATTATCCAGGTTGATGAAAAATCCTGCTGACATTATAAACATTGAAAAGAAAGTCTGAGCAAAAAAGCACGAAAGTTGAAAGTTAGGCAATATTGCCGATGACAGCATAGCAAGTGATCTGCTGCAGTATATCATCAGGTATAATAATCCAAACACTTGAAAGAACACTGAAACGTCATTAGTAAGTCCAGCTAAGAAATACGCTGGTATGACATAAACTATGACGTAGAACGTATGTAATGGCAGCTCACTACAAATCTAAAAGAAGTATGAAAAAAAGGCATTAAAACAATGTTTAATGCAAATATATTACACAAGACATCTTTAAAAAAATGCTGAATCATGTGTGTGTAAATAACTATTGTATTGTGCAGATTGTACATCGCAGTCTTCACTAGATTTCGCCAATAATAGGTACACAATTTGTAATTAGAACATCTCTCTTTTCGGGGAAAATCATTGTATCACGTATTTTTTAATTTTGAGATGGGGCTGGTGTAACCCAATATTAACAGCTTGATATTTATAATTTGATGATTATTGCTTGTCTGTTTGATGTTTTTTTATCTACATATTTCAAGTATCAATATTAAGACTTGCTTCTGAACAATTGTTTACATTGGTATATAGTAATAACAAAAATCGCTGTCTGGTATAATTTGCAGTGGATCTAAGCTCGGTTTACTTCTAATAGTCTACAGTTAGATAACAAACTTCTAAAACATTTATCGTTTAAACAACACAAATGGGTAATTCAGAAATAACAAATAGAAAGAATGAATTACAACTTATACATTATAGATTCCCTTTCACAATTTACACCATACTGAGTTGAAAAAATCTTCAAAATGTCCTTTTAGTATATCTTGGACTTTTTCATCGTCCAACAATAAAAATGAGTTCAAATTTTTTAAAAGAAATATAAACATTTGCAATCCAAAGTAAGATAGGAATTACTACTGAAAAAATGAAATCTTTATGCTTGTACGTTTCGGTAGGATTAGTTTTGGCTTTCCAACTCACTTGATTTGAGCTCCACTGACTAGTCGACGACTCTTATACAAACAAAACGCGCTTCAGACGTACTAAATTATAAACCTGGTATCTTTGATGAAATAAATTTGGAATCAATATAAACATTTCTTACCTTAGCAAAGTAGTATGGACCTATAGCATACAGATGATCTTCAAGCTCACAGTACAAATAGTTTCTTTCATTGTGATCTAAAGATTAAAGCAAATATGTAGTTTTGGAAGTCTTTTAGATATCAACTAACATAAAAGTGTACCATTATTACTTCAGCAATTGGTTGCAGTTGCAATAGATCAGTAGAACAACAGAAAATTTTGGGTAAAACCTGACGCCAGTAATTCATGATACGCTCTAGAAAGAAGCATGTTGTAACGTAAACAAATAAAGTAAAAAAAATTAAATAACGTCTATCGTTCATGTTCATTCCAAAGTCATGTCATTGATGCTTATCATTGTGTGTTGTAGATTAATTTCAATTAACTCCAGGTTTATATAATCGGTAACTCCAGGTTTATAAAATCGGTATCACATGTTTATATCAATATCAACATTTGAAAGTTTGAATCTTATTTTTCCTCATTATTAATTTTGTCCAAAATAGTTTAGTTATTATTTAACTTGAATTAAGAATGTATACGGGGCATTATGCATGCTACCAGTTAATTGCATTTTTTTACGCAGCAATGTGTTCATATTTATTATACAAGAATCATTCTCATTTATCTAAATTTGAATTGTCCAAAATTGAAATAAGTTAGATGTTGCACAATTCACCTCCACATTAAATTAACTTTCTAAACTTACATTGGGCTATAACGTCAAGTATGACCATATATGGGTATAATGCCGCTAAGATATACATTAACCCAAACCAATCACGTATATTACTCTGACCATATGCCAATTTATAATAAACCAAACCAACAACAAACGACATGGCAAACGCCTGGATAAACTGTGCCGAAAGGTTAAGGTAATCTTCTAATATATTGCGTGTACATCGCCTGTCAGAAAAGAAAAAGGAACAAAATGAAAATGTGAAGTAATATTTGTAAATCTAAAAATTGAGAAATTTCTCATTGACTTTGAAAGCTAAACGCAGTATAAAAGCTATAGACTGAAAATGATAATACAATAGTTTTCTTATATTTACAAACTGGATTACATGATTTGAGTAATCTAACTTGTCCAACAATGCAAAGGTTACAGGATCTTCCAATTTATACTTAAACAATAACAATTTTTTGTTTTAAAATGTAATACACTGGTAATAAAAACATGATAACATTCACATGTACATTTCTAAGTCAAATGGGCATACCTGAACAACACAGAAAACTGTCTAAAATACCCTGGAGATTGACTGAACTTATTAATCATGTTCAACATATCCATCATTGGAACCTCTTCCTCTGTGTGAACTGATATATCCTGCTCTGACAAAATGGACCTCTTCTGTGTGTAACTCTGCAACAGATTCTCCATTGTTTGTCGACTGGACTTTTCCGTTTCTTCTGATGATGTATCCAAGGTAACCAAATCAACTGGAAGTAAAATTTCACAGCATACAAAACTTTAGAAAGTCTTAAAGGGACTGAAATTAACTAAACTTAAAACACAACTATGTTTTAGCGTAGAGTACATACAAACAAAAGACAACGGATAAGTTGTCGTAAAAGGTATCAGCAATGTATGGATGATTTTTAAAAAGGCAGCAAAGTAAAGAAGAAATATGTAAGCATAGCTCGTATTTTGCATCCTTAATTAGTATTAACAAAATAATCGAACGCCAAAGTAAAATTTAAGAAAGGGGGAAGTTCATAAAACCTGACAAAACCAAACGTTCGACTATAACATTATTTTGATCGAAACATAGCCTAGGAGATGAGCAATATGACTATTGAAGAAAGTGTCTATGGTGGTATCATTGACATAAGGTTATTGTTTAGGAGCATGCATATTCCTTTAAACGACATGTTTTGCTAGTGAAAACCCAACATCCAATACTAAAATTGTAGAATAGTGTTACTGAAATCCGCAACTAGAAGAAGTAACAATGTTATGTCGGACAAACTGACAAACGAGCAAACAGATGGAGAATGATGAGTGTATATTGCCGCTTTAGCAAGCACAGATTTTCATAGTTCAATATTCCAAATGTGAAATTTAGGCAACAATAGTCGTTTAGCGATGTTCAAACACACACGACACACCAATGACGAGAGAAACAGATAATAAACAAATGTAGACGTAGAAAAATACAGAAAGGATGACCCTTTACTTTTTTGCTATCTTTATAAACCTAAGGACACTAGTGCTTTTTGGGAGGGACGAACTAGTTGACTGTACAACAGAGAGGGAAAAGAACACATTATCCCTATACCAAATAAAACAATATATATCACTTTTGCTCTGTGTAGGTGGTCTGTTACATTACATACATTAAAACATTTACACGAAACTAGTGCCGTTGTTTAAAGGAAAAAGATTATGGTATCGTGACATGAGAAGAGAAAATTATAATTGAGTAAATGAGAAATACAGTAAAATATGGCATTTAAGCTTTGATAATATTATATTAATCCTTTCTTTTCATCTTGTGATCGTACTTGAGAATACAGAACATGTTGTTGTTATCAAATCATTAATTCACGTAAATTTCAAAATTTATGAGTTTCACAAGAGCTTATATAAATTAAAGTTTCGAGGAGGAACTTATAATTCATTGATTTAAGACTTTCTTTGTTTCGTACTGGAATGAAATGTAAGAAACACATTAGTTTCCGATAAACATTGTATCTTATTTTCTTTTATATTATCCCGGCATAAGATATGTCTCTAAGGAATACCTAATTGAGCGTACTTAATCATTACCCTCCTTATTAATCAGCAACATGCATTGAAAAAAAGAGAAACAGACAAAACATAAAAAAAAAGCTGGCACTACCTCTCGATTTGCATGTTTATTGAGAGAAAAAGTTCTATTCAGAGGCTCAAAATACTAGTATGCTTGGAGGGACAAATACTTACGTACTTTAATTGTAATCTTTTCACCTGTATATAAATGTGTTATAATTCATAGTGGGAAACCATCCTGAAACTAGCTTTCTACAAACAAATATTTTAGTAACTCTGATCTTGACCTTTGCCTTGTTGACCCCGACACCAAGAAGCTTCTTACACTTTGCTTTATCTTTCATCGTTTTTATGTTTCATTCATAACAAGCAAGAGAAACTCAAGTTGTCAACCAAACACCATTTGTTTCGGACACACGGCTTTTGATATACGCCCCCGAATTTTTCGAGAAGCAGAATAAAAATATGTTAAATTTTATAGTCACTTAATTTTGTACCTAGTCATATATAAAACCAGTTTATATGAATATTTTCAACTTAAGAGTAATTCAGGGACGTAATAATATTAATTATAGAACAATTCAGTCCCCAAACAATATATTAATAAACAAAATAATTGAAATAAATGTAAATAAGTGTTAATTTTAACATAATACCCACAATAATACTCAAATTAGTTTAAAAGATCGATTAGCCTAGGCATATGAAACAATGCAATTCATAATTTGTCTTTTTATAACATAGTAGATAGAAAAGGAATGCAAATATGTAATGCTACCGTATAACAACATATTTTTTTATGGTTTGTCAAGGGAATTTCTGAATGACCGCAAGAACGTTGTAAATCAACATATAATATTTTTCTTTCATACACTGAGTAGTAACCACTACTGTTGGGTTTTTTCTACGTTGACATCATGAACCAAGTAGTCCATGACAGCCACTACGATTTTTTATATGCATCCTTCTAATGGAGAAGGTATATATTAGGGTCAGTATTGCCCTAACATTTAATATTTTCAAAATCTCTTTAAATTTTTGTTATGTGTGTGTTCATTGAAGGTAGATTCAAGATGGCATCAACTTCACAATTGTCAGTGCTTCAGCACTTGCAATGATCTGTATTACACATATTGGTAAATGTCAAGGAAGAAATATACTAAAAGTCAAAAACCATAAGCCGAAGAAAGACAAACAAAACAACGATAAAAATGAAAAAGACTATAAGACAAACAAAAATCTACAAAACACTACACAGATAGCGAAGGAATGGGCAACATAGATCCCACTCAAAATTGCACAGGAACCTTTGGGCTCCGAAATGGTAGTGACACCATTGTGTTACTCGTGGAAAAATTCCAAGTTGAAAATATGGGAATGATTATAAAAACTAGGGTTCCATTTATATCAGGTAAAGTAGACCAAGACAATTGGGCGTAGTCGTTTGACAGTTGTTTTTGATAAATAACTCCCCGTTCTATCCATTTGACTATGCTAACTGGAACGATGAAAAAGTTCAACAGTTCTCCTCAAGTGGTTAATTTACTTCTTAGAATTTAAAGACTTTTTTAACCAAACCTTCTCAGGTCAGTTAAAGTCAACTAAGGCATGTTTTTCCCCTCATCAATGTTGCTTTCAACGCCGTTAAGGTATTTTTAATAACTGTAGATAATAATTACATCAATTGGTAGTTGTTGGAAACACTCATGTATGAGTTTAACTATAAGAATGTTTCGAACGCAGTAAATTCGGCAATTCAACTATAATGAGGATGAATACGTTGCCATTATAAAACTGGTCATTCCCTAAAGATAATTTCTAATTTATATTTAGTTTTTTGCAGTTATGATCTTTGTTTTAGATTGATTGATTGTTTGATTTTTGGCGTTTAACGCCACTTTCAGCACCACTTGCTTTATCGTGACTGCCAGTTTTATTGGTAGAGGAAGCCGGAGTCCACGGAAAGAACCTCCGACATTCGACCTTTGTCGTAGATAAACAGCTACTGTTTTTGAATGTAAAAAGCCTATTGATATGTAATTATTACGGATATTTGCAGCAATTTTAGGACATATAATTTGTGTAGTATAGATTCATTAATAATTTACAGACTTTAAACTCTCGGTGGTAGTTTCATTATAGACATAATGTCAATACCAATATATCTTATTAAGTATTAATGAATATATCTTGGAACGTCTTCGGGGCGATCACTATTTATTATACGGATCTGTATTCATTAATTTAGCACGTTATAACCTTTAAAATCGATAGTACAATCTAATTAGTCAAAAATGTGACTTATTACAGAGTGTACATAGATTGGACATAATCTAATTTCTGGTAAATCAGTTGTCTATGGTTTGTATAACATAAAGGTAACTTTGTAACACACCAAAGATTGCTGCTACAATAAGGTCAATAAGGCCAAACTAAACTAGAAAAACTAAAAGCAGTGCCTAAAAACACACAAAACAATTCAGAAGACAAAAAATCAAAGGCATACAATGCCATAAGATTGAAAAAAATCTATAACACATCAAAAAATGTTATTTTCAGTTTTGAGAAGACATCTATAAATCGTATTAAAATGTTGTAAAGAACGTTCCAACAGAACAGGTTATTTTTCAGGAGAAATAAATTTGACACCATTTGTTTCGATTGGATTATAATACTCCTGTTGACCAATCACCACTACAACTGAGGGAAAAACTAAATCGGAGTTCAGGTTTTTTTGGGGGTGGAATTCGTCATGCACAGTCTTTAGAGGGCCTCGGTGGCCGAGTGGTCCAAGTATTTCATCTACTGTGTAACCAGCCTGTCAACAATGAGGTTGTAAGTTCGAACCCCACACGTGACAGTGCGTTCGGTTTCAATCTTTATTGACTAGGAATGTCAGTTTTACTGCCGAAGGTCGGTGGATCTCTCCGGGCATTCCGGCTTCCTCCGGCAATAAAACTTAACGCCTCAATATAGCCAATAGTGCTGAAAGTGGCGTGAAAAAAATCCAACAATCAATCAATCAAAATCTTAATTTTACCGTGCAGTGTTTCGTAGACTGTTGTTTGTTCTTTTGTTACTTTGACAATGTTTTTTATCGTTCTACAACATTTGATTTTATAATGCCTTCAGGTATATTCTCTTCTTTTCATTAGTTTTCTCTTTTTTCGTATCAACTGTTTACAGACAATCAACATGACAAAACATTGCCAGTGATCATTTTTGTGTAGGTTTCATAATTATCTACTACGCTAAAACATCTACAGAAAAAAAAAGCAGGATTGCTTTTACTGAATATTACTTACTGTAATAATCTCCAGGATTTGTTAAATGAGGACAAGGATACCCAAGATTTGTAAAATAATCAACCATTTTTGCAGATTCGCCATTATAAACAACATTTCCTTTTGTCATAATCATCACTCGATCAAACAGCTCAAATATGTCAGACCTAAAAATTGTGAAAATGATATTTATACTTTTAATACTTTTGATAATTTTATCAATGTCATCTATAAGTCAGTATATATGTGCGTGTGTGTGTTAAGTGTTACTGCCGATGAAAAAACTTTCATCAAACTTCTAACGGGGGAATCTGTGGCAAAGTGGTGAAGTTGGTCCAACTTCTGTATCGCTAGCCTGGCAACACTGATGTTGTCAGATCGAACCCCACACGTTGCAAGTGCGTTCCATTCCGATTTTAATTGACTAGAATTTTTTCCTGTCGAAAGTCGTTAGTTCTCTCCGGGCTCTCCGGCTCCCTCCACAAATAATAATTCCCTTGTTTCTCTCATTCAACAATTTTCTTATCTGCTCTTTTCTGTCTAACGGTTCTATTACCCTTATATCTTTGGTATATTTCTAACTTCTTCAATTAGTATACAATACGCCTGTTATTCTAAAATGCGAGACACATTATACTAACCTTGGTTGATGTATAGACATAATGACTGTTCTGTTATTCCTTGACATCTTTGATAAAGTTTCGACCAAATGATGAGCTGTAAAGGCATCCAAACCTGACGTTGGTTCATCGAGAAAAATGATGCCTACAAGCAAGAACATACTAAATATTTTTGATAGGAAAAATGATAAGATAACGGTGGACATTGAAAATCATTACTTGAAAGGCTAGCAGCACTATTGGTAAAGTGAAAAAAAAGGACGAAAAGACAAATAATAGTCTACAAAAATTGCACAGAACTAAAGGTTGAGCACACATATGCTCTGAGAGGCTGAGTTGTTCCTGTCCCACTTGTGATACCCGTCCAGATGCTTTTGATAAAATCCATTGGAAAGTCACGGTGTTAAACATCATTCAACTGCAGGTTGGTAGATGTCTCTAACATAAACCGACTTATGGCCAACTGCTTGCTAATTCTTTAACCAAAACACATTAAGGAATGGAAAAAAAATACATTATGTGTGGCTGAATTATCATAATGTATATCTCAGAGAAGACAATATTTAACAATAATGGTGTGCTCCTAACGTTTCTACGTATTTATACAAACCTGGTTTTCAAATGTTGAGGTTTGAACGTTCCTCGTGAATGTTAATCTAGAAAAGGCGTTTCGGACGCACTAAATTATAATTCTCAATTAATAAGGATTCAAATTGATTTATTGAAAAGTGGTTTGTAGTCTGTTAGAAACTAATACAATAGTTAACGGTGCCATAAAAAATAAATAAAATGCTTGCAGATTCAACTTCGTTCTTTATTTGGCCTTTTCTACCATTTTTATTCGAGCGTCGCTAATTAGTCTTTTGTAGAAGAAAACAATTTAGGTCTGGTATCTATGATAAGCTTATTGGTAGCTAGTATATGGGGAAGACTTACTTGGATCAAGCAATAACTGTATTCCAATACTGACACGACGTCTCTCACCACCAGACACACCACGGCTCTCAGCATTTCCAACTTTTGAATTTGCTACATGTCTTAATCCGAGTTCAGCTATCACACTGTCTACCTAATGATAATACAGATTTGATAAATCATACAGCAGTGTAAGAGAATACTAGTAGTTAACATATACAGTTAAGGAGATATGGTACAATTTCCAAATAGACGATTATCCACCAGAAAATTTACTTACACTGTGTATCATCACCACCGGATATAGGTACCCTTGACTTGGTTCTCTGTTAATTGTCTAAGAAAAACAACATTACTGTACATATATCAAGATATAGATACCCAGGTAGCTATACACTGGTATTTGTATAGTAATGTTGTTTTTCTTAGACAATGAACAGAGAACCAGGCCAAGGGTACCTATATCCGGTGGTGATGATACACAGTGGAGGTCGTAAACAACTACATGAAACGAAACGGACAGTATTATTTTATATATATGGTATGCGAAGTGGTCACATCAAATGCTTATGTTTCAATAACAACCATTGATGTAGTATAAAAGTATTAACAAAAATACCAAACTCAAAGGTAAATTCAAAAAGGGGGAAGTCCATAAAAACTGACATAATCAAACGTTAGACTATATCAACCAACGTAAATAACCTTCAATTAAAGTTAAAGAATTTGCTTAGATATGTTAAATGGGCGAGAAACAAGTTTAAAAAAAAACATTGTATATCGTGTTTTTATACGACCGCAAAAAATTTTTGGGGTTCGTATAATGCTATGATGTCGTCGTCTGCGACGTCGTCCGAAGACAATAACTTTAGTTAAAGTGAATGGATCTCTATGAAATTTTTCAGAAGGCTCAATACCACAAAAGGAAGGTTGAAATTGATTTTCGGGATGATGGTCCCAACCGTTTAGTAATTAGGGGTCCAAAAGGGGCCCGAAACAAGCATTTTTCTAGTCTAAGGATAATAACTTGTGTAGAAGTATTTCGATTGCTCTGAAATTTGTACCACAATGTTTAATACCACAAGTAGAAGGTTGAGATTTATTTGGGGGGTTATGGTGCCAACAGTTTAGGAATTAAAGGGTCAAAAAGGGGCCAAAAACAAGCATTTTTGTAGTTTGGTCAATAACTTGTGTGTAAGCGTATGGATCTCTCTGACATTGTAAGACAAGGTTCCATATCACAAAGCGAAGACTGGGGTAATTGCCCCAAACATGCAGGAATTAGGGGTAAAAAAGGGCCAAAAACAAGCATTTTTCTAGTTTCCAGACAATAACTTGTGTGTTAAGTGTATGGATCTCTCTAAAATTGTACTACAAGTTTCAATACTACAAAGGAAATACTGGGATTGAGTTTGATAGTTACTGCTCCAAAAAGTTTCCAAGGATTCAAAAAGTTTGGGGGGTCCAATATTTTAAGGGGTTCATATTTTTTTTTTTTTAATTTTTCAAATGTCAAATTTTTCGAAAAGTTTCAAGAAGAAATCTTCAATTGGACATTATTACGCATTAGATTTGTAAGATCTTTGACCACATTTATTTTGTGTCAGAAACCTATATTATGTAAAAAATTTGATCACAATCCAAATGCAGATAGTATCAAGCTTGAAAATTGTGTCCAAATTTGCCGCAACTGTTCAGGATTCGACCTCTGCGGTCGTATCAGGCTGCGCTCAAAAAAGCATTTTATTACATTTCAGTTTGAATATATTAACCTGTTCTCTACAACAAATACTCAATAAAAGTGTTAACCTCATAAACACTGACGTCAGAGTACACAAATCGAAATGCAATAGCCTTACCCTGTCCTCTATTTTTTTACTCGTAAAAGTTGTTGGCAGCTTTAATTCTGCAACAAACATTAGTGTTTCCTTTATCGTCAAATGAGGTAATAGTCTGTCGTCCTGCTTAACGTATGCTGAGAACGATCGAATCATGGAACTGTTCTGTTGAACACCGTTCAAAAAGACATCCCCAAGTATCTCGCCAACTGATATGCGTCCTGCCAAAACATCTAATAAACTGGTCTTACCACTTCCTGAAAAGGGATTGAAATTTAATCGTGGTCAAATTAATGAAACAAAACAAAACTATAAAGTTGTCTTCCATTTAGTAATATTACCAGATAAATTGGACTTAGTTCAGTTCTCGAGACGAACATATATTTTGGCTCATTATCTGACCAGTAAGTGGGTTAAATTCAAATATTGGAAACCCGCAACGATAAGGATAAACAAAACCAATACTAGTTATAGGCAACAGTTGGTTTACAGATGTTCGAATTTCAAAAATACATTAATTTAAGAAGAATAAAATTAAGGTAAAACACTGAGGGAATCGCATGAACTTCAAAACGAGCGAGACCGGGTGCGTCGACAAGGTAACCGTCTCCTGCTATGTATGCATCACCCGCCATGAGAATCCACAAGTCTAATTTGTAATGCATAATGTTAAGGAATATTTGCACAGTTTTTTATATATATAAACAACTTTTTTTGCTGTGCATGTACTGATTTTGTGTCATGGATGGTTATCCCATATCCTTTGTTTTCTTATAAGATTCGTATTTTGAAATCACTGTTCATTAGTTTAAAAGATGGATAAAAAATTTAAAAGTTCACATGATTACAACTCTAACAGATTTGTTAATTTGCATTGCAGGAAGAGTAACGAAGTCTATGTCGTATAATTTCGAAATAATTTTAAGATTTAAAAAAGCATATTGCAAGTGAATTTGCATACTGATATATATAATGATATTGCCATAAGAGAAAGCACACCTGTTCAATTTTCTATGAAACAGTTACAATTATATCTTATATTGGCAAAAGTACATCTTCGAAGACATTATAAGTAGGTACTCTGGATATATTAATTACGGTTTTATTCGTTATCAAGGCCAATAATTAGTTAATGGAATCCAATGACGCAAATACGTTTTCTCTGAAGAATAGATTTTTTTAGTCATACTGTTTAGAGTAATGCTATGTCCAGGACAGGCTATATATGGTAGCTTTCTTATGCTTTACAAAGTTATATATATGTCCATCTAAGTACAACGGTTACTTATTACAGACTTCAAGACGAACTACGTCATTTGTGACATATACAAGTAATTTGCTTTATGGAGCGTTCACTGGACATTTTCTACATTTAGATTGCATAACTTCTGTTTATATGGTGTTAACATTACACATGGGAACAATTTTCTGTCTAACACCTGCAGTTCATTGCATTATTAAATAGTGTATATGTTATACATTTGAAGTTATACAATTATGCTACTATTTCCCCAGAAATTTGTAGCATAGATTTAATATAGATTTCATAACTGATGTCTATATGGTGGTGACATTACACAGGGGAAACATTTTCTGTCAAACAGTTGCAGATCATTGCATTACTTAATTGTATATAAAATATACATTTGAAGTGTTGCAATGATGTAACTATTTCCCTTGAAATTTGTTTCCTTGAATACCAATAAGATATAAGTTCAAACGTATCATCTGTATAGGAAAATAACACATTATAAATTTTATTGCGTTCAAAGTAATGAAGGAAAATGTATGGTGTAAGTCAATATACTGATTGGAGTATATGGATACAGCACATTGTTGTTATTTTTTTTTTTTTTTTCATATACTGGACACACTATTTGTGGTAACAAAACTACTTAAAAAAAACCACAAACATGTACTTCCCTATGCACAAAGAATTAATCAAACAGAAAAATGATTTAAATGTGTGGGATGTACATAATATCTACATAATAAAATTGAGAATGGAAATGAGGAATGTGTCAAAGAGACAACAACCCGACCAAAGAGCAGAAAACAGCCGAAGGCCACCAATGGGTCTTCAACACAGCGAGAAAATCCCGCATCCGGAGGCGGCCTTCAGCTGGCCCCTAAACAAAAATGTGTACTAGTTCAATAAAAATGGACGTCACACTAAACTCCAAAACATATAAATGAACTAAAATTAAAAAACATACAAGACTAACAAAGGCCAGAGGTTCCTGACTTGGGACAGGCGCAAAAATGCGGCGGGGTTAAACATGTTTTGTGAGATCTCAATCCTACCCTATACTTCTAGCCAATGTAGAATAAATATTCACACACCCATACGCACAGTAAAACTCAGTTTAAAAGAAGTCCGAGTCTGGTGTCAGAATAGGTAACAAAAGAAACTAAGCAAGATGACAATGATACATAAATAAACAAAGGACTGCTAGCAGTTACTGACATGCCAGCTCCAGACCTCAATTAAATTCAATTCACTACCAATCACGACATGGCTTTAAAATCGTCCCAAATGTTAGGAGCAGTATGTGTGTAAGAGAACGATAAACCTCCTTACATCAATTCTCTATGGGGGCTGTATAAGTACTTTTACTGACTTATTGAAAGTTTTGTCACAATTGATCACATCTTTCCCAAAGAACCCGAAATCAAGGATACCGCAGATACAACAAGGTATTTAGTACTTTGGCTCAGACTTAAAACTCGGGTTTGAGGGTCGAATAAGAATTAATCCTACTTTACGACAGGCTTGAGCTAAAAAGTTTGGTAAGCCAGAACATCAAAACTAACAAGGTGTAAACCTCTAAAGTGTAATGGACACAATTATGACTTGGTTGACCATAACACAATATTTGTATATTAGATGACAACGGATATCTTCCATTTGTTATAGCCACAATTCCATCTACCTTTCTTCTTGCATGATTTGTCATTGAATACGATTGTGTCTTAATACTTCAATTTCTTCCTGTTGTTTCCGATTAACCGAGAAATGTCAATGTTATCGGGTGGGACAGATGGGTTTTAAACTGCTAAAAATGGAACGTTGACAATAGAAAAATTGAAATCATAGTTTTTTTCATAGATCCTCGTTCATTTTTGATAAGGATCTCATAAAGTGGGAGGTTTTGGGTTAAAGGTCTGATTGATGTAGTAATATGTACAAACGAATAAAGTACTAGTGAAATATTATAAAAACTACTGTTTGTTGACTTTTGGGTACCTTTCCATTTTTTATTTTTTTTTTTTTTTTTATCGTTTGTTGCTGTCTCATTGACATTTCCTTTAATTCAAAAATAGCGCTTATTTTAAAACTGTGAATGAAGTTGCAGAATCCATGTTCAAATGCACAGAGGTAGATAACTCTGCTAGTGGCAGCTTATTGCATTAACATGTGCTGTATATGTTACAGCTTAACAATTGAGCAAAAATATTTTCTGGTTAATAGAAGTGGATAAATTATGATTCATAATTTTCGCATATATATTAATAAAAATACACTAGATTTATAGATTTTTCACGAATCGAAGAGTTTGTGATTTAGGTAAGGATGACAACTTTATAACAAATATGCTCAATATATGGGTATACAGTTAAACTTGATTTCACATCAAATTAATTATTTTTTACACTTTTTAACAATACTAGCCAATAACAAACGGATATTGCATTTCTTTTCCTTTTATGTCCTAAAATGTAAATGATGACAAGAAAACATGATTCATTTTTATCGATATTGTTGTCTTCTTCACCAAAGAATGATTTGTCTACATAGATTATGTCCAATATATCAAGTAAATTACGCCTAAAAAGCCAGAGGAGGAACGACTTTACGTGGTAACGATTTCAGATTCCGTTCGGTAGTTCTACATATGGTAAACGATCGATGCGTTCATGTTTTGATATCAATTGTATTCTGCTAAAAAGCGTTAACTGACATCGCCAAAAATGCAACACTGTACAACAAACCACGACAAGCACCAACTATACCGACTCAAAAACAGACATACAAACAAAGACAAACAACAGCGAACAACACAAGGTCCATTAGCCGGACTTAATAAAGACACAAAATGTGTCCGGGTTAAATCAGTTTTACGTGCGCACAAACCTTCCCCTTTGCCTATCTTTACCGTATGCCGTAAATATGGTGACTTATTTTCCAAGGCAAATCTTTAATATTTCAGCAAGGTTCGCGTTGCTCTATTTAATTTTCTGTGTAGTGTTTTGACGGCTTTACTTCGTCTAGTAATTTATTATTGCATTCCACACCAAGGTGAGCTTCATCTAATGGAATTTGTAATGCTAGATATATAAAAATTTCATTATCTATCAACCGAGAATTTATCAAAATGTATTTGTACGTAATAAATCGTGATCATGGTCAAAACGTTGATTACTTAAAGAATGCTAACCTATTGACAAATGGTCAACTGTCAGTGGTATCGACCCATTGGTAGTAAATACAAATATTGAAAATGAAATGTACATGTTTTTATAAATTCTATGATCATGTCTCAGTTAATAGTCACAGCTAAAATTCAGTAGTTAAGCAAGCCAAAATGACGATCAACCGAATCCACAGGGAATATCGATAGCCATGATACGACAAGATTATTTGAACGATATTAAAATTAGTTTTAAATTACAAATTCATCAACTAAGAAAACATTCAAATTCACTTGAATGATAACAAGAAGGTAGCAGTATCCACCCCAAAAACTCAAGTCCTAAATAAGGTCGTCAGACGTCAGATCAATCACGGACTAGAAAAAAAAATTTTTTAGTTCTTAGTCGGCTTTAGATTATATATTTCTAACGTATTCGTACATCCTTTTGTTTCCAAATGTTAAGCTCTGTTCGTGTCTAATTAAGTTTAATCCAGAAATTTTGCGTATTATTATTTTTTTTTTTTTCTAATTTTTTTTTTCTAAATTCATGTACCTGATGTTTAGAATTGTTTTTAGCTTAGTTTAAACTGAAATATATATATAACGAATTAAAGCGTATGGTATTATCTGTTATTGTCAATAAGTACATTGGAATGATACGAAATCAATCACATTGTCAAATAAAACGTCATTAATAGTAATATCAATGTTGAATAACAATTTTAATCAGCGAGGTCCTAGACAATATCAAGGTTCGTAAAGTTCGTCTGTACCGATAATGAAACCACAAATATAGTAACAATTTTAATCATAATCTTAAAACAACACCGTCAAACTATCTCTCGAGTAAGCACAGTTTGTACAGATTGTTCGTATGTTATCCTATTACACCACCGTGTCCGGTTAGGGAACGGTTTGACTCATCTCTGACACATTCTTTGTGTGACTGTCCAACGCCAGGAGCATGTGGCATGGTCCAGTGGTTGTCGTTTGTTTGATTATAAATCAGGCCGTTGATTTTCTCTTTTGAATAGTTGCACATTTTGTCATCTCGGGTCGTCCTTTGATACAATATAGTTTTTGCTCAATAATGAAGGTCAAACGCTGACCTGTACGTTGATCTATGGTTTTTGGTGGACACTTGTCTCATTGACAATCATACCTCAGCTCCTTACTTCTATATCGAATAAAACGAACGGACACGATAGGTGTTTGGTATTATACGTCAATGATCAGCAATCCCAAAAATCCAAAAACCAAAAAAGATATCCAAAGGTCAACTGTATTCAACTTTAGAAAAGGCGTAAATGTCTGTATGCCATACTTTAAGTGTTAACTCACTCCGTGTCTGCACATTTTGTAGCAAATCTTATAGTGACTAAATTTATCGATAACATATTTCATAAAGGCTAAATATGACATGGCGGTATAACAAGAGACAATATGTGGTTAATTTTTGTTACATCTATTTCTTTGTCAAACCTTCAAGAAATCTTACAAAACTATGACAGAAGCTTCTTCATGATCAAAAGACATTATCCAGAGAAAAAAATGAAATATTTATTTCCATATTTTTTTACTGATAAATTGACTTTTTGGGAGTTTATCTCTGGGTTTTACGTTTTTTAGACATCAATAACTTTGTTAGATAATCATAGAAATTCATGAAAATTCATTGGGAGAACTCTTCTTCGTGATCAAAGAAAAAGCTTGAATTCTCATTTATGTTCCCATATTTTAAATTAGACTATTTACCCCTATTTGTGACATTTTTACCTATTGTTTTTGTTTGTTTTGTTCACACATCGTTGTCAATATAATGGAATTTGATGCGACTGTCATACAAGTGAGAGGTTTAGCTGGCTTTAAAACCAGGTTCAATCCACCATTTTCTACATAAGAAAATGCCTGTACCAAGTCAGGAATATGACAGTTGTTATCCATTCGTTTGATGTGTTTGAGCTTTTGATTTTGCCATTTGATTAGGGACTTTCCTTTTTGAGTTTTCCTCGGAGTTCAGTATTTTTTGTGATTTTACTTTTTACTGATAAATGAATTTACCTTTTGGCAGTCAACTTTACACTTTTACAATGACAGCGACAATAGGGACTAGGGTTCCGCAGATTCCTTTAGGATATATTTTCATAGAATGGTATTATTGTTGTATTAAACATACTTTTAAATTAGTAAGTCAAGAGTACAAAAGCTGCTGTGGATAAAAATCAGAGTCAAAAGTCAATGAACAATACACGACCAAAACGACACGTAAATTGTATTTGCTGTAAATCAGGTCGACGGTTTTCTCGTGTGAATTTTACATTTTGTCATGTTAGGGCCTTTTAAACAGTATGGGTTTTGCTCATTGTTGTAGGCCGAACGATTGCCTATAGTAGCTTACATCCCGTCAATTGGACTCTGGTGGATAGTTGTCTAATTGGCAATCATGCCACATATTGATAAATATTAGTTAAATTAATTTTATAGCAATAATGTATGAAAGAACCACAGGTGCAGGTACTGAGTATAAAATAAGGTTTGAAAGAATATTTGCCACGATAACCTATTTAAATATGAAATATCTCAAATTCCACTAATAGAAAAAGTTTGTATTTTAACCTACAAGATCATATAGAAAAGTAAATCAACACATCAATCCTTTTTTAAGTACTAACGGTTATATTCATAATGATTTGATTGAAAATTACCTGAACTTCCCATAATGGCCAGCAGCTGTCCAGATTTGGCTGTAAATGTTACGTTGTCTAAGACTCTTTGTGGACCAGAACATTCCGTGACTTCCCATGGCATCTGTAAAGTGGACAATTTCTGGAAAAAGTTTGAATTCTTTGGGTTCACTGTGTAGCATAGTTTATCGACACTAAGGTCTATCTGTAGACGTCTGTTTGTTTCTAAGGTATAAGCAGTCTGTGTTGGCGCCTTTTCTTCCGGCTCTTCTATGCTGGAAATAACTTCTGTTGGTGATGACATTGTTTCTTATTGTGTTGTAGACTCCATTACTAAAACAGGATATAAATATATATCGACCCTAGACATTTATCAGTATAGACAAAGATAAAACTTGATAAATTTGTCTGATAAATAAAATTAACCCAAATAAACCATCGTCATAAGGATTGGGTATGTTCCACATTTTTCACTTTACTAGAAATGTCTTTTATAATAGAATATTTGTATTTGATTTTCAAAAAATAATACAATAATATGAATGAATATAACTGAAATGATTACATGACACTGTTCTGCTATCTTTCAATCAGAAATTGTCATGTAAAGTGAAAATACGGAAGAAAAACATGGCGGAATCTATTATTAGTATATATATCTATGAAGTTTTGGACTTAATCTGTTACAAAAATTTTGCTATTAAATTAAATAATCAGGTGTATGAATTATGAAAAACATACATATCGTATTGGATGCAAGTCATGTATACGCTCTCCTGTTATAAATTTAAAACCTATCATTGCTACAGATGTATAAATATACAGGAAGGTATAAAAGAAAAAATACGGACATAATACGAATAGAGATAACCGCCTACATGAGTTTGAGTGGACACTTGAAAATGTCTATGAAAATGTTGTGTTATGAAACGAAGCGCCCAGAAAACACAACTGCTGCCAAAATAGAAGTCGACAGTACCATCCAAACGATCTCTAAAAGTTTAAAGTGAAAGTTACATGATAATATTCTCTTGGGTTTCCGTAAAGGTATCATAGCTTATTATTTTAGTATCGCTTTTAGGAATGCACATAGGGGGTTAATATTTAGCTGTCATTTACAGAACTTCGAAAACATATAACAAAAATACCGAACTCCAAGGCAAATTCAAAAAAAGGGAAGTCTATAAAAATGCCAAAATCAAACGTAATCAACCAATGGAACGAGTTAAAAACAACTGTCATATTCCTGACTTGGTATAGGCATTTTCTCGAAGAAAATGGTGTGTTAAACCCGGTTTTATAGCTAGCTAAACCTCCCACTTGTATGACAGTTGATTTTTCAAAATAATACTTATGTTCAGTAGCGTGTATCAAATACTAAAATATTTTTTTTATTAAATTGTTAAACTTTATAAATATAATTATACCCCCGCTTTAAAAAAGTGGGGGTATACTGTTTTACCTCTGTCCGTCCGTCCGTCCGTCCGTCCATCCATCCGTCAGTCCGTCCGTCAGTCCATCCGTCAGTCCGTCCGTCCCATGAATATTTTTCGTCGCACCTTTCTCAGGAACTACATAACAAGGATTTCTGAATTTGGTTTCAGGGTTTATTTGAGTCAGCTATACCGTGTGATGCGTTTTCATCACTCAACAACTTCCTGTTTACCTTATACTTTTAGCGGGCGGGGGTATCATTAGTGAGCAGTAGCTCACAGATTCACTTGTTTGATTTCCCTTTGTCTTCGCAATTATTTATAAATAATATTAGATTAAAAATGTAATATGCTTTTCCATGAAAGTGTACGGATGTGTTTAATTCAACATAACTATACGCGTGAGTGCATAATGACTTTAGTTTATTAATATACTTAAATCCCGAATATTATAAAATTGTCCAATTGAGCTTCTTCTTAGATCTTAAAACACCAGAATAGTCGTCTTATCTGTATATCTACTGAGAACTTGTATGTACTATTCCCTATTGTTAAGTCTTGATTCGTCATTCGGGGTGCACTCGCAATAGAGTACTTTTTCCCTGTTGACGAACCCGATCTTACTCATTCATGTTTAACCTCAGGTTTTATGTTTTTGTTTGTACACTCAAAAAGGATATACAAAATTTCATCATCGATAATCTAATGTTGCGGCTTACTGAAAATGACTTCTGAGTCAGAATTTATATTTTGCAGAGCAACAGTTTTAAGGATGTAGGACCGATATTCATACGTTTACCGCCTAGTTATATTTGATTGGTTTATTATAACGTTACCTCAGATGTTAGTCTTTTTGTCGAGTTTTGCCAAGGTATTGTCGGGTTTTCTTTGACTTTATGCGACTTATGATTGCCCCTTTATGTTGAAATAAAATTGAGAATGGAAATGGGAATGTGTCAAAGAGATAACAACCCGACCACAGAATAGACAACAACAGAAGGTCACCAATAGGTCTTCAATGCAGCGAGAAATTCCCACACCGGAGGCGTCCTTAAGCTGGCCCCTAAACAAATATATATACTAGTTCAGTGATAATGGACGTCATACTAAACTCAAATTATACACAAGAAACTAAAAGTAAAAATAATACAAGACTAACAAAGGCCAGAGGCTCCTGACTTGGGACAGGCGCAAAATGCGGCGGGTTAAACATGTTTATGAGATCTCAACCTAAGCATCTATTATATCGAACTTGAAATAATGAAATATAGGATACAACAGATACTGTTACGTCTGCCTCGTAACTTGACTTACATCTAGAGATTGACAATGAGGGTCGGTTGAGAACAAAACTTTACGACAAAAGAGATAATTTCAGCTTCCCAATTGTGAACGTTCCATTTCTATGTAGCAACGTTCCAGCAGCACCTTCCATATGGAGTATATATCTCCAACAAGAGCTAGCATTTCCTATTAAGATATCCTTGATGGAGGCGGTTGCTGCTTACAATGAAGCTATTGAACCAAGACTTCCAAGTGGTGATGTTGAATTCATCCCTTCGAAAATTTTACGGACGCCATCACGAGTTGGTTAGTTTAAACATATTTTATTGTTCAAAATGACAAATGGATCAGACACGAGTTGGTTGACCGTTATGGAATATCTGTTTCACAGATGACGACGGATATGTTCCGTCTGTTTTAACCACAATCCCGTCCTCTTTTCCTCTAAATTCAATGTGATCTACCGAATTAGACTTATCATCGGGTTTTCACTTACAGGAGCAACACGACGGGTGCCACATGTGGAGCAGGATCTGTTTACCCTTCACCTGAGATCACCCCCGGTTTTTTGTGGGGTTCGTGTTGCTCAGTTTTCAGTTTTCTATGTTGTGCTTTTTGTTCTGTTGTTTGTCTTTTCGTCGCTTTTCGTTTTTTGCAATGGCATTGCCAGTTTGTTTTCGACTTACGAGTTTGGTATCTTTCGTCTCTCTTTTACAATCTTTTGTCTCGTTTTTTTTTTTTTTTTTATCTGGTTTAATTTTTCTAAGTGACATATTTAGCTATGACCTTGTACGTAAAATTTCTAGTCCAAAAGTTTCCATTAATTTTAACTAACTCAAGTGTTGAATAGCAGACATATCAACATCAAGTAACGAAGAATTTGGTAAATTGAAAAAGGAGAAATCGCGACGAGAATTTATTTTAAGAAAACCTCTCAAAATATGTAGACAATGGCAAGTTAACTGAAAACGTTCTGATTCAAAATTAGTCTTTGATCATTTTCTAAAGTAATTAAACATTGCACTTTTTCTGAACAATTGGATTGCAAAATAATAACTCTTAAATGAAAATATGCTTGAGTTAAACCACACAATACATAATAGCACGTTTTAGATACTGCATTTTCACAGAAATTAGCTTTCTAGATACTGTTTTTTTTACATAAAATGTCTTTCTAAATACATTATTTTACATTGAACTAAAGTATTGTTCATTCCGGACCATAATTTTTTTTCAGAAACAGAACTGTTGAGAATGGATTATGTTACAATATCTATAATAGAAATATCGACTATGATTCACATCTAATAGGAAATGTTCTTGCCTATTATATATATATGTAAATTTGCATAGACTTTTCACAATTCATTTTCACATTCAATTTCACAATTCAATTTCACAAAAGTAAATGTCATTATGCAAATAAACTGAAATTATAAAACAAGCAGCACCTAAAGGAAACATCGGTCGAGTAAATTACTCACGGAGATTGATTTTTTTCAGGATTGAAAAATAAATAGTTAAAACATTGAACATCAGAGCAATTGAAATTAAATGAATTAAATACGTGGATTAGTTTCATTCACTGTAAAAATTCTGAAGCATTTATAACGGATTTATCCAAAGTATAGGAGAGATTGGCTAAAAAGCACATTGTTTCTTTTTCTCAAAATTCTTCAGGCAATCCATAATCCTGTCGTAACAACGTGATAAAAAAGGTTGATTTAGATTAAGCATGCAGTCGGCTTAAAAACAAAGCTGAATCCCATTCTTACGGGACATAGGAAATCTTTATGATTCCAGTACGTATCCAATGTTTTCCTTCTTACTGTACAATTCAAAATGAACCAAAAATCATTTTAACCATACGTTGTTTTGTATTTCTAACATAAGCATTTTGTATCGATGGATTCGACATTTCGAGCATTCATCTATTATATTTATAAAGTCAAAACGCCAAAACGCCAAAACGCGAAGTCGAAAACCCGAAAATGCATAAAAACATACGCATACATTAGATATTTAATATAAGTGTGCATACCAACAGCCAACAATTATATGAACAATGCTAAAACTTTTCCATCAGCTAATTTAAATGCTCCTGATTTAAATATGGAATCAAGTTTTTGGAATTCAAGTATTAAAAAAGCTGAATATGCATTCAAATAAAATTTCAAGTCATTTGTATTTTGTAATCAGTCTGAGAGTGGTATATATGTAAGGGAACAACCATTTAACTTACAGGGGGGTTATGGTTTGTTTACCCCAAAAAGTATTCTGATTCCAAAGAGAAGAAAAATAAATAATCTGTCGCAGCATTGGCTAATACAAAACTATGAAAAAAATTACTCTGGTTTAGGTGAATTATAAAAAAAAAAAATCCAAAAGTTGCCCGAGAAATCCCAATCATCAAAGAAATGCTTCGGACCATATTTACATACCTAACTTCCTTTATTTTGAACTTAAAAAGATATTCTTTGGTTTTTCAGTCCATACTTGAAGTTTCAAATGTCTCTCTACTCACATTGTAGATTTTTATAAAAACTTTTGATGCTGAAAAAAATATATAAATACATTTCAAATTAACAGCGTTCATGGGAGGGGCGGTAGAGGGCTTACGCCCAACCCCCTTTCTTGTCGGAAAAGATATTTTTTTGCTTCATATCGGCAAAAATTGATTTTTGCAACGGGAAAACATTTCTGTTACTGTTTGGTAAGAACAAAATAATTTAGTTTTATCGTAGTTGAAAAAAACTAAAATGTATCCATCTGTTGAAAAAAGTATAGATATTGCTGTTAACATTATGTATTGGATTAGTTATGTTTTATTCATGTAGTTAAAATTGCATTGAGAGAGTCCCATTGAAAAAAAAATGAAAACAACACGTATAAATTTCATGCGTCCGAAGTGCTTTTCTGGATTTACCTTCATCAGGAACGCTCAAAGCCGAATATTTGAAAGCCAATGATGTATAAGAAACCGAAAATAAATGTAATCCTAAGGAGTTACTCTTAAAATATTTTGAATTTTCAAAATGACCACTGTTGCGATGGAAACAGCAATCGTGTGAAAATATAAAAAATGTTCCAAACTTAAAGCAACATTACAGAAAAGTGAACTGTCATACGCATATAGACATTTAGTGTTAAAAGTTAAAAATGGCGGCCTTTACAATTGACACAGCCAAAATTTGAAAAATTGAAGAAAAAATTATCCAAACTTAATGAAATTTAACAGAATGTTCGGATGACGTTACTATTGCTTTCAAATGCATTTCTAATTATAATAATAAATCATCTTCCTCACAGTTGTTTATGGTATTTTACTAAAAATAATCTGTATGCCTTTGTTAAAGATAATTTAAAATATTTTAACCACAGTTTTTAACGATTGGTTTTCGTTTCCTTTGCTGTTTAATTTTTTTTTTTTTTTATTGTACCATGAAGTTAAAGAAAATAATCAATTTTGATCTGAAATAGAAGGGACTGATCCTCATTGAAGCGAAGAAACTACTGTTTTCATGTTAAAGAGTCTATATAATAAACTTAAAACTTTATCAACAAAATATGGGCGAAAGATGTCGAAAAGGGAAAAGACCAAAAGACAAACAACAGTGTACAAAACATAAAATCAATATATTATTCAGGGCAGCATGTCCCTGTTGAAGACAATATAACATCTCTAAGAATCATTTTGTGTCTGAAGAAACTTTGATTTTGGTATAGAATGTCCTTATTATGAATATTTAGATAAATACTCTTAATTTTCCCAAATATATCAAATTTCATTTTGGAGCTATTTTTCTGTATCTATAGACCGTACATAATCTTTATTTCAATAGAATAAGTAAACCTTTGTAGAAAGACTGAAATACTTTTTTGTAAATGCCCCTCATAAGAAATAAATTCGGGCGAAATTTGCCCTCATGCGATATAAATTGGAGGAAATTGGCTCGCATATGAAATAAATTCAGCAGAAATTGACTCTCATGTGGAAAAACAAATTCAGGGGAAATTTGCCTTAATCTTGTGATGCCCTTTTAATTTAATTTTATATCTATATATCATGTTAGAATACTTATCAGTGCAATTGAGAAACACTTAAATTCAAGATACAATGCTAAGTATCGCAAGATCTTTATCTGGTTAAAAAAAAAGTGTTGTTACAAGTTTCCGTTTGTACTCAAAGTAAAAAAAAGATGATCTTTTACGTCAAATGTAGCATTTTTGTGGAAAATGGATATTTTGTGATATTTCTTGACTATATATAAACTTCACCGTCTTCTTTGTGACAAAAAACCCTAAACATATACTATTCAGTTTTTGTTGCATCTTTAATTTTCATACTTTTTGGGCCAAGTAAGGTGAAAACACTAAACTCGTTTACATTAAAAAGTAGAAACGATACAAAGGGGGAAGGTAAAAGGGAAGAAAAATAGACACCACCGCACACCAGTCCCGATCCGAAATCCGCGGAGTGATCCGAATCCCGAGGAACAATTAATGAAAAGTTTGAAACGGTGGTAAGTAAAATCTGGATCCGATTCCTACGGAGCATAATTCCTTCGGATCCAGATTTTACTAATCCACCGTTACAAACTTTTCATTAATTGTTCCCCGGGATTCGGATCACTCCGCGGTTTCGGATCAGGATACCCGGTGTGCACCATAGCCAACAGAAAAACGTGGAAAATACAAATTCAGTATAAACCAACACTACAAAGTAAACTAAAGATCAAGCAAGACATATCCCAGCCCAAACCCGGGGACTCAGGTGTTCCGTTTGCGTAAGCATTACCTTCTCCACTAGTCACACCCTCATATGCTCATACCATGTAAAAGTGCGATAAGTCGCATTCGGAGATCTCACAATTGAGAAAAAGTGGACGGCAATGCGTCATTGATTCAAAACATAGCATGTAATGTACTAATATAGTGTAAAAGTTCTCAGCTGCATCATCTATAAAAATATCTGATTTATTTTTTCTAAAGGAAAAACTAATCGAAATATAGCATAACGTGTTTCTTCGATAAATCGTAATTTATCCTTGCAAAATATATAATGACACAGAATACTGTTAATTCCCCAATTCATTTTTTTTAACTACACAAATAACTGATCAACAATATTAATAAGATTTTAAAAAATCCCACGAGGTATAAATAACTGTGTAAATAATTACCCATGTATTTCCTAATATAGAGTTGAATGGATGTATTGTTATTCCAGTACAGAAACGATATTATAGGCAGAAACGTTT